>CM074284.1:15897376-16374876 GCA_037194245.1 Opsariichthys bidens | reverse complement strand
ATCTGCTCTTACTACAGTATATCAGCTGGTGCTGAGCTGAATTTGAAAAGCAGACCTTCAGATGCTTGACTGAGTCCATGACACACAGTTCATAATTCTAATTGCTTTGTGATGGGGCAACAAATCAAGTGGGCCTAATGCAGACCCTCTCACCTGGGATGAGATACGAGTTGCTTTTCCAGCAATCTGGAACAGTCAAGGAGAAGCTTGGCCTTTAATACAGTAGTTCAGAGAACACCATAAAAGAACAGTGTGCACTAATCCATTGCATGCGAATAACATCGCTCTTTAAATGTTCTAATGGGATGGTTTAATATATTATAATACATAATTACTTGAATTCACCTGAATTTACTTTCCAGATGCAAAAGACACCATCAGAGCTTATTTCCTCAGTAAAGAATGACTCAGCTAATCTCAAATCCAAACACCATCTGTCTTCTCAGACAACTACAACTGTTGTGGCCTAAATATCCTTTACAACAGTGTCTTGAATAAATCATTTGATTGAAGTAAGTGCTCTCCATTGAGAAAAGCAAGAGAGTAACCTTGAAAATCGCCCTCGTTTATCTGAGCTTTGGATTGATTGCTTTAGATTAGAATATTCAAACTTCCCTTTGTGTTTGTGGGATGCAACTCATTGGAGCTTGAATTTCATCCCCAGATCGGTTTGATTTGGCAGAGCTGTTGGGGAGTTCTCAATGAACATCCAGCTCTGTTTGGAGGAGTTCATGCATTTGTTAATTGCCTATTGGCCCAAATCATATCAACGCTTGTCAGTGGCATTGTGCAAATCCTGGCTGTACAGATGGATGCTTACAACCACACTGGATGTTCTCTAGAAACGTATCACAGAACTGAATATGGGTCAACCATATGATTCAGTTCAATGCTCTGCATAAGATTGACGCCTTTATCATGCAAATGAGGTGTGTTTAGTGCGAGTCGCTGTACTTTTGAAGTGGAAGATACTGACTGATTAAACCTATGCTCTTTTATCTTGCTACTGAAAAAGTAATGGCTCTTTTATTTGATGTTATTTTAATAAAAGTCCTACAAAGAGCTTACAAGTTGTTATGATCTGAATGGAAGGGCCAAGCACCTTTCATACATAAAGATGACCCTCATTCACAGATTCTTAAAACAAATCCCTGTAACTGATCGTCAGGGCATTGATAGTTTGTGTTTAATACATTTAAAAAAAAAAATCCTCTGTACAATGAAGGACATGCAGTATTTTCATTTCTGTATGTGCTGTTGTGGGCCTCGCAGATTATCAAATGATCTCATTTGGCAAAGAGGCAAAAACAATATCCGCTCAGTGGGATTTTCATGTGTATTCTTTGTAAACCCAAGTAGCTTAAAAAGAATCGAATATTAATGATGTAAGCTGAGTTATATTGGGAGAATCTGCTGGTTTGCAAAATGGACACTCGTGTTGTAACATATAAGCTACAGCTGTGGCTTGTGCTTTAAAATAACCACGATCATTTAATCTTGAGATAACCCTTATTTATTGGCATGAAGCACATATGTAACGATGAAGGCTTTTGAATAATTCCTATATCCACAGACAGTGGCCTTGTTTAGTAATAATATGATAATGCCGTCCTTGCTTTTTTATCCCGTCCAATTGTCTATATTTAAATAATGCTATCATTTATTATTATATTGGAAACTATCTTGCTATATAATTATAAAACAGGACAGTTAATTGCTATTAAAAATAAGCAATTATAATTTACATTATTTAAAAATATTTATAGTAATTGTGTGCTGTTGGAAAATTTATTTTATTCATTTTGCCAGCACAAGATGGCGACATTTATTCACCTCTTAGGTTTCTATGTTAAGGAGCGGATAGTTTTGTGATTAACTTACAGAGAAATAATACTCTTTGATATTATTCATTATGATAGCTGAGATGATTAAACACGAATTGAAATAGGCAAGAAAGAAAGAAAGAAAGAAAGAAAGAACATAGGCTAATCAATACATCCTTGATCTTCTTGAATAGGCACATTAAAATGACTTTCATCTGCTGGAACTTCAGAGAACAATACTTCCGTTTCAAAGCGCGCGAGACTCTTTGAACCAGTGTCAAGTTATTTCTTTAATATTATGAAACTCAATTCATTATAAACTTCATCAAGTATAAACTATAATGTAGCATCCAGAAACAAAATGATCATTTTATAAGTTTTTTTTTTTTGCTTTATTTATTTTTAAAATATAAAATACAATTAAAATAAAACCCTTCAGTAAAATATTCTTTTTTTTAAAAATGCATAACTATTATGGAGACACTATAACAAGTCTTATGTGAGACACTTCAACAGTACTTTATATTAAACCACAATTAAACTATTACCATTAAAGTTAACTGTATAAAAACCCGCAGTATCGAAGTGTGATCAATAATCATTACAGGTGTATTTGAAGTTTTAGGTTAAAAGGGTTTAAGGATCTTCAAAGTGGGTCTTCAAAAAGTAATTTCCTTTGACTTCCATCTTTACAAGAGGTGTTAATGGACCGATATTAAGCACATTAATACCACAGATGAAAAGATACAGTGGGTACAAATACATCTCTCTGGCTCCAAGTCATTATTAAGACAGAGCAAGAGGAGAGTGAAGTCACACAGCTTCTCTAGGCCCTACTTGAACATGGCAGCTCAGAAATTTTCCGACTTCTCGATTGATTACATCTTGGGAGATGCCAGCAAACAAACAGAAGAATCACCTGAAGTGGATCATCCAGCATCTTCTCAGGATTTCCAAGGGCACTTGACCAAACTGGACCTGCTCTACCAGAGTGGATCTAGAGGTCATTGTGACCACGCAGCTCTGATGATGAACTTCCCATCATCATCTTCATCATCGTGGCCAGGAATGTACAGTTGCTGTGTTCCAGTCCCATATTATCAACCACCTTTTAATTCAAATTACTATGCAGGTCAAAAGTGGCCTTTTGCCGCATCAGGTATGACTTTTTTTTTTAATACTTTGATGAGTTTAATCTATTTTTATAGTTTTAACTGATTTTTTTTTTTTTTTTTTAAATTGCCTTCAGGTTGTGAAGCAGTTGAGAATCACTTCCACCAAACTGTAGCTCAGAGACAGCGCGGGCGAATCCGAACGGTTTTCACCGAGAGCCAGACGGAGCAGCTCGAGCGGCTCTTCGCGGTCACGGACTACCCGACCGCTGAAACCCGCGCCGAGTTGGCCAGGAACACCGGCCTCGGCGAGGAGATTGTGCGGGTAAGATTACGCTCTTTAGCTCTAACAATATATATGTATTTTGTGCTAACGTTTCTATCTGATAGTAAAATAACTAATATTCGTTTGTTTTTATTTTAGGTGTGGTTCAAGAATCGACGAGCACGGAGAAAGAGACAAACAACCTGCCCTGACAAAAACCCGAAGCGCGCTCACGACGATCATCAGGAATCCGATTAATTTATGATTGCAACATGTCGAAACAGGCTCAATTACTTTTTAATGTGCTTTTTCAATAGTACACTTTTGTTAACAGTTAAAAATGTACTTTTTTTCTCTTCAAATAAACATTTTCTCAGTGAATTAAACTTGAGTTTCGCCTAGGCCTGTTTGGATGAATGAATGAATGAATGAATGCATGAATGGATGATTGTATATTCAACCAATACAGCACAGTCAAACTAAGTATAAAACACTAATGTTTATTAGTCATATATCCATAGTCAGGATAGAGTTTCACTTTAAGTAATTAATAGGCTTTTTTCATGCTGATATACTGTAGGAAAAAGAAACCTGCAAATGTATACACAGCATGCAGTACAACATGTTGTCCATCAAATCCAAAACTGAATTCATGAATAAGATCCACGATAATCTGATTTACAGAGAATAGTCAACATGAAAACAAAGAACAGGACGTTAAAAAAGTACCTTGTGAAATTATTAAAATATATATTTTCTCAGACAAATAAATGTTTACAAATGAACTACGCCAATTACACAACTGGATAGAAAATGACAGAAAGCTACGCTGACAAGATGTCACACTGAAACTCTTGAAAGCGTGGAGGGTGAGCCAGTCAGTGCGAGTTACTTATATGAAATTTCAATTTACAGTCATATTTTTACTCTCCTTTTGGCATTCAAAACTCAATGCGACTTGTCCTGAAATCCAGGTAAATAACAGTGATATATTGATGCGCTGAGCAATTAAGTCACCATAAAGCAATTTACTGTACTCTATAAGTCACAAAATGATAATGCACAATTTCAGGTTTTTTGTGAGCTGACCTTTGCACTCTATCAGAAGATGCACTATTCTACTCACTACAGTGTCAGTGCTAAACCTACCACACAAATTCATGACTTCCTCAATGTAATAATGGCATGGCGGCTGAAGAAATCAAAAGCTGTCCAGACCTGCTCAAGCAGTACATTTTCAATTTTGCAAGTGGCTCTTTTTTGTAAAAAAAAGTGCAGTCGACCAAGTGTTCACAAGAAGGAGAGTGCACAAGTCAAGCCATTCTTTTTCTATTCTCTCCTTAGCAAAATCTGTCCGCTCTGTAGTGATTTCACCTATACTGTTGGTTGATCCCAGGTCATCTATTATGGACAGACACTTTTACTCATGCTGTACTTCCATAGGTGGTATTAAAGTAGACAGATTTCTATCCATATTCATATAGCATGTTGACACAGAGTAAATATTGCTGTTATTACCCACACACTTGATTACAATATCATAAGCACATACTGTTTTCACGATCAGGATTTTAAAGAACAGCATTTACAAAACTGATGGAGGGAGAGTGAGAAAGGGATAGGTAGTCTGGCCTAGCAGCTCTTGTACGGTAGACGACAGATGAAGAATGATTTAGTTTTTGTTAAAAAATAAATGGTACCTCACTTTAAACGATACTAGATGATGCAAATGCATTTAATTTTTGTTGAAATATTTTTGGGTGAGAGAAACATGATTGTGAGTGAATTTGTAAGGTTATTTGAGTTTACAAAATAGATAATCCTTTAAATTTCATCATGTTTTTTTTATGAAAGGTCAAGAACGAACATGCCTTCTCTTAAGTTGGTTCTTAACAGTACATTATTTTGGCGTAAAAGATATAGTTATTTAGCTTTTGCTATCTCATGAAGCTTGCGCTTTGGTTTTGTGGTAAATTTGAAATGAATTAAAAGTTATTAACTCAATAATATCTAAAGCAGGCCTCTCACCTCATTTCAGAGCAGTTTATGAGCTGAAAACGTGTCCATGCCTGCTTATTTCATGCAACATATACTTCATTTTAATCTACACACTTAGTTTCACTGTAGATGAAGAAAGCATTGGGCTCAGATGGCAAAAACCCTGTTCTTTTTCACATTGGCAGCATGAATATTTTCAAATTGTGACAAGTTCAAGATCATTAGATGTTTTTTAGATGTTTGCTAATAATGTGTCACCTACTAGTTCATTTAAAGGCATTTGAAACCAAAGTTTATACATTGTAAAATACTGAAAAGTAAGACAGTAAAGGTGCATAATACAGCAGCATGTTTAAAAACAAAACAAAAAAGCACCTTTACAACTTAAAACAGACGTACAAGCCTACTTTTGTGTATTATGACTCAAGCTTGAATACTGCCAATCTACCAACATTGTTTCAGCAAAAAACAAACAAAAAAAAAAAAAACAGCAGATAGAGAGATATGAATGGCTTTTAGAGGGGATGATTTTCCCTTATTTTGATTTCATAAAAGATTGTTCATCTATAATTCAATCATCGGAATGCAGGACGTTGGTTACTTGACAAGGCACTATTTTTTTGCTATTGAATTGCTGTCAAAGGGGTGGGACAGCAGTCTGGGTATTTCGCAGAGAGAAGCACATATGACTAATGGAAGTACATAGAGTAGGTGAGATTTTATCTTGAGGAGGAACAGAAAGAGGGGGTGGGAGATAGAATTAAAGATGTAAGCAGTGGATTTAGGACTGCATCTCTGCACGGAGCATCCAGGGAAACCAGCAACAGAACAGCAACCTGCTACAACAGAAACGAATCATGAAAGTAAATTGCTGCTTAATCTTGCAACACAGGATACATTATAGATTCACAGCTGCAGCTAAACGGATATGTTATTTGTGGGACACAAGCATACCTGGATATGGAACTTTCAGATGTTATGTCTTTCGGAGATCGCATCGCATTAAAATTCCGCTTCGGTTGAGACACTGCAGAGAAGAAGAGGATGAAACATTATAAACATGTACCTGAGACTGCCATGTGGGACTGTTGTCCATTCTTATACATATTGTATGATGCATATTGCATAATAAGTATTATATAGTTCTACTCTTTACTACATGCAATCATGCAGCTGAATTAGAGGTAAAATAAAAACCTCTTATTGCTGTTACACAATATGTCCAACTGAACTCACAAGGTAAATGCAAAATAGAGCACTAAATGTGAGCTTGTTTTGTTTATTCACATGAATACACAACCTGTGTCATGGAGGTCACTGTAGGCGAGCTGAAGTGAACCCAAGTACAGCTTTATTAAAAATTATCCAGAACAAACAAAACACAATGATAGCTTAAACTAAACTTCAAAGTAAACATGAGTTTGACTCAACCTGGGAGGTATTCCAGAAAGCAAGGTTAACTTACCGTCACATATACCCTGAACTCTCGGTTCATTAACCCAAACCTTGCTTACTCGAGGAATGCTGGTTCCAAAACGCATCAGGGCGTAAGTTCAGCCAACCCCGAGTATGTTCCCGGTTAACACACAAGACATTCTCAACCAGGCGACGAATCCATGATTCATCATGGAAACAGACGCTGAGAAAAAGCGCGCCATTCTACTTGCTTCTTCTTCTTTTGTTTAATGCCGACCTACTTAGTGCACATCGCCATCTATTTGGTGGTTGTGTAATCGTTTTTTTCAATCTTTTTATTGCATAAGCAATCTTTATTCACTGAGAATAAGAATTAAATTTCTGTTTCATGCTAAATATTTAATAAGATATCACATGCGTATTTTATTACAGAAATTATAGAATAGAAAACGTCCTTATACAAAAAGGAAAAAAGCAGATCCTTGTGTGAGATTACAATAAAATAAATACATATATTAGAATTGAAATTGTGTACATGAACATGTATTGTGTAATATAATACTGTATATATAATTGTAACTATTTAACAAATTTAGTTACATTAATATAGCTATATTAATTAAATAACACACATCTGAATACCTCTTAAGAAAACTAACCCTCAAACATAACCTGCTCCGGAGCAGATTATGTTCAGAGAGTAAGTTGCTATGGTTACTTACATACCCTGAAAGTTACCTCTGTTTTTGGAACTGAAAGTTGAGGTTATCGGCTTACTTACTCTTAAACATGCCTGGGTATGTCACAAAACCTGCTTTATGAAATACCCTCCAGGTAAAGAACAACACATATTTTTTCCAGGAAGTATTTCCAAAAATTGATATACATGCTCCTTATCTTTGTACTTACTAGTCACCTGGTGGACTTTCTTCACTAGTGTCCCATCCCCCTGGGGATCTTTGGGCCCTGCAATTCTGCAAGATTAAAAAAAAAAAAAATACAATTAAAAAGTTAAAACATACTGTTGATGATTTTGGAGACTTAATCTAAGCAACTTCAACATTGTATCGAGTATTTCTATGTCTGTTTAATATCATTGTGTTTTGGTTCTGTTTTTCCTGTTGTAGTTTGCCTGTGTTCCCTAGTTAGTCTCCTTTGTTTCATTGTCCGGTATTGTTTTGTTAAGCGTAGTTATTTCCTGAGCTTCTTGCCTGTGATTCTCTTACATGTTCCAAGTTCCAAGTGGAATTTACTATTAAAGCCTCGTTTGGTTATCCTTTGGGATTTTGCACTTACTAAAGCCTACACAGCTTTTGAAAAACATGAATATTTAAATTTACATTTCACAGACAAGGCTTAAGCTAGTCCAAGACTATATTGCATTTTTAGCTGTTTCAACTGAAAGCAACTTGCACTGACATGTTTAAAATATGTTATCGTCATTGTTTTGGTGCACCAAAATGCACAAAAGTACTGTTTTTTTTTTGTTTTTTTTCAAAGCTACTTAAATATCCTAATTGAACTAAGGTCTAATCCTGGCTTAATCCAAGGCCTGTCTGTGAAAGCAGGCCAAACTGTTTTTCAGCTTTGGAATTTTCTTATCTTACACCTGATGGTTTCACAAAGACTTAATTGCATAGATAGTTTTTCAGCACATTTACTTAAGCCCCACTTCTAACATTTTTCAGGTACCTTATCATTGGCAATGGTTGGTTCATATTCTTTAACTAAAACAGCAGAACATAGTCATGTAACTGTAAGTAAGTTGAAGATTTTACCTCTGAACACGGGAAGGTGGTGCAAAAACCCCATATTTTGGCAAACAGTGGAAGTAACGCACTCCGAAAACACTGCCATCATGCTTTCCAGTGGGCTGCTCCAACTCCACACCAAACCAATATCCTGATCACAAGAATGCGCAAACAAAATACTAAATACTCATGACCCAATATTGTACTTGAATAAGTCATTTCATATTAGTTATCAGGAATCACAATTCATCATGTCAGACTTCTCAAATCATTATATTATACCATTATCTTAGACCTTCAGGTAGACATACCAGGGGCAAAGTCTGTCTTTCCAAAAAAACGGACAATCCCTTGTTTTTGGCCTGCCACCAGCACCTGATCCCCAACCTCAACGTTGACTCCATCAGGATCCAAACTGACACCGGACAGAGACTTCTTTCTTGGAGCTGGTGGAGAAGCAAAACAAATGTGGAATTCAGATGACAAATTTCAGATAAAGAAGTTTTCTATTTTACCAGAAAAATCTGAATATCAGAATGATTTTTAAAGTATCATGTGACACCAAAGACTGGAGTAAAGCTTAAAATTTGTCATCACAGAAACAAATGACATTTTTTCAATAGTTATTTTAAATTGCAATAATATTTCACAGCATTGCAGTTTTACTGTATTTTTCATCAGTTGAATGCAGCCTTGCTGAACATAAGAGACTTTCATTAAAACATTAAAAAACATAAAAAAAATCTTTATTATTCCAAACTTTTGATCAGTAAGGTAGAATCCTATGGTATTATATGCTTTAGTTTAAGTGGTCAGACATTAACCAGGGCCCAAACAATGATTTGATAGCAATTTGATAGAAGATGAAAATAGGACAATACAGAATCATATCACAAATATCATATGAATTATCACTCACTCTTCACACGATCTTTTTCTTTTTTCTCTTTCTTGATCTTGCCGGTGACACGAGACAAATCCATGCGGGGGGTTTTTGGGGTGGAGGTGACCGAAGAGGGAGTCTGCTCAAGAACTTTGCTAATTTTTGACACAGGGGCGAAGATTCCTGGAAAAACAAACATGTACGCCAAATATAAAACTCTAGAAATTAGATTATTTAATACAGAAACTCAATCTGAATCAACAATTTAAGCCTGCTGTTTATAATACAGAAGTGAAGAGAACATACCTTGTTTTGGGGAGCAGATAAAATAGCGAATCCCACCCACACTGCCGTCATTCTTGCCCTCGGCCTCATCCAGCTCAATACCAACCCACTGCCCGCTAGCAAACTCGGTGGTTCCACAGAAACGGAGGGTGCCAGTCTGCAGGAGAGAGGCATTGCGTTTTATATAGTCTATCTTCTCTAAGGACTTTTTACACTATATTCATTCTTCACACTCTTTAATACACAACTCTCCTAAACTCACCTTCGTGTCGTCCAGCACCACACGGTCCCCTAGTTTGAGGCCCAGGGAGGACAGCATGAGGTTACCGGGGATGTTGTCATAGTTGGGTAGGGTGGCACGGGGTAGGTTACAGCTGAGAGGCACTGCGTCCAGCAGCAACTGTTTCAGCTCTTTGGCCACCATGGCGGCTTCAGCCTTATCCAGACTCATATCCATGGGGTCAGGGACAACCTCAGCAGGCTCTTGACTCTTATCATTCTGTAACATGCAGAGAGTTTAGATTTGTTAGTGTCTAACCAGGCCAACATTTATCAAAGAATCCTTAAAAAACGTATCACAGAATTCACAAAAGGCCCACTGCCTTGGAATGCACAGCATTATTCAAAGTGTTGACATGATTTCCACTGAAACAGGAAGACAGGGCGGGACATATCCAACAGATCCTCCCCTTTTTAAAAAAATAGACAATAGCGTTAGGCTTATATCACAGCTCA
This sequence comes from Opsariichthys bidens, assembly GCA_037194245.1. NCBI lineage: Eukaryota > Metazoa > Chordata > Actinopteri > Cypriniformes > Xenocyprididae > Opsariichthys > Opsariichthys bidens. Next base: position 16,364,608 of record CM074284.1, on the reverse strand, counting down.
GCCAGCGCAGTTGAGCTCGGTAAAGCCTCAGTTTCATTCTAACCTCTCCTCCTAATCTCCTCCATATCGCTTTTCACGAGTTCACACTTACAAATAATCAGATAGAGTAATTAATATGCATATTTGGCGTGCTGTCCGAGGAGAGGGCTCCGAGCTCGGTATTTGGCCCGAGCCCAGAGTACTCCCCCCGTATTCTGGTTTAGGAAGTAACCAGGCAAATGTGAGGAGACGGGGTGTTGGAGGGATGCTGAAACTGTCCAAAGCATAGGTGAGTCGATTGCGTCGATATATATAGGTCTTCACTCCTGCCGATTGGGCAGACATGTTGATTCCTGATTAATGACTGCTGGTTGGAGTGATGTGATGATTAGTAAGATCATTTGAACGTTTTTTGAACGTTGTTAATAAAACATCATTAAAATATAACATTCTGCATATTTACACTGTCTTAATCCTTCCCTATCCCCTATATAGTGCACTACGTGCCATTCACCATGTTGAATATAATACATGTGTGAACAAGTGACCAATTTAATCCGCATATACGTATTTATAATGTAGGGGGCGGGACGCTATAGATTCTAGAGAGCATTTGATTGGACAGAAGATCTGATGAGAAGCTGAAGTGCAGTGTGATGTCATCAAAAATTGTTGATCCATATTGGCTGAAGAGAGAGACTGTAAGTTTTGAATGTTTCAATTTTCTAAATATAAATTTTGTCATTGTCTTGGAGCACACTAGCTAGTAAGGTGGACATTCATACTAAAAGCCAAAAAACCATTTGATTTTGTTGACTTAATGCAGCAAAATTGTTTTCATTTCACATTTACGCATTTAGCAGACATTTTTATCCAAAGTGACTTACAAAGCAATTTATCAAGTCGACAATGTTCGTAATATACAATGCAAGGTTTATTAGACCAATAGATAAGGAAGCAAGCTAAAGAAGAGAATGTGACACTGGAAACTGAAGTAATGGGTGCTAAAAATTCCCATCACAGGAATAAATTACATTTTAATATATTTTCAAATAGAAAACAGTTCTTTTAAAATGTAATAATATGTCACAATATTACTGTTTTTTATTGCATTTTGATCGAATAAATGCAGCCTTGGTTAGCATAAGAGACTTCTTTCAAAAAGATCAAAAAATCGTACCAACTACTTTTGAATAGTAGTGAATGTTTGTGAATATCCATCCATATACATTGGGGCCCATACAAATTTTATTTGGCTACTAATGTAGTCTGAAATACAGAGCAATGAAGATGTACGAAACACTGATTCAAAATGAGCTGAGTGGATTTAGAGCAAAGCCAATTAGACTGATTAGCTCAAGCGGAGTTTAAATCATGCTCACTCTGACAGTAGGGTTGGCTCCATGCTCGAGCAGACACTTGACAGCACCCAGGCAGAGGTTGGAGGCGGCGATGTGCAGGGCTGTGCCATGATAAAAGTCACTGCAGGTGGAGTTGAGCACTGAGAAGTGTGAAGAGAAGAGAAACAGACACCATGCTTTTATGAAAATGTAATGAGATGCCAATTACTCATTAGCCACTTCATCATTTGCTTCAGCATGATACTTGACATTTTCTAAATGACTAACTATTTTGCATTTTCTGCCTCAGCTTGTGTGTGAGAATGTGGCTAGACTGTTTCAAAAACATCTGTCTACTTGAAAAGTTCAGATGCCATCATGAATGCAAACACTCTTTATGCTACTGGAAGTCACCTTTAGGCTTGCAAGCTTTGAGCAAAACGCGAATCAGTTCTGGCACATCGAAGTAAGCTGCATAATGGAGGGCGTTCATATTGGTCCAGCGACTGCGCAGACTCACATCAGCTCCCAGAGCTATAAGCTGATTGGACAGCCGCAGAGCTGCCTCAGGATCACCTGAGAGGAAAACACATTGTTACTCTAGGAACAGCCGTATACTGCAGGCAGATTTGCTTTTATAATGTCGACAAGAGTGAAATGCACAGCAAGGTTTGAGCTTTTAAAGGATTTAGAACTAAGAAGTCGTTAAACTTTAATGATTTAAATAACAAAGAAATGTCAGATTTGGATTGTGGTAAGGATAAGGCAAGTCTGGGCAAAGACCTCCAACTGTCACCAACTCCAATGTCACTTACCTACTCCGTGAGCCCCTGCTTTGCAGCAGTAGTGGAGAAGAGTCATATCCGTCAGGCCGTCACGGTCATTGACATGGCAACCTCGCTTTAAAATCTAAAAGTGACAGTGACAATGTGAAACAACATTAAGAGATGATCAACACCTGATGGACCTCCATGCATCTGAAATCCAATTAATAACTAAAGCAGACTCGCACAGCAATTCCGGTCTTGAGTAGATGAAGTTTTTCAAAAGCAAATGGCCACTTTCAAAGCTGGACGAAAGCCATATTAGTGAGATGCACTCAAATAATGAAAAATTAAGCCAATTAATATTGAATACAAGTGATAAAAGAAGCCTTTTTGCTGAGTCATCCTCAACGTCACATTTTCTTAATGTTTAGCAGCCATTTTGAGGAAAACTTTGTTGTTGATGTGAAGTTCTATTCACTAAAGAGAGAGCAACAATTGAAAATGAAATTGTTTTTGCTGGTCTTTTCTGAACCCCAGACTAGTCAGGTTGTTCTGGTTTGGTAGTTCTCCTCTGAGATCAATAAGACTAGCATAAACCAGTTAAGACCTTTGGCTGGCTGAAGCTGGTCTTGTCATAAGAGATGTGAAACCTTATGAACTTATGAAAGCTCTTACTTTGATTTCTCATCATCACAAGTCGGACTCACAAGGCCAGATACTGGTGGGCAGTGAGAGCTCTTCTTCAGCTATATCTGACAGGTGGAGCTGATTTAGGGCAAAACTCAATGGAGAGATCAGTCAAATGTAGGAAGCTTATTACTACCTCCATCAATCCCTGCAGCTCTACTATCTCTAGGGACACCATTCTACAGAAAGGTACCTCCTTCTCCATTACCATACATCTTTATCTTAGCCTAAATTTTGTTACATAATTAAAGCTTGTGTGTGCCTGTGCTATATATCTAGGAACTGATATAAATCACTGACAGTGCCAAAACAACCTGTACCTCCAACAGTAGCACATGGCGCAAGCAGTACCAAAGTCATTGATTTGATTCTCAAAGAATACATGAACAACTAAAAGTAATGTGTAAATGAACATCATGTCCTCTTCTCAGTACAAAGAGTAAAAAATAACAGATCATTCCAAATGTTTGTACTCTGTACTCAAGCAAGTAAATTATTAAAAGGAGAGTTGAGAAACATTTTCTCAGAAATGCATGAAATAACTCTCAAAAAAAGTAAAGTGGACAAAAGTTTTCAACAAAGTTTGAACAAAACCCATGGGTTAGAAACTAGATTATATCCTCAAACGAGAAACACCTGCAGCTGAATAGAAACTCAATACACCTCTCTATCCAGGGCCAGCCCAGGCTCTGTTGGTGCCCTCGGCCAGATTTTAAATCTGTCAACACCCCCTCCCCCCAATTAATGCAATCTTTCAAAGTCTTTTGGTCAAGTAAATGCTAATAACAATATAACTGAAATTTAATAAATCATTACAGTTTGTATGTATTTTAAAGAAAATACACTAAAATTGTGGGCCGTTTTTGCTTGTTTTAAACTGCAAGTAAAGTTTAGTTCAGAGTATAGTTTAAGTAGTGAATGCTAATGGAAAAACTAATACCCTTGGTCACTGCGCTGTCATAACGTGTTATGATGCATCATAATCACATCATGATGCAGGCAGTGTTTAAATGTTGTCAACTATTACGTTTTTTTTTTTCACTGAAGTCAACTTTGTTATCATAAACATATTGTAATCTAAAGTACTAAAAGGATGTTAATAGACATAAATGCTCGCAAAAAAACCCGATCCATTTAAAATCTCTAAAAAGCTGTCACTCATCTCAGAATCAGTTCATCAAGATCTCACAAAGTTCCATTATGATCAATGAGCTGGTCTACACCAGTGGTTCCCAAAGTGGGGGTCGCGAGATGATTTCTATTTTTTTTTTAAAGTGGAAAAAATATATAGGCCCTATATTTTTGTGTCAATATATTTAATTCAATACTTATTAAATGGTGTTTGCAGAAAAGTCTGATTAAAAAAAAAAAAAGTATATTTTTAAATTAAATTTGTAATTTTGTCCCAGACCTTATATGAGATTACGTCAGCGTCAATCACAATCAAGTTGCGTACATCACGCGCTGGAGGCTACAAACAAATAATACCTGCTTTAAAATGAGACGGTGGTTAATATCCACAACAGAAAAAACGATTTACAGGTGAGGCCGCGGAGATCAGGGAGGTGATTGTAAACGAAGGACATCGTTTTGATGTGTAAAACTGACATTGATATTGCATTATATGTGTGACGCTGAGAGAAATGAGGAAGAATTATTCAGCATAACACAGAAACGCTTTACCGAGTACTTAGTGTTTCGGAAACGTTGACCGTCGGATTAGCGCGCGTGTGTGTGTGCCGCTCAAACCCAACATAGTTGCACAGTTACTTTCCGAGAGAGAACAGGTGGATATCGAGCGGCTCATGCAGAATTGTAACACTGATTTTTCACGTAGAACAATAAAATATAACTTTGTGTGCTTTGAGACTGGGCATAAAATCGATTTGCTGTCGCGGAGCAGCAGCCCATTTATCATGGGGGTCGCGGGCTAAAAAGTTTGGGAACCCCTGGTCTACACTGCAAAATGAATCTCCTTATTTACATCGTATCAACAATTTGTTTGTTAAAACTAGAGGGTTCGTGAGACGTGAGTATGCAGAAATTAGTGCTGAACAAAAACTTTTTGAGCTGTGAGTAGATTCTGACTAAATCAAACACATCTGATTGCCCATTACGTTCAAAATATCAGATGTGTCTGTGATTGGCTTCTTTGCTCAACCCTGCAAAAACACGTCGTAAAATAGAAATCCAGAGAGCAAATCCGGTTCTGCCTCACATACGGCGCCCCCTGTCATTTTGCGCCCTAGGCAACCTCCTAAGTCGCCTATGTAACCCTGTCTCAATACTTGCAGACATGGCATTTATTTATGGTTCACTGCCTTAATTCAATCAGTATAAAACAAGTGCTAGATTGCATGAATGTTTTATTAGTTGCCCATATTTTTAGCAGGTTTCATGTCAAAATCGCTGACAATTCCAGAGAAATACTTAAAGCTTTATTAGTCTCTCACCTCGTTGCCAATGATGTCAATCTTGTGTTGAACTTGTGGAACCCATTGGCGGATAATGGCAAACAATTCTGGGATTGTGGTCCGAGAGTCTGTCAAAATCTCCATGCAGGCTGGATCATTTGGATCAAAGAAGGTAAACGCTGGAATAGAAGCAATTAAAATGCAATATATAAATACAGGGATTTGTTAAAACAGCCAAAAAGATGGTTGCCACTATATTGTGTTGATCAATTTGTAAAATGAATCCTTTTATTTTTATCTTCAGGTGTTTGTTCTCTCTGTAATATTTTTGGGTAGATATGACTGATAGTTGAGGAACCCACCATAGTCCTTGGGCAGTGGAGCCTGTGCAGATGGATGCACTATGGGTTTCTTGCGGGGTTCATGAACAGGGCTGATGAACTCAGAGCCCGGCTGGGCTTCTTCCACCTCAGAAGTTTCCTCTTTAGTCATTCTTAAGTGATTGGGCCTGCACATATATGCAAATTCATTCATGTTTCACACACTCAATATTTTTTTTTTTGTTTGATCCCTGCTCAAAAAAAGAGTGAGAATAAGTGACAAGAGATGCATGATCATGATCCTCTAGTCTACTCCACAGATATTCCTCTCTGTGAGGCTCTAAGTTTAGCATGGAGTCTGGAGGAGCAGACGAGTGACTCACTGCTTCCAGCACTGTCTGCTGGAACAGAGGAGAGTTCGGGCCTCACAAGCCACTGCGCCATCTTACTGGAGATCCATGCTCAATATAACTCACTGCAATTTATTTTGATGTCTCAGATGCCCGTAGCTGTATTCTGCTCAGTCAGTCATCGAAATAACATTCAGGAAATTATTCAAACAATTCTAGCCAACGCTACAGTAAGTGCACTTAAAAATCACCACTTTGAACCCACATTTATTAAACTAATTTGAAAGTGACACTGAATATTGGCAAAGCAGACACTAGACAGTGAGAAGCTATCAACATGAGATACATTTTTCATATGCAGCTAATATATTTGATCATTTTTACCATCTAAATTTAAAATGCCTGCATTTTTTGTGACCAAGGGGAATATTAAAACTACACTGCATCTCAAGTACATGTTATTTAGAGAAAAGCATTGCACGTCCATACTCATAATAAAATCAAAATACTTATTCACGTGGTATCTTCAAAAGCCGTATATGATAAATATCAACCCTCTGATTTTACCTTGAGTTCTGTAGTAAAGATGTATGTTGAGCTTTTACTGCGATCCCTCTTAATGCCTATTTCACAAAATGTCTAGATACTCAGGATCTGAACACTTTTTCATTAGGGCAATGATCAAAGTGAATATGAGCTTCAGCGTCTCTCGCTCTTTTTAATAATACATTATGTATTCCTCCATAGGCTTTTTATTGCAGCTGGAATATACAAGCCCACACATTAGCTGTTTGTGGTAGTGCTTTCAATGTCCTTCTATTGCATCAGACTGTGGGAGACATTGAAGGTGTTTATGCACAACAAAGATTAAAATGAAATAAACAAATAGACCTCATGGTAACAGATTTTTGTTAGTTGTAATGATAATCAGCACTTCAATCAGCAGAATTCAAAACTTTTTTGAAAATTATATCCATAATAACCCCATAATTTCTTGTCATATATATATATATTTGATTGCAAGACTAAGAATCAAGGTCAACTTAATAATGGAAAACATGCAATAAAATGCAATCTCATTATAATGTTTTACGACAGATGATAATATATCAACTGTAAATTTTGATAACAAGCCTATCTGTATTGTTCCGTTGTTCATTTTACAGAAAATATTTATATGTTTCTTTCATTTACTTGCATAAGAATAACAAATATTGCTTAGATTGCCAGATTGCTGAATATTTAATCCCACCAAAAAAGGGGCGTATTCCGAAATGGATCGTGCACAAATGGAATTGACACCGTCTTCAATCTTCAATATTACGGGTTTAATCTTCGATAAATAAATTACAATTATCTAAAACCTCATCTCGCGACTAAATTTGTCCAAGCTGGTGTATTGCGTCCTTGTATTCTCGTAATAAGCATGTCAGTCTTGCCCTGTGTCAACAAGAAAACATGGACGCTCCGTCACGCAGCACATGAAAAACAAGCAGGCTTTTTTTCTCACGCGGAAAAAACATGGCCATTTATATTTTGCGGAAATTCGCCGATACAACGAAATAATACCCGTCTTACCTGATAACAAGCCTCAAACCCGGGATTTCTTTCCCCTCTTTTGTCAGTCGTTGTTGTGCTATGGAGGATGGAGAGGATGCTGCGCCTTGTCCTTCTCTCTGCCTGCGTCACGGTTGTGACTCACGGATGGACCACTCTCCACTCTCCTCCCTCCTTTCTCCATCTCCTCAACCAAACTTGACGCTCATTGCAGAAGAACATGCTAGATTTCTCCTGCTTTCTCCGCTACAGTTGTCGAGACACCTGCCATTTTAAAAGCGAACGACAACATCTAGATTATTATACAATAACTTTAATAGCTGGGTCCACATTCAAAGGGAATTTCTGTCAGTAATGTTAGCAATTGAAGCGACTGAAGATTGTATTTGGCGCCTCCGAACACAGCAAACCGTCAGCTATCTTACTTTTTTTTTTTTTAAATAAGATGCAGCATTTTGACAAGCTTCTCTTAAAGTTACAAACATTATTCCAATAAAGTTTATAGAACGTTCGTTCAAGTTATCTGGTCTTTAATATTGTTCTCAAAACATTAGCACAAAAAAATATTTATTTATACATCGTTCATGGAACGTTTTTTCCCAACATTTTAAGTTAAGTATAGAATGGCCCATTCAGATATATATATATATATATATAAAAACATTCCCATGTTTCCAAAATGATAAAATAAAATGTTCCCTCAACGTTTGTATAGCCTTGAAAAAAACGTTTTTAAAACAGCTTTAAAAAACTGGTCGTTTTGAACATTCAGAAATAACATTTTTATAACTTAATGGGAAGGTTAGTAAAACGTTCTTACAACATAGTTTGTTAGTTGGTTCAATGATGTAGCTTATGTTAATCTACAGTAAAGTACTGTTTTATTGAAGTAGTTGTGTGAGAGAGTTGCTCGGGTGTTGCTTCTAACTTTTCACAAGCATGTATTTATTAGCGCAGAGGTTTTGTAATAAAACAAAACAAACAAAAAAAAATTCAGATTTTGTTCTTAAAATGACAATTTTGTTATTCCAATGAATTGATTGTACTGTATTTTAGTTTGATCATGTTTTTTTTATTCATATTTTGGATTTTTAGGAGATTTTATGGTACTAAATTATATTTATGCATATAATTCATTTATTCACTTTTTGAGCATGGACCCGAAAATGAAATTTCCAACTTAAAACTGTCTTAAATATTGAATGCTTTGGAGCACAGACTTAAAGGGATAGTTCACCCAAAAATGAAAATTATCCCATGATTTCCTCACCCTCAAGCCATCCTAGGTGTATATGACTCTGTTCTTTCAGACAAACAAAGTCGAAGACATATTCAAATGTATCCATTCTCTCCAAAGATTTATAATGTTAGTGAATGGGGGACCTGTTTTGAATCCAAAAATAAATGCATCCATCCATCATAAATATAATCCATATGGCTCCAGGGGGTTAATAAAGCCCTTCTGAAGTGAGGCAATGGATTTTTGAAAGAAAATGTTCATATTTAAAACTTTATAATCTAAAATAAGTAGCTTTCGCCAGACCACCGTACACATACTGCGCAAGTTGACTTGCGGCAAATACGTATCCCCTGACATGATGTATGACCTATGTAGGAGTAACGTAAGCTTGGACGCCATCACAATTTAAACAAATAGGGCTGTGCAACAAACTCAAGCTCCTCTTCTCTTATATCAAAATCTATTGAAGGGGTGGATTCTGGAATCCACTGCAGCTTCAATATATATATTTTGAGCGATTCATCACGAAATTATCTTTCTAAATATTGAATTATTTAGAATGACTAACTTCAACTTATGTTAAAGCCTTTCATTTCCTTTTAATTTTCAAACACTAGAAAATAATGATGTATATTGTCTGTACCTCGGACTGGGAGAAAAGTACAACTTATCAGTATGTTTTGGAAAAGTGTCCTGTTCAGAGCAGAGCTCAGATCAACTTCAGCCTTGAAGAAGCTGTGTGTAATGATCCTCTGATGAAGTGCCCATGACCACCACAAGAGGGCACTTCATCCTGGACTTTCACTCATACACACATGCACATTCACTCTCAGACTTCCCTTCCCATAATGCAGTACACACCCACTCACTCACACCTGCGCGCTACATTTCCCAGAAGCCTTGTGCCCTGTCAATGATTACCCCAGCCCCATTATCTGTCATTATTTAAGCACACTGCACACACACTTCATAGCGAGGTCTTGATCTTCTGTAAAGCAGTAATTTCTGAGAGTTATTCCCTGTCTTGTTTTCCTGGTTTTGATTCTGCCTGTTTTCTGATTGTTTCCTGCCTGCCGTTTTGGACTTATTGCCTTAGATTATTGGACTGTTGATTGTTTGCTGCCTACCTCGATCTGCTTTGCCTGTCTAACGTTTACGACTCTGCTTACTCTCTGTCATTCCTGTTTGCTGTTGATTTGATCTTTGCCTGTTTGACCACGTTGCTTATTAAAGTCTGCATTTGGATCTCATCCTCTGACTTGTCATTACACTGTGAATCATGTGCATCTATGTATGTGCGCTTAGTGTTCTGCATAGGTCCGTTATGGGTACTATAGTGGACAACTGGAGACTCTGCTTGAGACGTGCCGACACCTTGTTCTGACTTAACAGGACATTCTGTCCCTAAGTTCAGGGTCCGATCGTCAGCATCATGATGGATGGAGATATGCTTCTGACTGTCTGTCCATGTGTGGAAAATTACCAGTTTTGTCTAGTTTTCTTAACCAATCAGTATCATAGTAATGACGTAGTTAGTGGATTCTGTTAGATTATAATTGTTGTGGAAATGTGAATGTACGCAGAGCGGCCTACGAACTCCTTGTGAGACTTGAAGCTGCTTCTGCTGATGAAACTGCAAACTATTCTTCAGTAAAATTTTCTTCAATTTATTTTATTTAAACTCTGACTCCAGGTCTTCATTTATCATATCTGGTCTTTAACTGTAAAATCCCCTAAACTATAAACATTTCTCTTTAAAATTCCTCGTTTTAGACTTCTAATTTGTGTTTTGTTTTGCTCTATCCTCTCCGTGTCCGTGTTTGTCACTCTACTGCCACAAATACAGCCATCATATTTTTCTTACAAAAACCCTTCGCTTCATTTCAGAAGGCCTTTATTGACCCCTAAAGCATTATGGATTTTTTTTTTTATGATGGACTGATTTATTTTGGGCTTCAAAACATGCCCCAGTTTCTTACCATTATAAATCTTTGGAGAGTCAGGATATTTTTTAATATATCTCCAATTGTGTTTATCTGAAAGAAGATAGTCATTTACACCAATGGCTTAAGGGTGAACAAATCATGGGATAATTTTATTACATTTATTACATTGTTAGTGAAAAGTTTTAGATGCAATTCGTCTCCCATTCATTTCTAATTTTGTCATTTTTGACCAAGAAGAATCCAAGTGTAACTATTTAGGATCATTTAACCTTTTAAAATTATGTCCATTTTTTTCTATGTTCACATAGCAGTGCCAAAACCTTTGCTAAGTTTGTACAAAGTTTCTGATGAAGTAAAAAAAAAAAAGAAAAAAAAAAAATTTTAATGCGAAAATTACTGAACAGCTCCAAAGAGTTAATTATTTTTTTTAATTTTATATTTTCTATCACTAGGCCTATTATACATAGGTATTCTATATAATATACAGAGTTCTTGTATTCACCCTCTTGAAAAAATGTACCATGGTAACTATACAGTTAATATACCAATTGTGGACATGATGAAATTTTCACAGAATGTTTCTCCAAAACGTCACAACACTAACGGAGGTTTTTGTTTAAAGATTAACAGAAGTAAACAGCCTGTCATTTGTCACAGTGCAGATATTTTATCTTCACATCAGTTACAAGATGGATATAACAGAGTCATTGACAAATGTATTATATGTTGTCATAGCTGTCTTTATGCTGTTATTTCTGCAGAAGAGTCAAAGAAAGCAATTTGGACGGCTGCCTCCAGGACCTGTTCCTTATCCACTGCTGGGAAATTTACTTCAATTTGATGTCAAGGAACCATACAAGTATTACTTAAAGGTCAGTATTCAGTATACTAGTAGTAGCTGTATGTGCTCGGATGGTTATTTTCACGACAAGTATGTCCAGGAACTGTATTTGTGACAAGAGCTATGCAGGTAAATGAGTTAAGTGCACAAAATTCAAAACTAACTAATTAAAATAAAGGATTTGAAAAAAAAAAAAACCTAATTTCATACATTGAGGATATTTTTCTTTACTGTAGACTTTGAAGGATTTGAAGCAGTCAAAAAATGCCATATGGTACTATTGGTGCTTACACTCTTAGAATGACTGGGTTAAAACTGCCCAGTTGGCAAATCATCAGGTAAATATTAGATAGAACATATGATTGATTAACTCAGCTAATTAGGTTTCAAGTTTTAACCCAGCCAAATGTAGAGTGTAGTTTGTAGCTGAGATTCTCCATCGAATTAAAGATGCAAATATATTTAAAGGGCTGAATTTTGTGAAAGGTTACTGCTATTTCTCAAAGATGAATTGGGCTTTTACATTTACTTTGAATGCTGACTGAAGCACATTATAACTCATATATCTCATATACACTTTTACATTAATAGCTATTGATCTTTGCAATGGAATGAATCAATACAAATATATAGAATAAGCTGGCCAATGACACTGTGGGACCAAAATGATTTGCCAATTTTTTTTGTAAAGTTGCTTTGACACAATTTGCATTGTAAAAAGTGCTATATAAGTAAAGGTGACTTGACTTGACTTGACTATAGACATTGTATAAAGATTGTTATTCATGTTTTCTGAAACTATACTTTCATCTGAGCTGTTCTTCCTTTAGCTCAGTAAGACGTATGGCTCTTTTGTCACCATCTGGTTGGCAAACACACCTGTTGTTATCATTTCTGGATATGAAGCCCTAAAGGAAACTATGATTGATCTTGGTGAGGAATTCAGTGGCAGGGCCACCTATTCCCTGCTCATGAAGTCCACTCGGGGATATGGTGAGGTTGCTTGAAGCCCAATGTTTTTCATGGATTATTTGATGGGGTTTTTTTTAGTAGACCATAAATGTTAACATTTTCTCTCTGCGCAGGTGTTTTGTCCACCAGCGGACACAGATGGAAGGAGATGCGCAAATTTTCTCTTAAGACTCTGAAGAACTTTGGAATGGGGCGAAGGAGCATCGAGGACCGAGTCAGAGAGGAGGCTGAATATCTTGTGGAAATGATTAAAAAATTTCAAGGTACGATAATTTTTATACAATCTTATATTTGTATTATCAGATGAAACAAACTACACTACAATCAAACATATAGTGGTTCCACTGTTTAGAACATGGATCTTCAACCAGGGATTGGCAGTATTGCAGGGGGTCCGTCAATTAAAAAATATATATATATAATTAAAATATGGGTAAAAACATCACAAAAGCAAATTTAAATAAAATATATTTGATTTTAAAAATAGTATTACATTAACAGCTTTAATTAAACCCTTCCGTCCACGTGCAGTCACGTGATCTCATGATACCGTCAACGCAGACTATGAGCGCTGTAATTTGAAAACGCTACTGGCTAATAATTTATATACAATTTAGCTTGCCAGAATGGATCGTTTTATAAAATCAACAACTTAAAGTTCAGGTAAATCATCCACCTGACAGTAAAATTAAAATGTGAAGTTTTATTTAAACTTAAAGCTGAAGTTCATGTAAATGTAAAATTGTTCACCTCACAGTTCACCTGTTCTTTGTTCCACACGACTCATGTTATTATGAAAATATTTGTGCATTCGAGTGCTTAGGTGAGATGACGTAAAATTAGAACAACTTTCTGTCTGTGCTGTCATGGCTTCTTTGCTTGGTTTCATTACTTTTGCTTTATATTCTCATAAACTGACTCATTTGCTATAATGAACAGCCAATCAGAGTTCTCTCTCTCACCGACGGCCTGACGCCTGTTCATCATGTCGAATCAGCCGAAAAAAAGCCGGGCTTTAAGTTGAAGTTCTGAGAAATGTATAATTTTCCACCAGACAATAAAATTTAAATGTTTGAAACTGCAAATCTGTTGTGATTAAGACAACTGTGAACTTAATAAATTGTGATTTTAATTGCTACATGTTTGTTATGATGCATAAATCTTTTTAACAATGAAAATATAGCCTACAGACAATGTACAACAACATAGTTCTGATCTATATTGTCTCAACATAATATTACTATCGTAATATGATTGATTTCTATTAATATCAGAGGCTCTGTTTGACACATTTTGTTTCAGGGGTCCCTGCTCCATGTCTCACATCTAAGGGGTCCTTGCCTTGAAAAACATTGAAGACCCCTGGTTTAGAATAAACTTGACATTTTTGTTTTTGCACTCTGTCACATCATGTTACAGAATTTCTTTTCTCCTTAAAGGTTCTGTATTCAACCCTGCAGACATGGTGTTTAATGCCGTGGCCAATGTGATCTGTAGCATTGTCTTTGGCAACAGGTTTGAATTTGAGGATCCACAGTTTAAGTTTCTGCTTCAGACTGTAAATACTTACTTCAGTATCCTCTCTAGCCCTCTTGGACAGGTATTGGACTCCAATGATTTGTTTATTTATATATATATATATATATATATATATATATATATATATATATATATATAAATATAGGTTTTTTAGATATTACTATTCAGAATTCTCTTATGCTCACAAAGGCTGCATTTATTTGATGAAAAATACAGTAAAAACGGTCATATTGTTTATTATTACTGTAATGAGGAGGCGGCGGGTAGATCCAATTGCAGCTTTATTTAAAGTAGACGTATAGTCAAACAGGCAAGGGTCAATTAACAGCAGTACAACATCAAAGGCAAACCATAAACATGAGCAAGGACGGGCAGGGAATCGACAGGCAGCAAAAGTACAGAGTCCAGGTACAGGCAAAGGTCAGTAGTAGTGATGTTACGCTCTGTGCCGAGGCTTCGGAGCGTGTGTCGAGAAATCCTGTAAGCTTTTAGTGAAGCGCGTATCGAGGCTTGTATCGGTTTAGACCGATGACGTATGAAGCCTCGCTTCTGCCTGAGTGGTTCAGTAAGCGGTTCGAATCTTGCTGCGAAATTTTGACAGCCATATAAACCCAGGGGATCCCATTAAGATGTGTGGTTGTGATAGAGGTGAGTTTTGGGTTTTTTGACTTTTGATAGTTTTGCTTGTTGTTTCAATGGAGCCAGCAAGAAAGAGAAAGACTTCCCCTGTTTGGGAATTTTTTGATCAGATTTCTTTTAACAAGGTAGGCCTACATACATTTCATATAAATGCATCCTATAGGTTATATATACATATATATATATATATTATAATAATCTTTTATTTAAAGGTGAAGTGTATGTTGTGCTCCAAGGAATTGGGGTACAATAATAACACTTCATCTATGTTAAGGCATTATCGGGCCTTGCATGAAAATAAGGAGGGAAATGGAGGTGGGCCCATTCAAGTTGTGTCAAAAAAAAAAAAGAAATCGCCTTAGCCCTAAAACAGTTGAAAAAATAATATTCTTGAATAAAAATACCTAAAGTATATCCTCTTCATTCTGCCCTCTGCCCAGTTAAACCCAGACACTAATACAATTATAATTTTGCCCCGTCTGCCTATGACCAAACAATTGATTTACATACATTTGATAGTCCCATAAATTTCAAGACAATACATTTATTACAAAGTTATGTTAATACAATCATTATATACCACAAGAAAATACGCATTATATATACACAGTGTATCACACACCACATCAGGCACATCTGTAATGTATCTGATTGTTTTATACTCTTTGGCCACTAGATGGTTTTGTGAGCAAATGAGGCTTCGAGAAATGAACCCTTTTGTGAACCACTTGGCTGAAAAGGTTCAATGCTTCATATGGCTTCATCTCGCCATCACTAGTCAGTAGGCAGCAAAGGTTCAAACACGAATAATCAGTCCAAGGTCACAACAAGAAGACCAGCCACAGAATAATGCTCAGAAATGATTACAAAGAGTTGAATCAATACTTTGCGGTGAAGGTAAGTGAGAGCAGTGCTTATATAGGAATGAGGTGTGAAACAGGTGTGAGAATAATCAATTACAGGTAATGTGCAACAGCTGGCTGGGGTGATCAGAGACTGGGTGAGGGGCTTGTGGGAAATGTAGTTCGTGAGAATGAATGTGAATGAGTGAGAGTCCAAATTGAAGTGCCCTCCAGTGGCTTTCTCGGACACTTCAGCTGAAAACCGGGACAATTACAATGTAAAATAACTGTTTTAATATATATTAGTTCTATTTTAATGTATTTTCAAATGTAATGTATTCCTGTGAGGGCAAGTGTGAATTTCCATAAGTCATTACTCCAGTCTTCAGTGTCACATGTGCTGATTAATTTTATTCAGCAAGAATACATTAAATTGATTTAAAAAAAAAAAAAAAAAAAGTGCCAGCAAAGACTTTTATAATGTTTCGAAAGATTCTATTTCTATTTTTGCTGTTCCTTTGAACTTCCTATTCATCAAGGAACCCTGAATTATTATTATTATTATTATTTTTTTTTTTTTACAAAACTGAAGGATCATGTGACTGAAGACTGGAGTAATAATGCTGAAAATTCAGCTTTGCCAATAAACACCATTTTAAAATATATTCAAATATAAAAGTTATTTCAAAATTTCATGATTTTACTTTTTATTTTCTGTATTTTTAAACGAATATATGCAACCTTAGTGAACAGAAAAGACTTCTTTTAAAAACAATGTTTTTGCATAAGTTATTTAATTGTATTTTGAGCCACAAATTGATATTTCTTTATTTTCTTCTCAGCTCTACAATGCTTTCCCTAGGCTAGTCAGTCTCCTCCCTGGTAAACACCATCAGCTGTTTAAAGACCTAGAAGAGGCCAGACAATACTGCATCCGTGAAGCACAAGCTCGGATGAATAATGTGGATCCCTCATGCCCACAGGACTTCATTGAGGCCTTTGTGTTAGAAATGAAAGAGGTAAATAACGGAAAGAAATGGTCATTTAAAAATATTTAGCCATATACAATCCTGATTACATTTATTTGTACCATCTGGTGGTCTTCCAGTTAAGTTACTTCATTCACAAGTTTTAGATGTGATCCCAACAGCTTGTTTTATATTCATCTTTAACAGTATAAATGAGATAACACATAATACACCTATTCTTTTGCAGGAGAAAGACAAGTCTGACACAGAATATCATTTAGACAACTTGGTTTCTTTAGTATGGAACTTGTTCAGTGCCGGCACAGAAACCACTTCAGCCACCATCAGACACGCTTTGCTTCTGATGATGAAGCACCCAGATGTTCAAGGTGAGGTCAAACAAACGCTTCACTCTCCAAACATCGAGCAGAATCTAGTGGGTTTTACTTCCACTTGTTCTGTACAGAGCGTGTTCAGCGGGAAATTGATGAGGTTGTAGGAAAGAACCGTTGGCCCTCTGCTGAAGACCGACAGAAGCTGCCATATACAGATGCTGTAATTCACGAGGTCCAGCGCAGCATGGATCTCAGCCCCAGCGCTATCCCACACAAGATGATGTGCGACACTGAATACAATGGTTATGTCATTCCTAAGGTATTCTTATCTTGCATTGACATCATATTGATTCACTAAGTATTTATTATTATTTAAATCTTTCTATTTATTCGTAAAATAAATTTTCTTGTAGGGAACAATGGTTTTTCCGCTATTATCCTCCGTGCTTATAGACCTGAAACTGTGGAAGAACCCAAATTGTTTTGATCCCGAGAACTTCCTGGATGCAGATGGCAGATTCAAGAAGAATAGTGCATTTGTTGTATTCGGCATGGGTGAGCTTTATTGTGCATATTAGACCATAAAAATGTAGCGCTTTAGATAAAAACTGAAGTCAATACGTGCTAAATAATTATGTTTCAAAAAAATGGATGAAACATAGAGAAAAGATTCTTAAAACAACTTCTGTGTGCTCTCTCGACAGGCAAGCGCGCGTGTCTCGGTGAGGCTCTGGCTCGCACAGAACTCTTCCTCTTCTTCACTTCCCTCCTTCAGCACTTCACCTTCAAAGCCATGGTGCCACCAGAGGAGCTCGACACAAAGCCTACAAATTGCAGTTTTGGGCGCATGCCCCGCACATACGAGTGCCATGCTATTCCTAGGATATAGAGCAGAGGTCAGCAAGCCAAAACTGGCCCGCTAGCACTAATATCTGGCCTGCGCCCGCAGCCAGATTATTTTGATAGCGGCACTTCGTCTTTAGTGCTGTTTAATATTATATTCTTTGCAAACAACGAAAAACTTTGTTGCAGATAAGACACACCGGCTTTGCATTCACAAAACTAGGTAGGATGAGTTACGGCTCTCCTGACATGTACATGACTTATAAATCGAGGGAATGAATTAGTATTTTTTTTTTTTTCTGTCATTTCATGTGTAGGGCTCCATAGTTGTCTATCCATTCTTCTTTTTATGCCCTATTTTCGGTGTCAACCTTCCTCTTTCTCTCACCAGCTATCTTAAATGTTAACATCACTCTGCGCACAACATAATACCTCCAGCACGCAAGCCATTTAAAAAAAAAATGCAGTTTAGTACGTGAGGATGCCTATGTCTATTCTGGTTGAATTCATCAACAAATTTCTTAAATTATCCTTTGACTATATGTTCTGGCCCACCATCTAGCAGCAAAATGTTTATTTTTTTGGCCCGATGCCAAACTTACTTGCCGACCCCTGTTATAGAGGATGTGTCCACAAAATAACAAAGAAAACATTCAACATACTCTTATTTCATTTTGATGCTTTAATGGAAATAAATATGTCAAATCTGATATTATTGCACAAGTGTTTTCTTTTTTTGGGGGGGGGGGGCAAATACAAGACGGATATTTAGCATTTACCTTTCTGATGAATTACAGCCTCCAATACCTCATTTCAGGTGTCAAATAATAATTTTACAAAATTCAACATCTGTGTTGGCACAGTGCTTTTCACACAGAACATGTTTTTGAGTTTAAAAAGGTACACTATGTGACTTTTTTTTCTTCAAAATGAACAAAATTATGAGTCAATAGGTCATCAATCCTTCTTCCAAAGTGTTTTTACCCTTACCCTGATTCAGGTAAGAATATACATTTATATTTTAGTCTTAACAAGATTGTTTTCGCTGGAAATTGCAGACATCCGCCACTCACCCGTGTGTTTCTCGATATAGTCGTAAACAGAGAAAAGTTTATGATGCATGTATGGTGTGGGATCGGCGTATAGCACAAAGAGCGAGACAAGTTGACATGTAGCAGCTAAATCTTCAACCTCTGGGGAACCCCAAAAAAAAAAAAAACAGAACAGAGAAGAGTGTATGGAAAAAAATTGAATGTGACAAAGCTCGTAATAAAACGAGAATCAACACCGGCTTGGCTTTTCGGAGATGGCGAGAACTGAGAGATTTGAAATGTAAAAGCAACAAGGATATGGTAATAATTTCCAACATGATAAATTTTTTTTATTACTCAACAGGTGAGCAAGGTATTTTATTGAACAGAAATTGCCATATGTAGCTCTCCAACAGAGATCATTGTAAAGCATCTATTGTGAAGGGTCATTTCATTAGGAGTTTTTTGCTGGGCTGGAAATTTATTTCAAGTACCATGTCTATTAATGGGTATGGCTACAGTAACATCTTCAGCTAGTCAGCTTAAGATCCTTTTCATCTAAATTATACCTTAAGCCTAGTATGTTTTATTAACATCTACATCTAGCCCAAAACTAAATATACCCTTACAATACTGTAAAAACATTTAATAAATTAAATAAATAAATATTAAATGACGCAATATTTATGTGCGCATGCCCAGTGGCCATAGCTTTATCCCTTCTAGGGAACAAAGTAGAAATTTTCCATATTTTTACATTTTAATCCCCTGGATCACGCTACAAGCATGACGATCTTACAGAACATGATGCATTGCTGTCTGTCATCTCCTAATTGCCACTTTTGGACACAGTGGCTGTTTTTTGTTTGTTTGTTTGTTTACATAGTCTTGTCTTAAATGACATTAATATAAGACAATAATGCAAAAAATGTTTGTAATGCTAATACTTGAACTTCAAGCAATTTCAACCGAAACTGACATGGTTTCTAGGGAGAAAATGTTTAGTTTAGTAAAATAAACTGCTAAAAGGATTTGATGATCACTAGTCTAGTTTACATTTACATTTATTCATTTGGCAGACGCTTTTATCCAAAGCGACTTACAAGTGATTGAATAATCGTTATTGTATGTTATTCGGTGTAGTCATCATTCAGGTTGGATTTCAGCTTTAATGTAGGCCTATGTTTTTTTTTTGTTTTTTTTTTTTAAACAAAGCAGCTGATATTGCCATAGCGACGGCCGAGTCACTTTCAATCCAAAATTTCGGAAGCGTAGGTCTGCTGCTGGATGCTGGTGTTGCAATGGAATGTTCTATTGGCTTTCACTTCCTGTCAATATAATTTATTTGGCAATAGTCAAGCAGAGCGGAAGGACAACCAAAACAATGTTCTTCCACAGAATTCATGCAATTTTGTTTTTTAACCCCAAAAAAGGGGGCCAAAAGTTACATACTGTACCTTTAAAAATGCATGTAGTTACGCATATAGTGTTTTAGATTTAACACTATTAGTAAAACTATGGAATATTATCCTAATATTTGTATTATTTTATATCTAATAATAGGACATAATAGAGATGAATTTTGTCTCAAAATACAAAATATTAAAGTTATTAATAAATAATATTGAAGTAATACTAATTAAATAATACAGTAAACGTGACCACTAAGAAACGATACCAAGGGGTTACCTCGCGTTTTTACACATAAAAGCTGTTCTGTGTGAAAGGCCCGTTATTCTCAAACCCGTAGATGATTGCTGGACAAAAATAGAGGCAAGATAAATGTGTGATATAACTATGTACTTGAACTAGACAAACTGCACCAGAGAGTACAACAGAGACATCATATATTCTGATAAATTCATGCATGACCACAAACTCTTTGCACTGGGTTAATGTCATTCAGCACTGACAAGATGATAAAAGATTTCTTACAAAATCTCGTCCACTAGGTGGCTGTAGAAGACAATGAATCCGTTGAATAACCTCAATGTGAAAGCAATAGAACAACGACTGATGCGTTGTCATGCATACAATTTCCATATGACAATATATACCCTAAAAACCACAAGTGAAAGCTCCGGTACAACATACAAACATACGTACTTCCATTCATAGTAACAAAACAAGTGTCCAGTGAAGTGACCGTAACAAATAAAGAGCACATAGTGTAAGAATAGATCTCAGTCCTTTGAGTGGTTCAAAAAATGTATCCCACATTGATTTAAGCCTTCATAAAGTTTTGGAAACAAACTGTTTCCATGTTTGATAATGTTATTACTGTTGCCTAATTACTAAATTACTAAATTACTAATCCTTTTAGACATACAGTTCACAGTTGGTTTCTGTCATGGCACTGAATGAAAAGGGATTAAGCCATCGAGTGGAATGCAAAAGCATAAAAAAGGAATTAGATTTCCTGCTGTTTAAGAGAATGTCTAGAGCACGCCGTCCTGGTTGAGCGGGTTACATAAGAGCCATACAAAACCTTCATATTAGACATTTAATGCCTCCCGTCCAGAGGCACTTATATCAGGTTGAAGATGTGCTTTAGACATGATGTCAGAGGAACTTCAGTCTAGTGTTACTGCTAATATGCTGTTTGTGGACGTTTTATAGGTTTAATTAGGCTTATTATTGGTCCTTATTTTATATGAATATACAGTCTGCCCCAAAATTATTTAACCTGCACATAAAATTGACTGCATTAATTAAACATCAAACCAAGACCTGCATTTACTTGATCAAAAAATACAGTAAAAACCATAAAATTGTGAAATATTGTTGCAATAAAAAAACCTATTTTAATATATTTTAAAATGGAAGTTATTCCTGATGACAAAGATGAATTTAACGCAGCCATTGTCACATAATCCTTCAGAATTCATTCTATTGTGCCACTTTTTTTATTGAAACTGTGATGCATCATGATCAGGATTCTTTAATAAGAGCATTTAATTAAAAATAGAAGTATATTCTTTTCAAACAATGTACAATTCTGAAACATTTGATCAATTTAAGGAATCCTTGCTAAATAAAACTGATTGAATTTCTTCAAAAAAATGTTTTTCTTTTTTGGTAGTGGATGTGTGGCTTAAGGGTCCAAATACTTTTTGGGGTGACTACATTGATGCTTATTTTGCAGGCTAGGCAATGTTTGTGTGCCTTACCTTTGACCTTTCAACAGATACAGCAATCCTCATGCAATCAAAAATATGAATGACTTTGCGGCAATGAAGACAGTTCATCCACAATGCTGCTGCATAAAATAATTCATCTTGTGTCCAAACTGAGGTATAGTAGTACATATCACATGAGAAAAAGAAAAAGAGGTTTGTCAGGCATAATGTGAGAAACGTGATGTAGGAATATCCTTTTGACAAAAACAATGAGATCTCGTATTCCAAGACACTCTATGATATCCAGCTTTGTTTGTCCAATCAATGGCCAGCACAGTCCACATCATTCAGCAGTAGCTCTCGGAAAACCTCATGGCGCCGTCTGCGGCACACTGGGGTAACGCTGGCACATCCAACCCGTTAAGAACCTGTTTTCGGGCAGAGATGTAACAGTACGCCTTGCCTTTCTTTGCTCCAGGATGGTAGTGTTGTTGAACGGTCGGGTGGGTGTTTGTGGGTGTTGGGTCTGAGCATAGTTGGCAGCCACTGTCTAGAGGGCACTGTGGAGAGCAGGCTGGGTCATGGTGGCACAGAGGACTGGCACCTCCCTGCTGAGTGTTGCTACCTGTATTACGTTGGTCATCCAAAATGCTTATTCCCAATCTCCATCGCTGCCATTTCTTTTTGATTTCTGACTGTACCTGGAATCAAAGAGATGATATGTAAAATAGCAGTTATGCGAAGACAGGATATCATGATTATTGTTGTAAACTTAATACTTTTTTTTTTTTTAATTTTTCAAATTAAAGTTTTGTAAAAAAAAAAAAAAAAAAAAAAAAATTAGAAAATTCAATAAAAACCTTATTTATTTTATTTCAGGATTTATCATTTTCATTTAGTTGAAGTACTAAAATACATTTTCTAAAACTAACATGTTGTAGACTTTATAAAAAACTTATAAAAATGTCAAAAATTCCTAAAATATAAATTTTAAATTGAAAACAGAAATATAATTTTTTTATTCAAAATATTAACAAAAATTATTAACATCAATTATACTAGTATTATTATTATTATATTATATAATAGTATAGTTGATGTTAATCATTTTTGTGATTTCATATATATATATATTACACACACACAAAGTATATGTACATAGTTTTTATTTGATATAAATAAATAATTTAGTATACATTAAAAATATTGCAATATACAGTATAGAAAAAATATACACAATATCACAATAGACTCTTACCTCTTTATTAACAAAGCAGTATAGTATAGCCACCAGAAAACCCTGTGGGGCAACAACAACTAATATGTCAAAATGCATTAAATGTAAGGACATACACTACATTAAAATAGTGCATGGAAAGCAAAAAAGTAAGAACACTACATGACAGGCCATGTTGTGACACAGTCTGTCTCTCTTGATCGCCTAGTTGTACCTGAAAGGAATTGAAGAAGAGTTCAAAGAACAGGTTGACATTGCGAAGTACGCCCTCAGTCTGTTCCTCTGTCATCACAGCAAACACAACCTCATGAATCCCTAACAGGGGAATGAGGGTCAGCGTGGACTTGGCTAACCTGAGGGACCAAGAATATTAGACGCAGATTATTCAAAACACAATTCGGCTCATCTCACTTCAAAATGTCAAGTTTTATTTCAGCTAAAGTTTAATATCAATTCTGCATTTTATTTCTTTCTAGAAAGGATGCACTGTTTTTGTGTGTGAATTCAGATTAAAAAAATATCAAAACATTTTAAAAATGTTTGAAGAGAGAATTCATAGGCAGATAAAACGACAATAGTGAGACACTGTGGGTAAATCAAGAATCTAATTAGCCTCCATCATTATTACCAAGGCATATGTGCTTGTTATATTTCAATCCACATTTTATTCCACTATGGCTAAGCAGGATTTAAGCTTAAAGGCTAGAAATATAGTCTCTGGTGGGAAAAGAATGGCTGCCTAAGACATAAGCTCCCCTCAAGGCTGACATTTGAAGACAGGGATGACACATTTCCTTTAAAATGGTTGAAACATCAAAAGCATGCTAAGGCATTTCATGTGACACAGTTACAGTTTACATAACATGAATGAAATCAGAAATACCGGGTACAAGGAAAAACCAACAGATCAGGTTGATTTAAGTAGAAATTTTTGTGTTACTACAAGGAAATCTGGAAAAAATACACAGACTAACAGATACTGATGAACATAATAAAAATTAATTTGTTGAAAGTATTTAAAAAAAAAAAAATCAAAACATTAATTTAAAATAAGACAAATTCTTACCTAAATTTATAATCTGTATATCTCATCTGATGTGCTTTTAATTTGGAGATGAGGATCAGAATAATCCTTATAAATATGAAAAAGTTCACCTGCAAAATATGATCATTATTTTCAAATTTTCATATATAAATAATTACATGTAGAATGCTCAATGTATGGGTGCACAAGACTTCTCATCCTGGGGAATGCAGAAAAGCGAATAAAATATATCAACTAAGTGGGACAGATCCGTTCAAACCTAGCCACAATCATTTTGAAGTGCAGAAAAACAGTTCAACACAATCTCAAGAATGCTCTAGAATAATGAGTCATCCATACATAATGCATGAGTGACAGTATATTTAACTGGTTATTTATACAAAACGTTCCAGGTCACTTGGAACTTGGAATTCTCCCACTCAAAAAAAAAAAAAAACACTGGAGCATAGGTCAGAAATCCTCCTAGTAAAATTAGGACAAATCTTTCAACCCCAACTATAATGAGAAGCACCATTTGATGTCATTTCCAAGATGGTGGCAACTAATGCAATGCTCCATTGGTTACTCTTAAATGAAGGTGGGAGTATTCCAAGTTAACTGGAACACAGGTCGGAAGTGGGAAATTTCCAGAATCCAGAAGAAATAAAACATCTGTAGCCTTACATTAAATGTGCTTATGTGAATGACTATAAATACAATCAGAGAACAAGTTCAAATTTAAGACAAACTGAGGTAAATATAGAGGAAAACTCACTAAAATTGCCAAAAGGATTGGTGTTCGGATGATCCACCAATATGCCATATTTTCGTTGATCTCCCAGCACCTTGAGAAATTGAGAAAACCAAAGCTGCTCTTAACCTTTAACCAAATGAAAGAAAGCTGTTGCATCAAGAATTTTGGCACATCTTACCTAGTGTTCTCATATAAGTAACGAACAACTATCCAAGGCACCACAAAGAGCACAGGCGTTCCTGTCAGAAAACATCACATGAAACACAGAACAGCAAAGCAAGACACCTGCTTCACATTTGTGCATCTTCACGGGCATTTTGTACTTTCTTTAAAAAATAATAAATAACTTAATTGTGGTAATTGGTCAAACTCATTCTATGCATCAAAATATACAGTATGTATTATTTTTATATATTTTGGGTAACTTCACCCAAAAAAGAAATTTCTGTCATTAATTACTCATCCTCATGTTGTAAGACCTTCATTCATCTTCAGAACACAAATGAAGATATTTTTGACGAAATCTGAGAGGTTTACCACATTCCGGGTCCAGAAAGGTAGTAAAAACATACATTTGTTCAACCTTAATGTTATGAAGCAATGGGAATATTTATGTGCGCAAAAACGAAACAAAAATAACGACTTTATTCAACAATTCCTTCTCTTCCCTGTCAGTCTCCTGCACTGTTTGCATTGTATAGACGGTGCAGCGCTTCCGGAGTCTACGTCAGAATGCCGGCACAGTATCTCGTCTCTTTATAAAATAAAAGTTGAACCACTGTAGTCACGTGGACCATTTTAACGTTTTTTTTTCTGGACTTTTCTGAATGTGGTAATAACGTTGCTTTCTTCTGGGGATCAGAAAGCACTCGTATTTCATCAAAAATAACTTAATTTGTGTTCCGCAGATGAACGAAGGTCTTACGGGTGTGGATCGACCTGAGGGCGAGTAATTAATGACATAAATTTCATTTTTTGGTGAACTAACCCTTTAAATGGTAAAAGTATTCCTCTTATTTTCATGACAATTGTTCTACAAAAAGAATGGAATGAGTTTGTAAAGTTACACACCCCAGCCGATGAACAGGTACACACAGAAGTAACTGTTCTCTGAGAAGACCATCAGCACCAGAAGGTTGTGAAGATATAGACCTTCTACCAGTAGCCAATAGTAGTTTGCCCCAACACAGTACTGCATCAGGACCTGAGCCACGCGGCAGCCTAACATCACCTGTGGGCGTTTAATGTGAGTTAACAATGTACTTTATTAGTTTTGTAGCAAGGGCGTTTCCTCGGAGGATGAGAAGATCTACAGCACAAAGACAAAACACTGTAAATATTACAAAATATGAAATTAAAGTTTATAAATCACTAATTTTTAGTAACACTGTCCAACAGTGACACCAGCAGTTAAAGCTACAGGAGGATGTAACGTCTTTCTTGCTTCCCCTAAACTCGCTGACTTTTAACCGCCCCCCTAAAGCTTGCCATGGGTTTGATGAGGGATAACTTAGATTGAACAGGGAAAATTGATGTGAGAGGAGGCAATGCTTTCATTGTGCTTTGATTGACCAATTAATCTGTTCACACAATAAATGCCACCTCTCATTTTGATGGACAATCTGGATTCATAAATAGGTCTGACGAAATAAATAATGGTGTTAATTGCAGTATACATCTCTAATACGTGGATATCTCACTTTACATCACATCAAAATCAAACTTAAAATGACCTGAAAACATCTTTAAGTTAAGCAATCTGCTTGGTTGAACAGATTACAAGATACTGAGGACTTTGCCTCCTCATTTCAGAGCACCATTCCAATTACTGTAATGTACAGTCAGCACTGAATTTCTGCTTACCTCATCACTCAGAGCGATTGAGACATCTTTGTTATCCCTGAACTCAGGAGCGTCTTTCATGAGAAGTGCGTCTCTCGTGAGGATGGACACAGCTCGCAGGATAAATGAGGCAAACAGGTTGGTGTGGATGTAATTACGTGTGCAACGCAACTTCCTGCAATATAACAAATACATGGCTTTTCGCACTTGAAATACTTAACCCTGGGTCAATCTAAACCCTGGGTGAACAAAATACTGGGTTAACTTACTTCAAACATGCTCATCATAAGGAAAGCTGCCACTCACCTGAATATGAGAAGTATGACGAGGGCTAAAGACAGGCTGGCCAGGGACAGAGAGTAACCAACTGTGTACATCACCCTGAAATAGGCCAAGATCATCATCTGATTCTCCTGTGAAGACAGCGAGTGAAAGAATAGCACTATACAGACATGAGCCAATTTAATTCATGTGACTACTCTGAAAGAATAACCTTCTCGGACGTCTTGTGTGTGGAACAGGAACGCAAAGCTTCAGAGCAATTCAGACATTTTTCTAACTCTGACATACTGACAGGCATTGAAAGGCGCCTCAGGCAGAAAGTAATGACATCTTTATATTCAAGGATCACACTAGCAAGTAATAGCTGCCTAAATAAAAAAAATTAAATAAAACTGAGCAGGAGATAAAGTCTGCTGTGTGCCAGAGCGAAATGAGAGCAAATGACACTAGTGTGACTGCTTTCCAAGTGCTTTGGTTCATGAAATTATATAATGGCATAAACATTCAAACAACCAATTTCATATTTTACATAAGTTTTCCATACATCACAATCAAACTGGTTTCTTTCACTGAGACTTTTTTCAGACATTTGAACAACATGAGTTATAGGCTATTACTCGCTAATGTGAACCATGAATATAAAGATGTTATTACTCTCTGCCTGAGGCGGATTTCAATGTCTGTCAGTATGGAATTTAATATATGAATTGGAATTTTAACGAATAGATACCACAGGAAGTTAAATTAGAATTTGAACTTGAATGATGGGAAGTGGACTTTACTGAATTGCAACTGGAATTCGATGAAGCCACAAAACTAATTTAATTGGTCCAGGATAATTTAAATAATTACATGATTCATTTGACTAATTATGCCCATTTCCTGATCTACAGATATTTTCTCAGCTGTTTAGACATTTATCTTAAACCAATTTTTTTTTTTTTTTTTTAAATTTCAAAAATTAATACTATTAATGCAAGGGTGCATTAAATTGATCAAACGACATTTACATGGTAAATGTTTTTATTTCAAATGAATGCTGTTTTTCAAATTGAATTTTCTGATAAGAAATTGACATTTTCTGACACTGATAAGAAATTGTTTCTTGAACAACAAATCATTAGAATGATTTCTGAAGGATCATGTGATACTGAAGACTGGAGTACATTGATAAAGACAAAATTCACAAAATTCAGCTTTGCCATCACAGGAATAAATTATATTAAAATAGAAAACAGTTATTTTAAGTTGTAATTATATTTCACAATATTACTTTTTTTATTATCAAAATGTTTTCTAATGAAGATATCACATATGTGATATGTAACCTGGTAAAAACAGGACCACTGACAAACCATATTCATTTTAGGTTTTTTCATCATTTTGCGGTCTCTTTACCTGTGCTATCTGCTGGCTGCCATCTGCATTGCATTGTGAGTGGTCTCTCCATGTGTGACTGTGGTTGACGGTGAGCCACTGGCCATCTGGACCACATTCCCGTGACACAAACCCATTATGCACTACAGAGGACAGTGATGGATAACAGGTCTTCGAGTTACTGTATCCAAACATGTCTAGCATCGGAGAGTTCTTTATGAACCTATTTATTAATTGAGCGCTGACTGGACACAGTCATGAAAATGACAAGCGAACCAACAGCAACATTTATGAAAGTCACTCATTCTAAATCTAATGTTTTGTTTTTTTCCTGGCAGAAGATAAATTAGTTCAAAATACACAAAAAAAGAACATTCTAACACAATGCTTAAGCTTTAAGATGCTCTTTATGACTATGGTGACCGGCATGACATTTATGAAGCATATTTTTATTTTTCTTTGCCAACAGGCACCTTTATTGGTAGAAATACCTTGATCATACCAAGGCAGATACCAAGGGCACGGCACTTTCACAGTTGTGTTGGGAACTCCATCTGTCCAACAAGCGTACATATCAAACATGCTTTTGCAAAACAAACCTAATGAAAAAAATAGAGTTGATATGAATATAAAGGTGATCCAGACAGGTTTAATAACTATACTCCTGCCAGAGCTTATATCATATATAAAATTGTATATCTAATTGTTGAATTCCGTGTTAAAAGTCTAACTAATATTATCCTTATTGACACTCCTTATGCAAGTAAGATTTATACAGCAAGAAAGATTCATGACAAACATTTACAGAGGCTAGTGAAACGTTCCTCTCTGTGTGTTTACTTCTCTTTATATACAGAGCAAATCTCAACTAGCTGTTTTCCAATGTTGATATAGAAACACACACACACACACAGATGGGATGAGCTAATGCTTACCCGAGGGTGTGGGTTGTGAGCTTATCTTCATGATGCACTCGTTCCGATACCTGTTCCATTCTTGCACTGTGTCCTTCACCGTCTTCCCACTCACACTCTGAAAGACACACAGGGTTGCAACTTTCTTAAAGGTAAATCAAAACTAGCCTTATTTACTGTCTTAATACATGTTTCTGGTCTTATTGTGCACATTTTATCACTCTGCATGCAAGAAATTCTGACAGTTTTCCATGCTTTTTGCCTTACAATTACAATTACAAAAACAGAGACTACAGCTTTCAAGTTCAAAAATGACGCAAAAGCACTGTAAGGTCTTGTAAACACACCAAAGAGTGTTTTCTGTAGTCAACATATTTTTTGTATGAGAGCGCCGCATAATTGAAAGCGCAAGCAGATTGGCGAGGCGTCTATTTTTTTCTTATTGGCGACAGTTGAAAAATGTTCAACTTTGGGTAAAACGCAGCACTCGTTGCTGTCACTTTTTACCTAGCCATTCAATCACAACGGGTGGTGCAGGACAAATACCGCATCGATCAACCGTCCTCTCTTTCTACGTGGTTCAGCCATCTCTTCATCCAAAATAAAGAGCAAATACTTTACATTGTGTCGACATTTAATATTCAGAAACAAATTATCTGTGAAATCAGAAACTAGTAACACTTCTGCATTGATGATTATCAGCATTATCAGCTAGGGTTTTCAGAAGAACGCCTGCCGTTTTCAACTGGCTAAAACTCTTTGGTGGATACACAGCCTAAAATTAACATAAGTATACGTAGTATTACAGTCCATATAAGAGCTTTATACAAAAAATACAAATAAACAAACAGAATTAATTTTTTTAGGTGAGCTATTCCTTCAAGTTGAACATAAAAAATGTATTAACAATAAGTTCTATGTTTGCTGCAAAATGTTGATCAATACCTCAGCTCTGCACAAGACAGATAGAGTGAGGAGGAAGATGGTGGAGGTGCTCTTCATCACTGAGACAGGTACCAGGGGCCAGGCATCTTAGAGCTGGGCCCTCGTCCAACCAGAACCAGAGCAGGCCATTCTTTCAGACCTGCAGGCCACCAGCTGCGCCCTTCCGGACCAAAACATAGAACAGAGAATACTAAGGGAAATCTGACAGCTCAAAACAATTAATAACCAGATGGCTCCAACCCCTTGAACTTCCAGTCTGTCTACACTTTATGTGGTCCTATTAAATCTTCTGAAATAAAACCGCACAACACAATAGTTCTCCAAAATCTGCTTTCACTTCGACCTCAGTTCTCATGATGTAAAGGTATGTGACTTTTTTTCCACCTCACAAGTACATATAATGAATTCCCTTAAATGTAATATTTAAAACGCATTAATACTTGAACAAATCACAATATAAATATCAACATATATGTGTTTTCTACATTTTACCATTTTAAATTTATAGAATTTGGAAATAGTATAGAATTTATTAAAGTACATCCATTCGTGGGCAATAACATTTTTAATATTAATAATTATCATTATATTTGGCCATCCCTAAACAACATATGACTGCGCAAAACAGAATAATGAAATACAGAGAGAAAATTTCATTGACATTCACAAAAATACAGTGCATTTGAACAGGAGTTATGGATGGGTAAACTATCAAATAAAATGCACAAAAGATGAAAAAAAAACATTCATCTTTTAGTCAGAATTGGTTGACTGAGCCCTTCAGCAGACAACAAAATCCAGACGCTGTCGCTAAATCTCAACGTAATCGATAACGGTTCAAGGAGGAAGGTCATTTGAGATCCGTTCCAGGAGAACACTTGACTGAAGTCTCTTCAAGCGTGAGCAAACGGAGGAAACAGTATGTTTAATGGAGATGATGTGTAAATAAAGGAGTGTCCTGCTAAATCATGTATGATCAGGTAGGTGTTGAATAATTTAGCTGGTTTTGTGCTAAACAGGCTACAAAGTGCTGAGGGTATAAACACAACACACACAGAGGACTTAGAGAAGGAACTTCAGGAAGAAGACATTCATGTAATCACTAATCACATTACTAGGGGAATAGAAACAGAGTTTACTCCAACTTACTTCACTGTTTCACTTTAAACTTCACCTGTAATTTCAATAATTCAATAAAAAGGGACAGCTTTGACCTTGAGTGCGATCTGTAAAGTCTTAATGCTTGAGGTGATAATTATGATTACATAATTAGTTATGTAGTTTATTATATAAACATGCAAACCGGTAATATTTCCTTTAGAAACTTTCCCTGAATAGTTGTACACCGAAGCAGTGGTTTTCTCCTAGTTTTGTTATTAAAAATTATCTTGAAGTTTTTGCATGAAATTAACTGAAAAGAACAAATCCTACAGAATCAAACAGTGAATCATTTACTGCAAATAGCTTGATCTTTGTAACCATTTCTCTTACCTGACCTTATTGCCTATTTGTATTTATACTTTTTTTAAGATGATGATGATGATAAGGGACAAGTGAGAGATGAATGTGTCAAAATACATAAACATCAACAATAAAACATAAGGGAAGTGTTTTCTTTTAAATGCTGTTGCCTATTTTGGTTAATAGTTGGATTTTAACTGCATTTGGCATCGTTTCCCTCTGTTGTCTATGACGAGGACTAGATGTTTGAGTCAAACACCTCATTAAAGTATCTTGAGCAGATCTCATCGGCCTTAATTTATGTTATGGTTGGGTTGTCATGTTACCGTGATCGTTCTGGGCACATCTTTAAACAAATAAGTAACTTCTAAGTAAGTGTGCTCCATGATTTTTATAAAGAGTTACGCAACAATTTACTCCTGAAGGCCAGAAACCAATTCTGTAATGTTTATATTTCATCACCTTTAAAGGTTCTTTTGATTAATTCAGAGTATACTTAACCCAGGATATCCACTTATGCCCCAGCCAAAAATATAAATACACAAAAGCTTGGACACAGTCGAATGACTCTAAATCACAAGCAACCATTTAAGGATAAGAAAAGACATTACATATCTTAAAGGCAAGTGGAGAAAACATTCGCCTGCCAATTAAGCTTGGCAAGTGTGTTTTATACCAGGCATGTCAGTTTCCATACGACAATCAACAGCCTTTACAGAGCAACTCTGCTGAGAGGCACAACATCCCAGGGCTGCTGGAAGTACGTTAGAGTTTGGTCAGTCAAATCAGCTGATTAATTAAGACCTGCTGATTATAATGTACACTAGAATTACCATTCATCTAATGAACACATTATGAAATAACAGCAGAGAATACTTAGTAACTCGGCAGGTAAGAAAAGATTAAGTTCAGTTTACTTGCAGTATACTTAAAGTAATACAGGCACAATCCTGGAGTAACCTGGGCTAAAGTTTCTTGGTCAAAGGAATAATGATGATATTACTCACTCCATGGGGGATTTAAAGCAACCATCAGGTTACCAGCCCTGAACTTTAGCCATTTCTTTCCACCCCACTTACATTACTCTTCAAAATTTTAGGGCTGGTACAATTTTTAAAATGTTTTTCAAAGTCTGCTCACCAAGGTTGCATTTATTTGATCAAAAAATACAGTAATTGTGATATAACAATTTAAAATAACCGATCTATTTAAAATGTGATTTCTGTAATTGCAAAGTCGAGTTTTTATTTGAACAACCTTTATTTGAAAATAGGAATCTTTTGTAACAATGCTAAAGTCTTTACTGTCACTTTCAATCATTTCCTTCATGCTGAGTAAAAGTATTAATTTCTTAAAACATAAATTTAAAAAAAATCTTACTGATGTTATGGTCAAAAATTACACCATAAATTCCACTGTAAAATGGCTGTAAATTTAACTGTAAAAGACTAAAAATGAGACAGTAAAAACCTGTTAACTGCGGGGATTTTTTGTTATCAGTTATGTACATTATAGTTATGTTACATCTTATGTTGTTAAATGTTTATTGCATTATTTTAGTGTTATGTGTGTTATCATAATGGTGTTTTGTATTTGAGTGCATGACACCGTGCATAGTAAATGTTAAAAGTAAGAAATAGATTTTAGTAGCAGTGTGGCCTTCCTATTTCAGCTGTTGAATTTAATGGTTTAAATTTTGTTTGTTTGTTTTAAATTGTAAAATTTAAAGTTTTATTGTAATTTTTTTACAGTGCACCATAAAGTTATGACATCACCTATCACCTATTTATCTGTCTATGCAAAACTATGATTAATGCAGCCATTACTTTTAGGTTTTTAATGAGAATTTTCAAAGCAATTTCAGTTAAAGCAACAGTACATCTTGTTTTTACATTATTCAACACAAATAGAATCTTGATTCAGTCCTGTACTTTTTTAAAGCTTAAAAGAAAAAGAAAGTGAAAAGATTTTTTTTAGAATAATAGCTGATGTTTCAGGCAGTCTCGAACTCAGAGACCTTCACATACTGATGAGTGCAAAACCAACTAAATCTTAAAAGCAGCAACAACATTAGCGAGCCGGATTAGCTACGGTTATTTACTTGTTTACTCAAGTCAGCGCCTGCATCTGACCTTGAATGCACCAGACATCATTTATTACCCTGGTAGGAGGACTATGTATCCTAGTCTACTGTGGCATCTATCAAAGAAGGCCTATTTATATTTTATATATATTAATTTATATTAATATCTAATTTTAAAATTCACTCTTATTAGTCTAAATTGAAAACAGAACAATTACTTGCTATATCTTACTGTAAGTGGATTAAAATTTCTATCGTAATACATCTGGTTTTCTGTGAACAGTAAGGCCCCCTTTCTTTGATCTGTAGTAAACTACTAGTTTAGTAGTTTTTGACTGCTAGTAAACTTATAAGTTAAGTGAAAATAACATCATACTTATAGTTTACTATTTATATATAATTTTTGCAGTTTATTCTATGTTCCTATTTAGATATTCATTTTTATAATTGAAACATACCGTTAATTCTTTTTATCAACAGCATTTTTTTTTTTTAAAGTAGCCAGCCCCCGCCAGCATTTTTGTTATCTTTTTCACAAAACTTTCACGGACCCCAGAATATATTTTGAATGAATATCTGAACATGACATATCAAAAAGAAAGAACAGAGCCTCTGCTTTTTATCAAAAAATAAATATTCTAAAATAAATATTCTAGCTTCATGTATTCTTTTTTTTCTTCTTTTTTAAATATCATCTTAAAAAAGAAGAAGAAGCTACATTATGAACAAAAAGCTGAGAAAATCATTGTTGTTAAAGACTTTGACCTGATCAGTTCAGAACGATGATCAAAACATAGATATAAAGATAGATTCCACATTCCAAATATAGTAGATCACTTCCATCAATACCCTCAAAGCTTGCATAGTCCTCTTCCTCGGTCGACATTTCATTTGGTGACATTAGGCAGACTTGATTTAGATGCTGTTTAATGTTTGATAATTGTATTATTTTACAATGCTTCTACCACTTGTTTCTGCTTCCTCGCTTTTGTTTTGATTCGGAGATTCTGTCCTCTTTCAGAAGATGCGTAATAGCTCCCCTACCATATAATACTAAAAAAATGCATTGCCGGAAAATTCCGTCATTGGTGGGGAATGAGTTAGGTAGATTTTAAGTAAATTTCTATACACTACCAGTTGACAACACAAACATTCACAAACTCAGAATTAAGAAAATACTTGTTTTCTTTATAAATCAACATTTTCAAACAATGCAAATTTATAAGACAGTATGTAAAACTGTGAAAAACAGCAAACCAATCAAAAAATACAATACAAGCCACATATGAATACTTAATTTTATTTTTAAGTATATCTGGATCAAATGATTGAGTACAAGTATAAGCTAAATATACTTAGACTTTTCTGTAAGTATACTTAAGTGTAATTTGAGAAGTAGATAAAGTATCTGAGAATTACATAAAAAGTAGACTGAAAGTTTGGCTAGTTTGACCTGTATTGTGTTTGATGGCTGACTGCTGTTCTCCACTCAGAGGAACACAGAATGGGCAGAAAGAAAGCACTGAAACACAGGACCTTCTTGCGCTGAATTTAATAGCATACACTGTTAAAAAATTACTGTAAATTTTACAGTATACTACTGGCAGCAGGGTTGCCAGCCAGTTACTGTAAAATTTACAGTAGTGTTACTGTAATTTAATTTACAGAATTTCCCTGTATTCTCTGATTACAGTAAATAACTGTATTTTTTTTAAATTGCGAAGGGTCAATTTACAGCAATATTCTGTAAATTTGAGTCAAACCAACACATGACCCCAGAATGCATTGCAGTTTACAGCAATATGCTGTATTATTAAAACACAGCCAGCAGCTGTAAAATAATGCTGTAATTTTTTTACAGTAATTCATTACAGTGCACACTCTCTGTTCAAAGCAGCTTGTTTAACATTCATATACTACATCTTTCAAAGTGATCTATGAAGATCAAAAATGTTTTTCTCAAACTAGACCCAAAGTTGGAAGGGTCAAATAGGATAAAAGTGGGTATTCCATTAGCTATATCATTTTATTTATTTCTTCGGGACTGTCATGCACCTTCTGCTCGGTCCTTTCTTTAGAGAGTGATTCAGAATTACTTAACTCAAAGTTTTTTTTTTAAACGTGGAATTGCCAATAAGTCCACAAAGAGTTTAGAATATCAAACTTCTTTTAAAGTCAATATGCAGAACTTTATAATTCTTTGAGGTCAGATTGTTCTGCTATATGAGGTTCTATTTGATTGTGCACAATTGAAGATTCCTCAACACAAAAATATTTCCCTAATGAAATTATAAGGCAATATATATAATATTAATATATGAGACTTGAACTATATTTTCTATAAAACAATATGTTCAATTCATAGTATGTACCAATCCAATCTCATGAGAAAACTTAAATATTATGTTTCATTTGTATCTGGGTCATTAACGAATAAGATTTCAACAGTGTAAAAAAAACATAATGGAGACATAATTTTGAAGTTTTATTAGGTGTTAACAATGAGATTATGTGGTTTGTATTATGAAAAAACACTGCTTTTGCAATTTGTTACAAGATGGACAAAATTTGTCACCAAAAAAGTAATTTGGTTTAATCAATTTTGGTTTTACAGAATGACGATATTTTCAAACAATGTTAACAGGCTGATATCCAGCAAAAAGACAATCAAACATTTTATATTTAGTACAAGTTTATTACAATATTACAACATTTTCCATGTTCTATAGCAATTGTACTGAATGACATGATGTTAAGTGAAACTTGATGACAA
This sequence comes from Opsariichthys bidens, assembly GCA_037194245.1. Lineage (NCBI taxonomy): Eukaryota > Metazoa > Chordata > Actinopteri > Cypriniformes > Xenocyprididae > Opsariichthys > Opsariichthys bidens. Next base: position 16,328,187 of record CM074284.1, on the reverse strand, counting down.
GTGAAAACATGAATTGTTCAAATAGTTAAAATAGAGTAAATTACTTTGCTTCACGGCCATGTGGTCTTTTGCAGGCGTATGAATGATGTCACATCCTGTCACATGATTTTGAAAATGGTCCCTTTATATCGGTTACTCCGAATGACATCAATGAAATTCATTTTTCTGGACATTCTTTCTCATAACAAAGCATCAAATTCTATGCATAATTTTAATACCATTTTGCTCTATATTGATTTCTAATGTTGTAAAGTCATGCCAGAATAAAAAAATATATACATTTATTACATTTTAAGATATTTTAATCACAAATTAACAGTATTGGCCTTTGGACGGTTAAACCGAATGACCTTTTGACACTTCAAAATCTTTAAAATACCTTTATATGTAGCAAAATATAATTAAAACTTTTGGAGTAAATAAAAGAGATCTAGTCGTGCTGTCAGGATTATCCTCTGGAGTGCCTTTAACAGCCACTAGAGGGCACTCCACCTCAGACTTCACTCACACACAGACTACATTTCCCATAAATCACTGCCTGGACTGATCATCATTGAATACATTCACTTGTGTCTTGTTTGCCTGTTTCACTCACCCTATATAAACCTGGTTCAGTCTGTCATTACGTGCGAAGTCTTGTTATGTGTAACTCTGCATTTCTGAGCATTTCTCTTGTGGTTTTTGATATCTTGTTTTTCTCGTGTCTTGGTTCTGCCCCATGTCCTGGATTTCCCCTTGCCTGTGTTCCCTGCCTTGTTTTGTGTTTGTTTGGTTTGGACTGCCTGCTTGACCTTAGCCTGTCCCTTGGATTATGATTGTGGATTGCCCCTTTTAATTAAACTGCATTTGGATCCTCTACCTTCTAGTCTCGGAGCAGTTCGTTACACGTGCTACCTTACATACTTTGGATGTCAAATCTTTCTTTTTCATTATTATTATGGCCTTTGGACAAAAAAACATGTCACGTCATTGACCCATTTGTAAAATTCGATTCGATTGATTCAAATTTTTTGAAAAAAGCATGGAGAGCCACCCATGAACCGAACCCTTAGTGAGGAATAAGCAGATTGTATGAAAACAAATAAATTGCCGTACAAATTCGCCACCAAACTATTTTACCAAAATGTTAATAGTTAGGAATTGCCATCAGTGTGTTGGTAAAAAGTCCTCCATCGGAGAGCCTTTGTGCCTCTTCTTTTACAGCAAAAATAATAGTTTCTAAACTCATCAATTTGTTTTGTGCTCCTGAAATTAGTAGATATTAAGTTTGATTTCCTATTATGATTCAGATTGTAATACTGCCCAACAAAGGCAAAACACAATACCACACAAACACTAAAGTAAATAAAAATGTTTTTAAAAGTTGAATTTTTTTTTATTACATTTTGATTGTTTTGATATCAAATTTCTTTCCCTTTTCTTTTTCTGCCAATGTAGCATAGTACACTCCAAGCATTTCACCTCACAAAATGTAAACTTCACTTCTCTCATTTTAAATGAGAAAATCAACTGTCAGGGGCTTTTCTGGCATGTTCATTATTTCAAATTGAGTATATGGTGGAAATTCAGGGGTCCAGAATGAAATCCCATGAACTAAACTGCACATCCACAAAACATGTATTGGACAAGAGTAAATAAAACACCATCTGAGAATACAGTCTCATAACAACTTTCAAGTTTCTATTTCAGGTAAATTCAAGAAACTCCTGAGACCCACAGAAGTAGGAATGTTATAGTTGTTGTGGTCAGGATCAGTCTGATATTTCCAAAAGTAGTGAAATACAAAGAAAGACGATCAAAATAGCACCATGGTACAATCCAGGAATAAAACTGATGCCAGTATCCAGTGAGAGCAACGTGAACATAAATATTTAAAAACAATAAAAAGTGAGGAACATAAATTCTTTTGGCTAGTAGAAGGAGGGAGATTTGACAACAGGGTGAATAATCAATAGTCTTTCCAAGAACTGTCATGAGAAACAGACAATTTGCAAAGTCACCAAATCATGAATACACGTTGATTTGTAGAGTTGCCATTTCAAATCAAGAAAGTAAAGCTGGCAGACAAAACTATACGCATGCTCTAAAGAACAATCAATGATAATCTGAGAAACTGAACTCTTGACTGAGTGAGCATACAAACCGCTTTCCCTTTAGAGCGGAAAATGTTCACATGAACACACACACACAGTCCAATTAATTATAATGATTATGACGAAGTGTTGAAAAACATTAGCACTGTGTATTTTTCTGCCACTGCTCTGGTGCCAATAGGCCAACCTCTTTTTAACCCAGCTCATATTAAATGGGTTCCTATTTGCACAAAAAAAAAAATTGCAGACCATCACAATTTATTTTCATTCATTAGCTCTTCATTCAACTTTTCATATCCCTTGTAATAATTCACACATATCTTTAAATTAATAACACATTAGACATTTTAGATATCTACTCATTTTTCCTAAATGATCCATTTCAATGTAATGAAAATGTGGACATGCGAATTGGCTAATATTCCAATAAAAAAAGTATATCTTTTGCACACTAAACAGAGCGATTAAGTTCAACATGTGTGATTTATATCGGTGTTAATTATACACAAGTACTTAGTCATAGGGACACAAATGCACATTTCCTGAAAAACAGCCAGGAATAAGCCCCAGAGTGCCAAAAATGTAATTAAATACTAAAGAAGAAGAAGGTCATGTAATACCCCCTTTTTTCTTGACTTAGCATTTATTTGAATTTTCATTGCACGTTTTATTGCAATAACACAAGTCTCTCTTCTTCAGCTTTAGATTCAATTGTGATGATTGAGATAAACACCACTGTGAAAATTTGAGAAAGTGACTCTATTTAGTCTATTCCCCAGACATTCGTTTGAAAATCACATTACATTCACAACACATTTAATATATTGGGCCTAATGGACAATAGATAGAGAACAAGAATTGTGTTTCCCTCTGTTGGGACATGTTGGGCTTTTCTCAAGACAATCCCACGTGCTTTAGTTTCACTTGATTAAAACCCCCTGCACCTTATTGCCATTATGAACATCTTTGACATAAAAATATAATAATAAGAGCACGGTTTCATTAAGTCGTTGTCAACCAATGGAAGTTCTTCTCTGATTAATAATAATTCATAATCTGCTAAATACCACAACACTGACAGAATTAGACCGATAGTAGGTCATGTCAAGCATATTGACAACCTAAATTCGCTTGCAAATGAAAAGCGCGTGTCGTGGTCAAGAACTGTAAGCAGAACAGCGTGAGAATCAATTTTACCCATATCATATACAGATGAAATTTGATGACTCAGGTTAAAAACACAACACATTTTAAATATTTACTTCAAACTAAGCATATAGTTACAGAACAAATAATTATAGTATATAGAGACACAGAACACAATTTCACTATAATATTAAATCTTCCTACCGTCCAGGGAAACATGTTTTTGGATAAGTCCTGGTGTTGTAAGCCAATCCAATTTCCTTAGCAAATGAGAAAAGTTGCTTCGCTCGGCTTCCGGGCGAAATCAATCATTCTAGAAGTCAAAAGTCAGAAGAAATGAAACAGCGCTCGCACACGTCCATCACATAGACCGTCTGTGAGCGCGCGTGGATGCGCGCCACCCATAAAACTCTGAGACAGAAGGGTGTTCTTTTTCTTTAAAGGGGCAGGAGCCTAAATAACGTCAGAATTCAGGAGAAACGACCTGGAACCTTTATTTTACACCATAAAGTAAATCATTAACTACTGAAATGGAAATTATTGGAACAAACCATGTATGGCCATTATATAAAGAACACATAGGCTAGGAAATTGCATTGGCTTTGGAATGATAGTTTGTATTGCTGGAAAACTTTTCTCACCTTCTGCTTGTTCATCATGAAAAAATAGGTCATCATCTATCATCAGCTATCAATAGCAGCATTAGTGTTCTGCCGTTTGCAAAACAATGCAACAATATTGTTCAGTCTATTCAACAGCATTCCTGGTATTAATAGCAATTATGTTAAACAAATCCACACCCTGCACATAGGACAAATTCTTATTTTCTGACCTCTCTTTAAAACGGCTCCAAAACCAACAATAAAAATGTTGAAAATACAACTGTAACCAATTTGTATTGAAATAAAATTAACAATGCAGTGTAAAACAAATTGACTGTATATAGTCTCTCAGAAATTGATCAAGCCTTGTAATAGAGTAACCAAATGTAGCTCAGGTCTAAAATGCAGAAAAGTGTTAATATTTACCATTCGTCTTCATGTAAATCACAAATGACCCACTTTCCACCAGGCTAAATGTTTTTGTTATACAGTACATTTACATTAACAACTGAATACCTGCACTGGGATTTCATTTTAATTCACAGCGCAATTACTGGTGAATTTAGGATGAATGTGTCAGCTTCATTTTACTTTCTAATTTTAAACAGTAGTTTAGTCACTATTGGTAAGGGTTTGGCATTCAGACCTGTAACCCTGCCTTAAACACAAGGGATTTTGTCTGTTTTTCACACCCAAAGCAATGGCACCAGTAAATATGGCAGATTAAAACACATTACTAAGCAGCGTTTTATGAACCAAACCCAGTATGACTCAAATGATTACTTGCCAAGATGGAATGTACATCTGTATTAATTGTTCCCAACATAATTAATGACAACTACCATTGATTCATATATAATACATGATGCATTCACCGAGTGTATAATCACAGTTTAATGCAAAATGTTAAGGTCCACAATTTAATTAACTGATTAGTTTAATTTATGAAATTTTACAGTGAAAATATTTATTTTACACTTATATAAAAAAAAAGGGGCAACAATCTAATTAAACTACCTGAATACAAATCAGTCCAATCAAGGAAAATGACAAACATTCAAATCTACAGGTGTGAGAAACACACACAAAATGTTTCTTCATGACAGAGAGTGGGTGCATACTTCCAAAATATTATGTAATCTACAAAGGGCTGTCGATTACATAATATTCTGGCTAAATTAAAATGGGTAGAATGAACCTATGGACTAAAATGTTGTTGAATGTTTGATGGAGACACTGTCCAACGCATAACATCACAGTTTAATCCACTTATAAATGGCCTTTGAAAACAACCAATTACACTTATATGTCATAAAATATATTGTAAGTAAAGCAAGAGGTACATACAGAGCCACATGCTTCATCACAGTGCCATTGTGTGATGGATTTCATTTTTATATTCCATGAAATTCCATCTAGAATACTGAATGATTTAAAATGCAGTACATTTCATTGAGGGTTTTGATGTAGCTTTAATAAAAATGACAGCACCAGACCATAATTATAAGACTCTTCTACCATTATCAGTAGATTTCATCCGGGCCAATATTACTTGTTCTACTTCAAAGGCCACTCAATGTGAAAAGAAATAGACTTCATTTAATTATCTTGTTTCACAATAAGCTGATTCATCGAACTGAATTAGCCAATGAGCTCAAACACAGTTCGGCTGAAGGGGATAAGTTTAAAAAAAAAAACTGTGATAGGGACATGATCTGCAGAAAACTATACAGCATGTGCGGTGAAAAGCTGTATCTTGACATTCAGTTTAAGTGAGCAATGCGTATTCATTTTGCGCATTTTATTTTTTATAATGTACTAAGACTTGAGACAGACAAATGGTTAACTTTCTACAGTAAGTTGAGTTAGAATATAAAGGTGACAAAGATGACTAAATCAATTTTAAAGTCACAGGTACTGGAACACAGTGGTTAATGAGTAATTCAGGATCTTCAAATCATTTACTTTGTTTAATGTTAACCTACATGTCAAATGTAGATTAAGAGGCCAAACTGTTGGCAATTCTGGACATTTATACTGTACATTTCTCAAAAAAGCTCTCAAAAAATTTCACTCACCATGGTGATGTGACAATAAATGGAAATTGGAAATTGAATCAAAACATTGGTTCTGACATCCTCAATAGAATAGTTAGAATAAAAACAATACTCCAAAAAAGGTCAAACAAGTTTAAAGTGGCACGAGGGTGGGTGAGTGTCTGAATGTTCATTATTAGGTGAACAATTAACATAGTAGTGTCCTAGAAATGTCAGAAGTATAACAAATCTGAAATGGCAGTGTAAAGAAACTGAATAGTCTGGTATAAAAGTGGACCAATTACTTATGGCTATCCATAAAACAGTCTATTAGCCTGTTCACATCACAATCTATGGGCTCTGTTAAAGTTGCAATGTTTTTCAGAAACACTTTTTGTTATTCTGGTTGAAACGTGCTTCACCTCCTGATTGCAATCAATACTAGAAGTGATCTAAATATTTGTATATCTTCTGTGGAAGTCTCAGGACCAAAAAAATGTCCGTCCAATCATTGGATGTCTTACCTGCCTGTCCACATTTCCATACTTTCACACGGACGTCATATCATCAGTGTGTTCCGTGATGAGGCTATACAGAATTGTACACAATCATCGAGTGTGGCAAGCAAACAGCAGACACCTTTTGCAGTTCTCCTGAACCAAAACAACAAACTTATGCTGTGTTCACACCGTGTCGTAATAACCGTAATTAAGAGTTCACGTCCTCGGAATTATGCGTTTCTATGGCAACACTATCAGCGCCGAAATGAATCTGCAGCAGTCAGGTGGTAGAAGTAAGAGCTCTGAGTCGTTTACTTTCATTATTATTGTAATGTTATTGTTAAGTGCTTTGATACGTGAGGTAAGTTAACGGCGTCTCTCATGACACTTTGCAGACTCTGCTCTGGGTGTGAGTGTTTATGTGTTTTGGAGGAGGTGAGGCTTTGGAGACGCTCTGAAGAAGAAAGAGTGGGATCTTATGCTTTCAAAGCTAAATTGCTATTGCTAGTCTCTCCAAAATTGCTACCCTGCCTTTAAATGCACAAGAGCATGCAAACAAGTAATTGTTCCTGGCTGGTTTAAAATGAGATGGCGCTCATACCTGTAAATCTTCGGCTGTCATATTCTATGAGGGTGTGAGCACAGCTGGCTTTATGACAATAACCTCATTGGCAAAGTGTTTTTCTTCACTCATATCCATTATTTAGAGACATTTGTGGAGCATGTTCATTCAGTGAAGCTCCAAGTGCAAGGACTTTATCCTTTATCTGTTTAGAAACTCATGGAGATCTACCTTCCTGCAAAGTTCAGCTCCAGCGCTGATCAAACACAACTGAACCAGCTAATTTAGATCTTCAGGAGCACTTGATAATAACAAACAGGTGTGTTGGATGAGTTTTGGATCTGAATTCTGCAAGAAGGTAAATCGGAATTGGGCACCCCTGCTCTAAAGAAAGCATTATGCACGGATTAATGGTGCACTTCTTTCGCAGACTGAATCAATGCACAAAACAATAACATTACATGATGATGTCTTATGAATAGATGTCATTTGCATTTATCATCGGTAAGAGCAAAGTAAATACAGCAAGACCCCAGAATGTTGTCCTTGTTCAAAGCCATTTTCAGTACATATTTACAACATGTTTAAGAGGTGTAAATGAAGATGAAAGCCATTCTCCAGCATGTAAGCACATTCTGTTTTCAAAGGTTACAACAGAGAAGAACATTGGGTACTGAGGGAAAAAAACAAATCTGCAGGACAAAGAAATTGACTGGTGGCCTCCTCATCATCAGAGAGAGTTCGGCAGGTACAAACACTAACACATTTCCTGTTTTGTTCAGCAAAACAGAAGCATTAAAAAAACTAATCTTATAGGATTGGTTGATACATAATTTATTGTACTAGTGTTCCAGTTCTGTTTATTTTTTCACACTCATGGAGAGGAACAGTAATCGCCTACTTTTTAGTGATCTTGTTTTTAGAAATATTTTCCCCATTCATTTTCATTTCAAAATATTCTTCAATAAAGAGTTCTCACCCATGAACTAAACCACTCAACTCCTTAATAAATTACATAAAAAATTTGAAGTAAAGAAAAAAGAAAAGAAAAAACTTTTGCAATTAACATCTAATGAAGGACTGTATTACAATCCCACGAAGCCTAACAAACAACAAATCAAATCAAACTCAATACTACAACATAGAACCATTGATACATGTACAATACATTTTAAATTTCCCCACCTGGAATATGTATATATCTATACTGGAATATATATATATATATTTTTTTTTACAATGTAGAAAATGAAATGGATTTTTACCTGCAGTTGCGCTGTATAGACACAACCCACCCCAGCCATCAGAAATAAAGCATGAGAAAAAGACATTTTTCCCAAATAAATCCTTTAACTTAGCATAGATGTTGCTGGTGTTGGTGAAAAACATGAGTTCCAGGCAGGTGCTAGTCTCCAACAGTTAAAATTTAAATTGGCTGAAACTTTTTGCTGTGAGGCTGCCAAGTAGCAGCAGAGCTTTGAGAGGACATGAACTAACAAGACATAATAAAATTTCTTCAAAATAGGTGACAGATTGTCTGTGCAGCTCCAGCTTATAGCTAAATATTGCTTATTGTTATACAATGCTATACAAAGGCATTCCAATGCAGTCAGGTCTGCGACAACAGTGGCCAAGTTGACCAAGTGACAAACCTATTTCTTGCGTTTTAAAAAAAAAAGGGGGGGGGGGGGGGCAAGAATTATAGCAAATTATTTAACAGTATTACACAGAGAACCCTCTGTTCTAAGATGACCACTTTGCCACACATTTGTGTAAAGGTCACTCCAAGCAAAATGTCAGAAGACAACTAATTCATCATTCAATCATAGATGGATAAGATAGAGGTGAAGATGCTGGTGACAGCTGGGGGACAACCGACAGAGGCGTGGCTGATGAATCCACAGAACAATCTCGAGACCAACCAGTTGAGAAACAATGGTCTAGAGGATAATATATTGTGTTTTTTCCCCTTGTATTATATAAAATTTTTTTAAAAAACACTGTGTTTAAACTTCAGTATATTGCATAATCAGCATGTCTAAAGTGGTTTTATTTCAACAGTTGAAAGCTTTAAGCCTGTTAATATTAGTAAATCTTTACAAATACTCAACATTCCTCTCTTTAGTCGTTCCACTTCCCCTCAACATTTCCCTTCGAAGTTACAACCGACAAGAACAATGAATCCCAAATTTGTCAATGTCCTGCTGATAAAGGCAAAATAATATTTCCTGGAGTAAATTTAGCATTTTCATTTCTGTTATGCTCTGAATGTTTATATGTTAGTCAGATGAACAAGCTAAATGAAGACCATCTGAGTGTCTGGCCTTTTTGTAACCCCAGAGAAATGTTTTCAATCTGTGCAGAAGGTGCTGGAGTGAAAAAATTCACGACAGTTTAATTCCCCCGTCTGAGGTCGGCAGGTCAACCTGTAATAGTGTTTGTTTACCACACTTTAGCTCTTTAGTGTATTACTGCTGGATTAATATGAAATGAGTGTTTAGAACTGCTCACATGACTCAACATAATGATGGGTTTAGGGACAAAATGAGAGATTTTGAACACAGTGAACTATTCAAGCATGAAGTTGTGGTCTGCAATGGAGCACGCCTAAGGAGAACATGAAAAATATTCAAAAAACATTTTTTATTTAAAGACAGCTCAGACCTTTTTTAATAAACATTCATGATTACATGAGTCAGTTAACTATGCACACTCCTCTCATGTGACTGGCACCAGGTTTGAATAATAAAGTAAAGAATTGTTTTTGAATGTGCTTGATATAGGTGAGTTTTTATATAACACATCACACCAGGAGGCTTGAATTATTTTTTACTGTGGGCTGAGAGATTTGTCTGTGCTCCTAGCACTGCTAAAATCACAATATGGCCTTGTATAATTAATAAACTACAAAAGTCTGCAATTAAATGAACACTGTCAAAAACTTTTTTTTATAAACTTACATATGTGAGTTCTGTGAACAACTGTTTGCAAGTTCATCCAAAAAAACATTCTGCTAACTTATTAATTTGAGTTCAGTCAGGCTGATTGGAGTTGAAGGCACTGAGGGGGAAAGCTGTTGAGCAGTCAAGCGGAGCAGGCTCTGATGCTCTGGTACCTTCTACCTGATGGCAGGAGCCGGAAGAGACTGTGGGAGGGATGGGTGGGGTCCTTCACGACACAGCAGTTTTACTGGAGCATTGTGCAAGGAAAATGCCCAGGATGGAGGGGAGAGGGGCACCAATGATCTTTGCAGTTGTATTAATTGTCCTCTGTAGGGTCTTGCAGTCTGTGGCACTGCAGTTTCCATACAAGACAGTTATGCAGCTAGTCAGCACAATCTGAACGGTGCCCTTGTAGAATGTGGTGAGGATGGGTGGAGCGAGACTTGCTCTTTTAAGTCATTGCAGGAAGTGGAGCCGCTGTTGTGCCTTCTTGGAGAGTGATGTAGTGTTGGTGGTCTAGGTGAGGTCTTCTGTGATGTGCACCCCCTGGAATTTGGTGCTGCTGAATCTCTCTAGAGTCAAGCCGTGGATGGGTGGTCAGCAGAATTTCTCCTGAAGTCCATCACAACCTCCTTTGTCTTACTCACATTGAGGCACAGGTTGTTTGCACCACAACATTCAACCAGTTGTGCCACTTCCCCTCTGTAAAGAGTTTCATCATTGTTGATGATGAGACCTACAACAGTTGTGTTATCTGCAAACTTGATGATGTGCTTGGATCTGAACTTGAAAGTGCAGTTGTGGGTCAGAGGTGTGAAGAGCAGCGGGCTGAGGACACAGCCTTGTGGGGCACCTGTGCTCAATGTGGTAATGCTGGAGGTGTTGCGGTCAACACGGACTGACAGAGGTCTTCCAGTTAAAGCCGGGAACACACCAAGCAGATGCCGACAAACTAGTGGCGACGAAAGCAGACTGCGGGGTTGGCTCACGTCAGCAGCTTCTGGGTCAAAAGTTGCCCTGACACCAAACCGTCGCTCGACACCCGCATATAAAGGAGATAACTGTCTGTTTAAGTGGATATATTTGTCAATATTCGTCAATCAAAAAGGGAAAAGCGAAACAAAGATTGCATGAATACAAAACAGTTTTGAGTATCAATCATGCTGATCACGTTCTTTATTCCACTCCACTCATGTTATTATGAAAATATTCGTGCATTCGAGTGCTCAGGTGAGATGAAGTAAAATTAGAACAACTTTCTGTCTGTGCCATCATGACTTCTTTGCTTGGTTTCATTATTTACATTTTTCATCATTTAGCAGACGCTTTTATGCAAAGCAACTTACAAGGGGAGCAATTAGGGGTTAGGTGCCTTGCTCAAGGGCACTTTTAGTCATGGTATCAAAGGTGGAGAGAGTGCTGTTTATTCACAAAACCCACTTTCAATTCCTGCAGGCGTGGCAATCAAACCGGCAACCTTCAGATCACAAGCCCGACCCTATTACTTTTGTCTATATTTGCCTAAACTGACTCGTTTTCTATACTGAACAGCCAATCAGAGTTCTCTCTCTTACCGACGGCCCAAAGCCGATTCAACATGTCAAATCGGCCGAAAAAAACAGCCTACGAAGACTAAATTCAGCTGACGGTGCAGAAGACACTGAAAAAGCTTAGTCGGCCGTCGAACAAAAACTCTCCGACGGCCGACCGTCGACTTAGTGTGTTCCTGCCTTAGGAAGTCCAGGATCCAATTACAGAGGGTGGTGTTAAGGCCCAGCAGGTTTAGTGTGTTGATGAGCTGTTGTGGGATTACTGTGTTGAGTGCTGAGCTGAAGTCGATAAACAGCATTCTAACATAGGAGTCTTTGTTTTCTAAGTGGGTAAGAGGCAGGTGGAGGGTGGATGAAATGGCATCATCCGTGGAGTGTTTTGGACGGTGTGCAAATCGAAATGGGTCGAGTGTGTTGGGGAGATTTTTGATTAACCAAGTACTTCAGGTGATTTCTTTGGTACTGGAACGATGGTGGTGGTCTTGAGACATATAAGGCAGTTTGACGATTTATTATAATATTTTTTTTCTAATAAACTTGTGATAATCTTGTATTCATTGCTAATTTTGTGTTTAGAAGTTTATTTATTTTTTGTGCCTGTGCAGATATTTTCTTGTTTATGTGTTTTCATTTATTTATTAATTTTTATTTATTTTTGTCCTTTATTTATATCTTTTTGTGTCTAAGATCTCGTTATCTTGAGCAAATTGTCTGAATTAATGGCCATCTTGTTGTTATACTTTTGGTTTTCTTAATCTCTTCATAAGCACAGGTTAAACGGTTTACCTCAAACCATGGGGTGTTAGGGGGACCACATACTTTAGTTTAGATTAGAACTGGGACATTTACCATTAAGGAACAGCAACTGGCCAAAGAATGATATTCATGAAAGAAAAGACAGCTTGTGGGCAGTAATCCAGAGGAATTTATGGTGAGTGTGCTTAATAATAGTGCATTTTTGATTATTGTCGTTTTTTTCTTTATATCACAAATTTCCTTAATCGATATTGGCTGATTATGAAAAATGCATATACCACTTCCTGTTGAACATTCCTGAATGCTAAATCAAGCTGTATTTTTAAAATTATGTTACATAAAATAAGAAATTCTTCTGTTGCATTGTTAGACATTAGCCTACCTGACTCTCCATCTGTACTAAGGGCAACTGAGAATTCGGATTAATTGCTCTTACAATTATAGGTTACTTTATGGAAAGTTCTGAGATTATGTTTATTGATAATAACAGAGTAAAAATCCGGGACTATTTTGATAAGCATGTATGACTCTTATAATCCCTTGGAATTAGTGGTTAATGTGACAATTTTGTGACAGCCATTTTGTCTTCTTGAGCTCCTGAAGAGATATACAGTAGTCAGTTTTTGTGGAATTTTCTTTTCTGACCTTCTTCTTTTTTCCTACAGACATCAGACATCCTATCACCCATTTGGGTGAACTATACTGTACCTTTAATAGAAATTCTAATTGTCATTATGGATAATTGAAATAGCTTTTTATTGACTTTATAACACTGGATAAAACATTTCTTGCATTAAACATTAATTGCTCTCCAGAAAACGATCAATGTTAAGTTAACTCAACTAAACATTTTTGTCACAACTTATTTTCAGTTATTTACAGAAGTTGAATAAACAAGAAAAATGTATAGGGAAAATTAGTACTCAGATGTTTTTTGTTGTTGTACAGGCTTAATTTTTTTTTTTTTTTTTTTAGTGAATACATAAAATATCTTTTGAACGTTTTAAATGGTTTAACTGCTGTTCGATTTGATTTTTTGCCTTTTTTGTTTTTAGATATGTATATCATTGATGTTTTTGATTTCGATGTTTGTTATATCCAAGTGTGCAATCAGAATATTTGTCAAAAATTGCTTTGACTAAAGACTTTGAGTTTAATTTAAGACAAAAAAAGGTTGGGAAATGATCCCTGAGCAAATCTTTAAAGTAACTACAATATTCACAACATTCTTAACCAAGCAAGACAAGTTAATTAAACTGGGTGGTATCTGCTCTTTTGATTATGAGAATAAAATTTAATTTTTTGAACAATCATCATAGGAGGAAACTTCCTCAATAGGAGGAACTTCCTCAAGCAAACACACTCAGTTAACAAAATCATATTTAACCCTTGTGCTCTCAGTTGAGTGTGCTCTCCATTTTGTGATTCCTACTTATATTTCACAACATTCACATGCCACAGCCACAAAATAATATTTCAGGGGCATAATTTTAACAAACTAAATTCTACAATCGTTCTGTCCAGTACTTTTAAGGTATCAGATGTTCAGCTAACTGAAACACACCAACAAGTGTCAGAGTCAGTAATAAGCATGTTGTCTCAGCTGGTTGATTCTTAAAGATATCATGTAATGGAATAGAAAGAGTCAAGCTTTATTGGAAATAAACAAATAAATAAAAACCCAAGGCTCTGTGTGTGAAGATGCCTAATGAAATTGACAAATAAACTGGAGGTCTTTCTCATTGATCACTAAGTAGATTATACTCTCCATCTGGGATTGCTCCAGGCAAGCTTACCAAAGAGGCACCCCATAGAAGCACCCAAAAAAACAAAACAAAGAGGGACTGTTTGTGTGTTGTGGGAGAAAATTTATATCCTGTGTGACACAGCATTTACCAATGCTGGTAAATCATAATAATTGGTTGACATTTAACATTGGATTGAAAATAACATGATGTGACGTTTGGATGTCATAAATGCTAAAAATATCATTATGCCTTTTAATAAAAAGAAATGCTCAGAAATTTAGTTAATGTTGGCCCTAATGATGGATAGAAGCTGCAAATGAAAAAAAAATCAATACATAGAGCCAAATGGACTTTGTTTGTTTTTCTACACAACAACCACTAAATCCTTGTTAAATGATTTAAAATGATTTATTTAAACTTCCTGAACATTGTCTGACGGCATAAAAAAGTCAGAGAACAGAAAATACAAACTATGGTCGTCTTCACTGTTCATAAATGGTCTTCTTCACTGTTTTCAAATGAGTCTTTGAAAACATCCCTTTTAATGATCATGGCAACTGGTTTAAAAACATTTAACTGAACAACATTTTCTTTCATCACTTTTTTATGACACACACATGGCTGTTAACATCTATTGGGAAATGTCAGCAAGGATAGAGAGCATTTCTCTATCATTCCCATAATTTAATTGTATATTTTTAAGATTCCTTCAGGCAATGTCAATGGGCCTTTTCTGTAATCTTGCTTTGAAAATCCAAGCACGGATTTTTCAGATGATTTTCAGATGAGTTATTGTGTTGAGAATAATATGGTGTAGATAAACTAATTTGTGAAATGTCTTTATTGACCACGTTAATGAATAAACAGTTAAATAATCATAAGATGGCAGTTCTTTTGAAAATGAGAACTGAACCATAGAACCATAGTGGCCCATCAAGACGTCTTTTCTTCATGCTCTAGTGCAAAGTGGAAATCTTTTAGAACCAGAGAGACCGGCATTTCTCTCACTCATCACAGAATCCAATCCACTCCACTCCCAAGAATGGCCATCCAGCGCAAGTGGTGTGGGTTCTGGGATGAGTGCGAACCCCGTAGTAATAGCACAGTTCCAAGACTGCCTACTTGATTGCCAAGGCATTTCTTGGTGAGAGAACAGTTTTTATACAACCTTTCTTCTTGAGAATGTGCAGCCCCTTTGAAAATTGCCTTTTCCTCGGCATTCATCCATTTTCATTTCTTGGCAGGTCTTTTAAAGGGATAGTTCACCAAAAATTAAGATTCTGTCATTTGCTCACCATACAATTTTTGTTGGCCATACAATGGAAGTCAAGGGGCTCCAATGTCATTTGTTTCCAAATGTTTCTTTGAAATATCTTCTTTCTCACAGAAGAAAAAAATGCATACAGTTTTGGAATGACATGAGGGCAAGTAAATGAAGACATTATTTTCATTTAAAGAAAAACATCTTTTTTAAAAAAAGATCTATTTTTGTTGTTTTTGCCTTTATTGTGACAGGGTAGTAAGTTGACAGGAAGTGAAGTTGGAGAGAGAGAGGGGGATTGGGAAAAGTCCACAAGCAGGGACTCGAATTTGGGACACCTGAAGCGCAACTGCGTTATATGTTGGCGCTGCCCACTAGGCTATTGGCGCTGACGTGAAAAACACCTTCTACTTTATAACAGCTCAATCATGTTCCTGGAGATCACACTATATTCAACCATGGAGCATGCAGGGCAAAATGGTGAACTCTGCATTAATATATTGGGGATGGAAAACTTTGATGCTCAATGGGTTCGCCAAAGCAGGTAGGAAGTAGCTTGGAAGTTCATTGAAACTCCAGATAAAGTAAAAGAAGGTTCAAATAAACTATTACAGAGACACTCAACAGCCAGTCTTCTTCTGCTCTGGTAGATGTGCTCCAGGCTGAAACAGCTGTGTGGTTATGTCATGCTGTACTTTGCAAGTCATAAGACAAGACATTGGCAAATGAAGAACAATTATGTTTGCATTTCTTTATGAGAGTGGGACTGCTGAACCTTCAGGCCTATCACAGCCGGGAATTAACTCCATGTGAAGTAACCCATATTTGCGTCAGATGAAAACAGGCTTGACTTCTGGGCTTGACAGGTCATATGTACTGCTTACTAATGGAATGTGACCCTGTCAAAATGTAGAGTTAGCAAATGTGTTCAGGTATATCCACTGTTTGGCATGGTCTGTTTGTTTACCATTTCCATGGTGATAATGCAATGTCCACAAAGAACTTGTCCTTACAGGTGTAGAAGGAGTAATTAAAAAAATGGAAGGATGCCGTCTTCTTTCAACTGTACTTCAGCAGTTAAGAGCAAGATTCATTAGGAGTATATGAGTGGGCAGTGTCATTCTATGAATCTTCCCATAGATTATGTAGATTATGTATATTATGTACCAAAATCTCCATGATTATCCAGGGCTTTTTTTCTGCTTGCCCAGTTGGGCCAGTAGTTCACATTTCTATTTTCCCAGCCCTGCCAACATTTTCAAAGGCCCAAGACAAAAATGTTTAATGTAAAACTATTGCACATGAACATTCAGCCCACTGAAGCTAAGCATGGTTAAGCCTGGTCAGGCCCTGGACGGGAGACCTCCTGGGAAAACTAGGTTGCTGCTGGAAGAGGTGTCAGTGAGGCCAGCAGTGGGTGCTCACCCTGTGGTTTGTGTAGGGCCTCCTAATGCCCCAGTATAGTGATGGGAACACTATATGGTCAAAAGAAAGTTCTTTGAATGAGACTCTAAACTCCGGCATTCATGGCCAAATTTGCCCATTAGCCTCTGTCCATCACAATGGCTTCCTAATCATCCCCCATATATAGGGGTGTGAGACATTGACAATCAATTATATCTCGATATTTTCTAGGACTTTTCCAATACTGATAACCAGGCAATATTTTGCATCATTCAAATGTTTTATTGTTTTAGCTCTGGCAATGTTATTGGGGATAGCGTTTGTTGTATCTTTCCATCGGTTGCTTTTTCTGTCCCAAGGAACTTTCTTGCTAAATGATTCAACGTTGAATGTGTGTTTTTGCTTTTGCTCAGTCTGCTGCAGACAAGCCGTGTTCGGCTGTGCTTTCAATTGGGTTAGCATTTTGAGCCATATTTCAATGACAAGCAAGCTCATTTGCAGACCGGCGTCTTTTGTCTTACATCTGATCTTTCAAAACCAAAGCTAGTGATGACGACCCACGTTTTGGAATTAAATCTAGCCTGGATTGTGAGGTTGGTGTTTGGATATGTTCTTTTGCAGTTTCTTCACTCGTTTTAACTTCTGTAAAGCCCCACACTCTGAATATGCGCACGCAATAGTACTTAGTATATACTTAGCTCATCACGCAGTGCAGTTCTTCATGCAGCATTTTGATTGTTTTCTAAAAATGAGCGAAATAATAGAGAATATGATTTGGCAATCGTTAAAACATCAATCAAGATATTATCGCACACGATATATATCGCACACCAATACCCATATACAGTAAATACCGACTGGCTTCATCACTCTGTCGCCTCTCCACCAGTAAGCTGTGTGGTGGGCGTTCTGATGCAATGTGGCTGCGGTCGCATTATTCAGGTGGATGCTGTACATTGGTGGTGGTTGAGGAGATTCCCCCCTTCCATATGTGAAGCCTTTTGAGTGCAGAGAAAAGCACTACCTAAACGTAACTAATTATTATTAATATTTACTAATAATATGGCTGCTCCTCACAGTGCTCCTCAAACTACTTGAGAATATATTACTATCATTAAGTTGCTTCAAATATACTTCTGATAATAAGTATTTAAAGAAATAATATGACGGCTCACAGAGAACTCATTTTAATGGCATGAAAAATATTTATTTTAATAGGAGAAAGGTGGTTTCTTTCTCACAGTTGAGGCGTTTCCTCTCGTCTTAAAGAAAAATCCAAGCAATCTAGTTTAGTGAGGAAATTAATCCTTTTAATAATTAGCTATAAACAAGTTCCTCAAGCCTTTAAAATGCACCTCATATTATAAAGTGTATCAATTTGTGCTATTTATTTTACTTTGTTACACTGTGAACAAATTAGTACTTAGCTTTAAGGTATTGAAAAAAAATCCTTCGAATGCGGCAGTGTCTCTCTCCAGTGTAGAGCCTTTTAGAATGATTAAAAAAAAAAAAATCCACATAAAAATCACAATGCATATCTTTCTCATCCTCCTTTTGTCCACAACCCAATTAAAACTCTTTCTGCTCCATTCAGCCATCCACTTTATAGTCAGAAAAACTCTGACCTAACACAGTGGTACATATTAGGCATTTGCCATCTGACATCCACATGAGAGCTCTGTTCTCGCTCTCTGCTAGCATGTTACCACTGATGGATGAGATGAGAACAGAACTGAGCAATGGTCCATATGCAAATAAACCCCAAACATCAAGTCAATACACCAGCTACCAATCTGCCCGAACAGCCAACCATATTTATCTTGCATAAGCATGACCAATGAAGGCATTAAGTCAATGTTAACCATGACCACTTTTGATTCATGAATGAGAACTGCTCAAAAATGGTTTGAGAATCAGTTGGCTTAAGTCACTTCCTGATTAAATGGTAAACTGAACATGTGAGCATTTCTCTCTGAAGAGATGTCTTTGTTTTGGCCTAATGAAAGGGAAAATTATAAACAAACACAAAGATGGCTGTTGTGGCCTCAATGTCAAATAAATTCACATCTCACTTATGCAATAGTAAATAGATGTTCAGTGATCGGGCAAAACATGGCAGCGAAAGATAAAAGTGCTGAGACTGCAATATTAAAATAACCCTAATCATTACATATCAGCAACAATGTAGGATTGTTTACTCTCTGTAAATAAAATTAACTTTAAAGTCATTACAACGTACTGTTTACGCTCCAATGTTACAACTCCTGTAAAAAGAAAACCAAATTTACGCTAGACTATAAAGAAATAAACAAAGCATATTTGTCCACACTACCCGCCAAAAAGACATAACAAAGTTAAGCAATAAAAAGAATTGTATTTATCTAGGCTCTAGCTATGTATATGCCACTGGTGCAATGACCTCTCCACCAGAAAAAAAATGTAATTTTGTTTTGTTGTGTATAATATTGTTGTTTTGATATTTCTTTACCTGGGAGGTATTCAAGAAAGCAAGGTTAACTTACCGTCACATATACCCTGAACTCTCGGTTCATTAACCCAAATCTTGCTTACTCGAGGAATGCTGGTTCCAAAAACGCATCAGGGCGTAAGTTCAGCCAACCCCGAGTATGTTCCCGGTTAACACACAAGACATTCTCAACCAGGCGACGAATCCATGATTCATCATGGAAACAGATGCTGAGAAAAAGCATGCCATTCCACTTCCTTCTTCTTTTGTTTAATGGCGATTTACATAACTTAGTGCACATTGCTGCCTATTTGGTTGTTGTGTAATCATTTTTTTCAATCTTTTTATTGAATAAGTAATCTTTATTCACTGAGAATAAGACTTATATTGTTTGTTTGATGCTAAATATTTAATAAGATATCACATATGCATTTATTATAGAAATTATAGAATAGAAAACATCCTGTTATATAAAGGAAAAAAGCAGATCCATGTGTGAGATTACAATAAAACAATTAGCCTACATATATTATATTATATATAAATTGAATAAACGTTTAAACATTATAATAGTGCTTTATACTATATATATATATATATATATATATATATATATATATATATATATATATATATATATACATATATATACATATATATATATATTTATAAAGCACTTTTATACATATATGTATGTATAATATAATATATTATATATATATATATATATATATATATATATATATATATATATATATATATATATATATATATACAGTAACTATGTAACAAATTTAGAAATGTAGTTACCTTAATAAAACTATATTAATTAAATAACACGCATCTGAATACCTCTTAAGAAAACTAACCCTCAAACATAACCTGCTCCGGAGCAGATTATGTTCAGAGAGTAATTTGCAATGGTTACTTACATACCCTGAAAGTTACCTCTGTTTTTGGAACTGAAAGTTTGAGGTTATCAGCTTACTTACTCTTAAACATGCCTGTCACATAACCTGCTTTCTGAAATACCCCCTGCTGCTATGGTAGAGAGTCATTCACAGCACGTGCAGGTGTTGAACTTAATAAAGATTTTCTTAATCGCTGGCAAAACAGTGTTTTCAGGTTTTGTTTCAATGGATTGTTGGTACAGTAAATATCCGATTGCATTAAGGGCTTGTTTTGTTCTCTGTGTTCTACAGTTTGCAGTTTTGGTGAAGCGAGAAAAGTTTCAAACGATGCAGTGGGTCCAAATGATTCAGACTGAATTCGCGAACCGATTCAGGTCGTTACAAAGTCATTTAACCGACTCTAAAGAGTTGTTCATTCGTGCATATCGCTATTTGTTGTTGTAAACACACCGAAAGAAACACGACATGCTTAAAAATTGTGAGCAGATGTTTCTCATGTCGGTATACGGTAAAACCACTCGTTAGACAAGGATTTATCAGTAAGATTTTAATGAGGCTCGTTTGTCGCGACACAGCCATACGAGTCATAGGCCTACATTTTGTTCGATAAACAGGATACTGGGTAAATTGGCTCACCTAAAAACAATCTACGGAGCCCCGAAAGGATGGTGGGGGGAAAAATATGAGAGAAAATGTTATATTTCGATGCTTTTGCGTTCTCTCGCAAGTGTGTTCCAGATCAATGTTGCATTCGCTCGAAAAAAGAAAACGAACAGTAGTAAGGTAAGGCAAAGTTTTGCTAGCAAACCTTATGTTTCTTGGACAAACGCAAAACATTTTTTTTATCACCATGTCTTTTTGTGTCTTTTGTTCCCAACATAATATTTCATGTTTATTTTATATATTTATTTATTGCTAGGGTTAGAGAATAGTAAATAAAAGTTTAAAAAAAAAAAGTGATTTTGTGGCTCTGGTGGTTTGAAAAAGTTATGGGACACCAAAGATTGCAGGAATTTAATACACTTAGTCCAAATGGAGCTTGACATCTAATATGTTTCACTCAAACCTACACTGCCATCTACTGTTTGAGAGTAGAATTAACAGTTGTCTAACCGTCAAGGACATGGTACTTTATGACACCATTACCAAGTAATTTCCCCCAAATAAATATCTCTAGACCGGATACACCAAGCAATAATGAAATATTCATCTCTTGTAGCCTATAGCTACCTGTGTCAAATAGTGAAATATCTCAATGTGGTCTTTGCCCTCAGGGCTTGCTAATTTGACTATCCTGCCTCTCATATCTAAATTTATATTTACAACATGCTAATACTGGAAGTAGTGACTGCATATTATGGGACTCCAAGAGTAAACATGCTCTCTTGTTCCCTTTGGGTAGCAGATCAGCGGTGAGGCTGTTGCTATAGAAACGCAGGCAGCACAGGTTGTCGTCGGCAGTTCGGTGGAAAGGTGTTGAAGGCTCACTCGTATGTCAGGAGAGGCAGAGCGGCGATTAAGAAAGAAATAATAAAGGAATTGACCACAAGAAGGACATGTCGGAGCGAGTAGCCTCATGTGGAAACCTGTATGACACGAACACCCTTCTGCTTCGGTATTGCAACGGTAAGTTTGGCAGCGACTTGACTGGGCATTCATAATGAATGCGCGCGAGCGCCACACGAGATGGTTTGTTTTCGTCACCCATTTCAAAAAGCGATTTTTGTCTTTGATATCAGTCAACATTTCAGCAGTTTAGTGTTATTGACGTGTCAATGCGTCTCTGCCTGCGAGGCCACAACAAAAGAAACTGCCTGAGGGTTTATGTTATGAATATCATTTGGTTAAATTACAGTTTTATATCGCCTACATGCAAATTTCTTTCTCTCCTAAAACATTTTGTGCGGTTGGGATGAGTGTCATGATACGAGAATGAACATCTACTCAGATTCGGCTTCCTAAAAGATATTTGAGAGTTACAAACCGAGCTAACGTTACATATTTTGTTTACATTTAGCTTTTTCCTCAGCAAACCTGATTTAACTTGCCTCTCTGGGGCTTGTGTTTTGGTTTCAGCAAATAATGTAAGTTGCTTGTTTATGGAGACGTCTGTATACCATGGCCCAGCTAATAAGAAGTATTTTCAGGGTTATGTGTAACCCTGGAGATAACAATACCCTCATGTCTGTTTTCAGCGTTCTCATGACTATTAATACAAAGATCTAATCAGTAACAAACGTTTTTATTTGCAAAGCAGTGGTTATAGTTTTGCTGTAGGGCCCATAGTAGACTAGAGCACTAGATTTGAGTATCATACAGAATTTTACCATGACAATACACAGGAAAAATTATATGGAAAATAATGTGTTTACATGTCTTGTAAATGCATACTGTGGACACCAACCGAAATGTGACTTACCCATCTTAAAAATTAATATTATCCATTTTACCAACTGATGAATGTACGTCAAAATACCGTAAAGTTTGTTGAACACGCGTCCTTTGACCTCAACAACAAAAGATATGGATAAGAAAAGATGTTTCTCCTGCCTATCAAGGACGAAAAGTCTATTGATTCTGCTATTCTAGCTGAATTGTTATATGGTTAGTTGCAATTTATTAACATTGTTTTTCCCCCAGTGTTGAAGAATAAACCTGCAACTAATTTTTTAATTTGTGGCCTGCCAGTTGAGAAGCGATCTGATATAACACACATTTCAAAACCACAGAAAGGTCAGTACAGTTGAAGCAAATATATAAGCAAATATTTCAAGGCACTTAATCACATTCATATACATAAATATAAAACATAAATAAATATAATAAAATGAGTATATTTTGTGTACATATTTATCTTAATATTTTTTCGTTTAGTTAATTTTTTTGTACTATTTATTATCATTCAGTCAATCACTGAATGTCTTGTTAGAGAATTAACATCACTATGGTGTCTTTATTCGAATAACCATTGTGCACGGTGTGTGTTTCGGTTGTCACTTAGAAACGTCTGTTTCATCAGTTCTTGTGAATTACAGGTTCTCTCAAGGGTAGGTATCAGTGTACATTGTGATCATTGTTTGGGTTTTCCAGTAGGTCAGTTTCTGCGACAGATGGTTTGGCTGAACGACAGATGGATGGGTAGACAGTATATAATGGGTCAGAGAGGGTGTTGTACAGTTGGATGGTTAGACTGATTTTAAATGTTGTAGGCCTACATGAAGATCTTAAGGTCTGACTATGTTAACGAATGGAATGCATTTACCCTAATTGATTCAAATGCTCACAAAATGAGCATGCGCCCTAGGGGTATAAAACAAGTCATAAATTGTCAGACTGACATGCACACTTCAGTGTGCTATTGGTGGACAGGCTGGTCCGTGCACTTCCTGGTAGTGCCTGGCTGACAGGTCTGGAGTCGAGCCAAAGCTCTCTCTTTTCCAACAGCACCACCAGCAGTTTTCTACCGCATAGGAGACTGGAAACAGCGTCCTGTTTCAAACATCACCCTTCTCCTCTTTACACACAGCACTGAGGGTGGGGGAGGGTGAGGAAGGGAGGTCCAGACACGGGATCAGCCATCCAGCAAGCCAAGGAAAGGGTAGGAGAAAGAATCTTTGGCCAGGCAGGCGTTTGGCACCTTTAGGAAACCCCTAGGGAGCTGCAGCAGATCAGGCTGTCTGAGCGGGTGACTGACAGGCGGACGCAGTACTGACTGGAATGGCAGGTAGGAGGGGAATACGAACAGAGCGGGATGATGAATATTTCAGTGTGCTTGGTAACTGAGCATCCGGTTTCCTCCAGACTGTTTTTGTCTTCCAGCATCGCTATAGCCTCTTCCTGCTTTCTTCTCACCTTCCGCTTTTGCCTCAGATTTTCTTTCACTTTTATTATTTCAGTTGATGTGCTCACCACCTGCTGATGCTGCTTTATGGAAGTGATCTCCATGTGAAGGCACTAACAAGAGGTTTATTATATGCATACTTAGTGTGCAGTTCGTTGCATTGCCCTTGAGTTTGAAACAGAGACAATGAGCCACTATTTTGTGTGAATGATTTTGAGAAGCTACATTGGGAAAAATGTAAACGTGACAGGAATTTTCCTTCTGGTTTTGATTATTGTATATATTTTTAGTTTTATATTTAAATGAAATGCATCCCATGGCCGCCACAGTGACTCAGCATTAGCAACTTACTTTTTTGTCGATATTAACACATTTTGTGCCCAGGTAATTACTCTTTCTAATCACAGATGTTTTCACTTTGAAAGTTTTCCGAAGCTTAAAAATGCATTTGTTTTTATGTTCTGTTATGCAAAGACATTTGTACATTTTTTTTTTTTTTTTTAATTGTGACTTAAGTGTCCAAAGAGTATGTAAATTAAAATTAACTTTCCACGTTAAGCTTATAGGAGTGGCTTTTTGGACCAAATCCTTTCTGCACTTTATCCAAATTCCATGGACCCTTTTCTCAGAAGCGGCAATTGTCATAATTGGTTAAACTTCTATAGCGGTGAATGGGACACAACACCAAATATAATTTTTGTATTCCCATTTTCTCCAATAGCAAAAGAAAAAATTCATGATAGTGTTTCTAAAAGGGGAGAAATATAGAGAGACTTAAAACATCAGTAAACAGAGGACAGACTAGGGGGCCTCAGCTCATTTCCAACTGGGAAAGAAGGAGGGCTTAAAATTTTTTAGTATATTATTATTAATCAAATTTATATTATCATTATTAATATATTAAAATATTCTAACTTAATTGAAATGCTAAAAAAAAATATACAATCAATATATAAACTGAAGTTATTTTTTAACCCCAACAATTTTTTTTCTTTCTTTTTTATAACATAATTCTTGAAATTTCTAGAATCACAAAATTATTTTTGAGCAATTAATATATCAACAATCCAGTTCCTGCTAATGCAAATTTGGAAAACAAGTAGCTTTGTTATAATTACATCAGAAATACCAAAGGAAATTGGCCTTTGAATATTGTATGTATTATGTGGAGACTTGGAATGAATACCACTGATTTAAAGGCACACTATGTAAGATTTAAATCCAAAGATTCAAGCAATTTTAACCAGCACACAGACCGTGTTTTATTTAGTAGAAAAATGGAAACACCAAAGGTGCTTTAATATACTTTACTTTAAATATTTACTTTATATTAGGTGGCCTAAACTACTATATACTTACATTTAAATTAATCATTTGAAACAATGCACTTATTGTGTACATGCATCTACTTATTTTACATTGTACTTATATTTAAAAATACCTACATGTATATACATCTATAATTAATTTCGGGAACACTTTACAATAAGGTTCATTAGTTAACTACATTATTTAACATGAATTAATAATAAACTGCACTTATACACCATTTGTTAATTTCAACATTTACTAATACATTAAAATCTTGTTAACATTAGTTACAGCACTGTGATCTAACATGAACAAACAATGAACAACTGCATTTTCATTAACTAATGTTAACGAAGATTAGTAAATACAGTAATAAATGTATTACTCATGGTTTGTTCGTGTTAGTTAATACATTAACTAATGTTTAACTAATGAACCGTATTGTAAAGTGTTATCTTAATATCTGTATTTACATTTATAATTACACTGTTGACCCATCTCTTACACATTAACTCACCCTTAAAACTACCCACACCACCAAACCTGTCCCTAACTTTACTCATATCCCACCTCAATAGCATCAAAAGTGTTTTACGATACAATATGAACACAATAAGTACATTGTACTTATTTTTTATGTAAATACATTATAGTTTAGGCCATCTAATATAAAGTGAGACCATATTACGCAGGTAAGCAACTGTTTAGATACATTCATTGACAAAAATCTAATCATTGTTATATAGCTCAACACAGTAAGTCTTATTGTTTAAATCTCGTTTTCTTGATTTGCCACGAGTACCATTGTCACGATCGTGCCTGGTTATCTGTTTATCCTGTTTCCCTGTCCTTTGTCACATGTTCCTTGTCTTCATTTAGTTCTGTGATCTGTCACATGTGCTGTTGTTATTGTCCTGTCAGTTCGACCATGTGCTCTTTGTTTTCTTCTGTCATCATTAGTTCATCGTCACCACCTGTGTCTCGTCATTCAGTCTTGTCATCACCTGTTCCCCATCAATTATCCTTGTGTTCTCTCTGTATAAATTCCCTCTGTTTCAGTCCAGTCCTGGTTCGTTGTTAAAGTTACGTTGCTCGTTTTCTTGTTACCTGTAACCTGTCCTGTTTGAATAAACCCGTTCTATGTTCATCTGTCCTCCGAGTCCGTGCTTCCTAGCACTATCCGCGAGAGCGTTACAGAACAACGAACCAGGAACGAGACAAAACATCATGGATGTCTCCCCCGAGAACCAGCTATGGAACATCTGCAGCGGAGCGGTTCCGTTCTGGCCGGATTACCCGTCCTCGGACGAGGAGGAGGAGCTTCCGGATCTCCTCGGTCGGCATCACGACAGCGAGCTGCCGTATGATACCATCCTCAGCCCTGCCGTTTTCCGGACCGCCGACCAGAGATCTCCTCGCGGGCCGCCGCCGAAAGGGGCCGCACGCAAGCCACGCCCCCGAAAGGCCGCGAGCCCACCGCATCGCCCCGCGAGCCGTCTCCCGTGCTCGCCGCCCCGCGAGCCGTCTCCCGTGCTCGCCGCCCGCGAGCCGTCTCCCGTGCTCGCCGCCCGCGAGCCGTCTCCCGTGCTCGCCGCCCGCGAGCCGTCTCCCGTGCTCGCCGCCCGCGAGCCGTCTCCCGTGCTCGCCGCCCGTGAGCACTACCCTGAGCTCCCGGAACCTCCAGAGCTGTCAAAGCTCCCTGACTGGCCAGAGCTCCCTGACTGGCCAGAGCTTCCCGACTGGCCTGAGTTCCCTGAGCCGCCTGAGTTCCCTGAGCCGCCTGAGCCGCCTGAGTTCCCTGAGCCGCCTGAGTTCCCTGAGCCGCCTGAGTTCCCTGAGCCGCCTGAGTTCCCTGAGCCGCCTGAGTTCCCTGAGCCCGCTACCCCAGAACTACCCGAGCTCCCAGACTGGCCCGAGCTCCCAGACTGGCCAGAGCTCCCAACCTGGCCAGAGCCTCCCGGGCTCCCTGACCCGCCAGAGCCATCAAAGCTTCTCGACCTTCCAGAGCTCCCCGACCTCCCAGACCTCCCAGACCTCCCAGACCTCCGTCGGCCGGATCCCGCTCCGGACCTTCCGCCGCCTGAACCAGGGCCTAGGGGGACTCCCCCCATAAAAATTTTGGGGGGGGGCCATAGGCCCCGTTGGGGAATGGGGACAGGGGCAACGGGGGTCAAGCGGCCATTGACTCCGCCCTTGCGGGGACCCTGGACTCCACCCTGGCCGCCACCCTTGACTCCGCCCTTGCGGGGACCCTGGGCTCCACCCTGGCCGCCACCCTTGACTCTGCCCTTGCGGGGACCCTGGACTCCACCCTGGCTGCCACCCGTGACTCCGCCCTTGTGGGTACCCTGGACTCCTCCATGGCCGCCGGAACCCCCAGAGCCGCCATGGCACCCGGAGGTCCGGGAGACACCCTGGAGGCCACCTGAACTGCCTGTCCCTGACCACGGCCTCCAGGGTGCCCACCCCCCCTCCCGGATCTATTCCTTTTTGGCGCGAGGACGCGCCTTCCGGGAGGGGGGAGTACTGTCACGATCGTGCCTGGTTATCTGTTTATCCTGTTTCCCTGTCCTTTGTCACATGTTCCTTGTCTTCATTTAGTTCTGTGATCTGTCACATGTGCTGTTGTTATTGTCCTGTCAGTTCGACCATGTGCTCTTTGTTTTCTTCTGTCATCATTAGTTCATCGTCACCACCTGTGCCTCGTCATTCAGTCTTGTCATCACCTGTTCCCCATCAATTATCCTTGTGTTCTCTCTGTATAAATTCCCTCTGTTTCAGTCCAGTCCTGGTTCGTTGTTAAAGTTACGTTGCTCGTTTTCTTGTTACCTGTAACCTGTCCTGTTTGAATAAACCCGTTCTATGTTCATCTGTCCTCCGAGTCCGTGCTTCCTAGCACTATCCGCGAGAGCGTTACAACCATGTTTTACCTTGACAAATATCGATCTGCTTACTGCAGTGCACAACAAGTGTCTCATAGTAGCTGCCTAGCGAATGCACAGAGTAGCATTATAACAAATTTCAACTTTCTGCGGCATAATAGAAGTTCCTCTGCTCTCGAGACGTGTCGTTTATCACGCTTGTCTCTCATTAGCAATCGGTCCTGCAGCCTCGTTCCACTCAAACGGCTTTACATATTTACACCCTGCTTCATACAGTAATGTTAATAAATTTAATACATTTGCTCAAGACAACACCTCCCATGTTTCCGTGAAATCAAGGCATCATCAAGCTATACCTTTGTTTTGAAAAAGTGACCTCTAGCTGCGAAATTTACATATTGTGCCGTTAAAGGGATGGTTCACTCAATGAAAATTCTGTCACCGTTCTCATATTGTACCAAACCTGTATGACTTTTTTTGGAGCACAAAAATATCTTTTGTACCCCACAGAATAAGGGAAGTTATACAGTTTTCAACAAATTGTACTGTACAAACTCTATTTTGTGCAAATTCTAGCTCTATAACTATGTGTTTTTTTCTTTCAGATGATAATATATCAGCTGGGAGTGGGATGGAGATGGATGACCGTCTTTCTCACCTGGAGCAGAGGGTGCAGCTGCAGGAGGATGAGATTCAGCTGTTGAAGGCGGCGCTGGCGGATGCTTTGAGAAGGCTGGGCTGCTGTGAGGAGATCACACATACCAGCAACAAGAAAGGTGGACCTACTAAAGGTCAGAGCTTTATCATGGCCCTCTGCTTATTGTCATGTTTACATGTTTAGAGCCTAGAAAATTGCCAATTGGAAGTTATCTTTTCATATAAAGCATCCTAAATTGACAATCTGAGGGCAATCTAAGGGTGCATTAGTGATGCAAATCTTTGTTTTAGCAGAAAATGTTCTTAACTGTTAAAGGATATTTCAACCAGGGATGTATTGTAATACATAAATAGTGGTTACATAAAGAATTCCATGTGGGAGGTGAAGATAATTTGCATGTCATCTCACTGTGTTCATCTTTTACTTCCTTCCTGATTTAGTTCGGCAGATACTGCAAGCTCTGCCGTCCAAGCCTCTGACAAATGGCTATGTGCAAACAAAACGCCTGAGTGGCTATCCTTCCTCTCCCTCCTCTCCGAAAAAGGAGGTACTGATGTCTATCAAAAGGTGAGAGTTATAAGCAATATATATATCATTTTTATTGCATATTATCCCTACACATGTTAAAAATGGCATTTTATTGGAAAATGTGCTGGTATCACAAGATGTTAAAGTGGTACAAAGTGGAAATATTTGCATTTATTCCACACCAAGACTTTTGTTGCTCAACAATATTAGTGAAGTATTACTTCTCGACCTCAAGATGGCGTTATTGGGTAATAAACCATTTGGAACATTTAGGCTAAAAGATCCCTATAATTAAAATTTCCTGATAATTTACTCACCCCCATGTCATCCAAGATCTTTATGTCTTTCTTTCTTCAGTTGAAAAGAAATTAAGATTTTTAAGGAAAACATTCCAGGATATTTCTCCATATAGAGGACTTCACAAGTTCAAATTGCAGTTTCAATGCAGCTTCAAAGGGCTCTACACGATCCCAGCCGAGCAATAAGGGTCTTGTCTGGTGAAACAATCTTTTTTCAAAAAAAAAAAAGTCCATTCAGCCCATGTCAGAGTATGTTTTTTTTCTACATACATGATTGTATCATGTTTTCAGAAAGGCCCAAGACATGTTTTGTTCTCCTATTTCTTTGATGTCTTTCTTTCCTGCCCTCTGCATTGTGCCTCACTCATACTTATATATCTCATGCTCTTTGTCTCTGTGTGTCAGGAAGAGCATGTCCACAGAACGCCTGTCCACGGTGAAGAAGGAGATGGCCGACTCCCGCAATAGAACCACCTCATCCGGCAGCTCAACGTGTGGAAAGAGAGACAGGTAAATTTTCATGCAGATAAAGTACATTAAACTCAATGATTTGTCTGTACACAGAGATGAAAACTTTCCCTCCCAGGCTTGAGGCTAGTACAGATGTCAACACAACTAAAAATAGATGTTCCTTCTGTGTCTAATTAGATGACAAAGCCAGACCTTTGGTCAGCAAGACACCAGAGAAAGTAGGGGAATAGAAGGACCATCTATAGAAAGCATTTTATAAAATAATATTTTGAGATAAACTAGGGTCTGGTTGCATATACCGTTAAGAAGTTAGTTATCAAAAAATCTTTTTTAAGACTGTTCATAACTTTTTAAAGTCAGTTATATAAAAAGTATATTTGTCTAATTTGATACCGAAAATTAAGACTGATTGGTCAAACTAGTTCTTCATACACAGTCTTAACATAAAGGTAACGCTTATGCATTTGGCCCCGGATGGTAATCTGATGATGATAATTATTATTGTTGTAATTTTATTGCTGATTTGAAATCTGTAATGAAATGTACAGTTTTGCCTGTTTATGCCTTTCTTTATTTAAATTGAATGGTACTGCAATTGTTAAAGGATATCATAGTGTGTTGTGGTTTATAGAAAGAGAGCTCTGGCCATGTTTTCTTGAATGTTAGTACATAGAAAATATACACTTCTGTTCAAAAGATTGGGGTCAGTAAAGATGCAATAAATTGATCAAAAGGGACAATAAAAGATTTCTATTTCAAAGATTTGTATTTCAAATAAATGCTGTTCTTTTAAACTTTCTGTATTTCAAATAAATGCTGTTTTTTGTAAACTTTCTATTCATCATTTCGTCCTGAAAAAAAATTTATCATGGTTTCCACAAAACATTAAGCAGCACAACTGTTTTCAACATTGACAATAATCAAGATTGCTTCCAAATCAGAATATTAAAATGATTTCTGAAGGATCATGTGACACTGAAGACTGTAGTAATGGATGCTATAAATGAAAGAATATTATTACATTTTAAAATATTTTGAAATAGAAAACAGTTATTTTAAATTGGAAAATATATTTCACAATATTACTGCTTTTTTATGTATATATACAGAATTTTTTGATTATAAATAAATAAATACAGCTTTGGTGAGCAAAACATTTTTCAAAAACATGTAAAAAAAACTTGCAACCCCAAACTTTTGAATGGTAGTGTTAGTGTATACCGTTTTGTTTATTAAATTTCTTATTAAGTTCTACTTAACGTGCAGTAGGGTGTTGTGCATACACCAAGAAGGCTTAGGAACTATGTGATCAAATAGTAATAAATAATTTATGGCGTGTATACATGGAGTTCCAGGAAGGTAAACACTGATGTTCAAGCTAGTCATCTGTCAATAAAAGTGTACAGAGCTGTAGAGCAACCACTGATTAAACTTTCATAACAAAATGCATTAACCCGGATAGCACTTAACATAGTGTTCAATTCAATTCAATTGTAAGGTTTCTTGGTTTGTTTTTACTATTTTTCTATTAAAAAAAAAACAGTTGAATAGAGAAAAATTCAATCTTCTCATTATAAGTCCATTAAGCCTTTGTAGCTATCACAAACTACTACATAATGAAAGCTTCATTCTACTAAAGGGTTAAATATCAGTTCCAACAGGTTTCCCACCAAGCTCCTGCAGGATGTTTGTACAGCAGATAATCCTACAAATTAGTAGTGTTCTGATGATTGTTTGAGACTAAACTTTGTATGCCACATGGTAGCTTTGTGCAGTCACTTGGTTGACACTCAACACTGAAACAGTCTCTTGACCACAGAGTGCTTCATGTTACTGCAATGAAGCACTGGGGGGTGTGTTCACCCAGAAAAGGGCTGTCATGCACAACGAGGAAGTGTCCTGCCATTGGTTAGCAAGGTCCATGTTCCTGCAGAGCTGAAGTTAACTCAAACAAGGAACTCAGTCATTTGCCTGACGCTTCTGCAAATTCCAGCTAGCGCTTAAACAGAATAACGGGAAAAACAACATGAAGAGGTCGACCAGGTAAAGCTTATGTTCTTGTTAAGCTCTTTCAGGTCTTCAAAAGAAAAACTTTTGGTAGTTATAGGGTGAGGTTGATAATGGAATTGCTTTCAGCTTCCTGCAACAAAGTAAACATAGGTAGGCAAACAAGAATATTCAGAGCATCATGGCTTCTATAGATAAACAAAGCGAACGCACCTGGGCTAAGTTATTGTCATAACCTCCCGAATGGGAACAAAAGACTATGAGCAAACTTTAAAAACATAGATGGATTTTGACAACCTTAAACATGTTGCAAGGCTTCAGTTTTTTTTTTAATGGCATTTTATGCACCATTTTGTGAATCATTTAGCAAAAATGTACATCTGGCTTTTGGTATTGTCAGGCTGAAAAGATGTTAACCATTCAACTTCACATAATACATATAATGAATAAATTGTACTAATTGCCTTAGTGCATTGCTTATCTAGCAATCTAGATATTGATTGTTACTGCTGCTCAGCTGTAATGTATTAAACATGAACCCCACCCACTTCCGCACACACACACAGCTTTTAAAGGCAAATTAGAGTGAGTGCTCTACATCATGAAAGAAAATGGTTTGAAGGACATCATGTCCAGAGAACTTCAACTGAAGCTTTTAGTGAATCACTTGCTTTAGAGATTTGATTTAATCTGTAAAGATACTGTGCATGCATACATTGTGTGGTCATTTTAATGTATAAAATCCATGAATTGTCAAATCATCACCAGCACTGTGTGTGGTATGGATGGGTGTGTGCATAGTGGGTGCATTAGTACAAGTCTCCCTTTAGGTCACGCACATTAGTGGTGCATACAGCATTATATTGAGTTAGCTACTGTTACACAGCCTAGGGTGATAACTGGTAAAATGGATTTTTCCGGTATGTGCTTATGAGAAAATGTTGCCAGGGCAGCCGCCATTTTATGTGCCTTCAGCTAAACTCAGGTGTGTGGAGCCCTGAAATGTTCTTAAAATGTCCATAAACTGCTTACAATTGACAGCATGCTTACTGAGTTAAAAAAAAAAAAAAAAAAAAAAGTTCTCACCAAATGTGGATCCAAATGAGGCATTTTAACTATTACTCCCATTTAGCTGTCTTTTTTAGGTGGCTAAATGACTGAAAATAACAGTGATTATATACATACTACACTGGCTAATGGAAACATTGTGTGAGTCTACACCATTCTAAAACAGTGATTAGAGATGAGGCTTGCTTTGGTGTGGCCCGCTTTTGGATGGTTTCTTTCAGAACACAAACAGATAATTGTGGCCGTGTTTCTTTTCAACAGCACCCACGATCCTTCTGTCTTCCCTTTACATAATAACATTTAATTTTGCCCTATTACTTTAGAATGGTTCAGTTTTCCAGCCAGAGACACTGTTTGCTGTGCATTCTGAGTCCCAGAAACATATTCCAGCAAATAATGCTGGATCAATCGGTCTAATCGATTACTTTCAACTATCTGAGACGGCTGTCAATCATGACAGTCATGCATCAGCATAAAGGAAGTGGAAATCTGTGTGGTTAGGAAAAGCAGCTACAAAATGCACGCACAGACACAAACTGAATCTTTTTTCTTTTTTAATCAAAACCTCTCTGTCAGTGTTTGTTTTTGAAACAAAATCACCATCAGTGCTGGCACCCCACCAAATCGGTTTAGTCATGTAAACAAGCTCTGAAACGGCCTGTAATAAAGTTGAAAGCAGTTTTGGGTGCCCCTGTCCTCCTGTCGCTGTAGCTCAGTGTTCTCTCCATTGCACAGATCTATGAGAGGCCACATGAAAGCTGGGTCAGGATTAATGGATGAGCTCAATGAATTAGTCATGCTCATTCAAAGCACGAATCAAAAACAGCAAACAAAACTTTTCAGAAATGTTTTTTAGAAAGTTTTTGTTTAACTTATGGCGCTGTTTGTTTGTCTGGCTTGTTGTCCGTGAAGGAATGAATGAATGACATATTTCTTTCTCTTCTGTTCTTTCAGCAAAACCAAAGAGTGCACCTTCAATGCTGGTAAGTTTTTGTCTATTTTGAATTAACATGATGAATACCACACAATAAAAAGACACCTAACACCCTAGCAGCTACATATCAGTTTAACTAAAACTGTTAAAAAACGTACATAACATAAAATATAAATATTATATGGAAAAACAGAAATTTAAAAAGAATTAGAAAATGAAAAATGTTGCATTAGCTACTAACTAATAAAACAAGTTTAAGCTTTAAGGTTCTAAAATGACTCAAACCGAATTGAACATGCATAGAAATCTTAAAAACAAATAAAATGACAAAAGCACTGTTACAACCTTATTCTAAATATTAATAAATAGTAAATAAATAATCCAGTAAGTTTTGCATCCAGTTATAAACATCTAGTTTTTAAGTACAACCATCTTTGTTTTATTACAGTATTTCCTTTTCCAGTGGAGCAAAAGGCATTTTTTTATATAAATGTATTTATTTATTCATATTTGTTTAGCAGTGCAGGGAGGGACTGAGCCCTGTGTTATGGGGAATTATAAATTAGCCTGACTCGATGCCATTATCGTCTGCATTACATATATCTATTGTGGATCAACATTCTGTAATGGGCAAGCAAGATGGTTTCTAAGTGAACATAGTTCTGTCAGCAGGGCCAGGATAATTTGACAAATCTAATTTAACAAACCATGCTTACTGCTTGTTTCTGTTTGTCCACTGACATTTCTGTCCTTCTTGAATAGATGATGGTTATGTTAGGATGTTCATACGTGGGCGTCCAATCACCATGCATATTCCAGACCAGCTGAAGGATGCCTACAGCCTTGACCACAAGGTGGCGCTGCCAGAGCGCAAGCTAAAACTTCAGTGGGTGTATCCTTGCTATTTAGCTGAAAGTGGACATTTTATTCTTATAATTTTACAATAATTTAGCCAATAAATCTTAATTCAATTAATGGCTATTAACTTTTAAAGTAAAATTAATATTTAAAGTGCATCAGTGATTTTCAATGAAATGTCTGCTTATTTTCTAAATGGGTTGAAATGAAATGCAAATTAACCCATTTGAAATGTGAATTTGAATTTGAAACTAATTTGGCACATCAATGTCAAAGCTTTTTATTCCTTAACACTCTTCATTAGTTACGGCTATAGGGGAAGAGACTGCCGTTCCAACCTCTACCTGTTGCCGACGGGAGAGATTGTGTACTTCAATGCTTCTGTAGTGGTGCTATACAATGTAGAGGAGCAGCAACAAAGACACTATCTGGGCCATAATGATGATGTCAAGTGGTAAATAAATATATAGATTTTATGCACTGTTAATTTTAAGTGGGTTTCCCCATACTTTTGGTTACTTGGTGTTCTGTTAAAGGGATAGTTCACCCAAAAATGAAAATTCTGTCATTTACTGCCCCTCGACTTGTTCCAAACCTGTATGAATTTCTTTGTTCTGTTGAACACAAAATAAGATATTTTGAAAAATGTTTGTATTCAATCGGTTGTGGGACATTATTGACTTCCATTGAATGAAATTTGTACATTGTATACAGGTTTGGAACAGTTTAAGGAGGTGTAAATGATGACAGAATTTTAATTTTGGGGTGAACTATCCCTTTAATGAAGATTTCAGAATAACAGCATTGGCGGAACTACTGCGGAAGAAAAATCAGTCCAGAGTTGAATACACACAGAGAAAAAAGCATTTCCGATTTCATATGCAGATTATCCTCAAACTAGGTCATTGTTCAAAGGTCCAAAAGATGTTATCATTGTGCTTATCATCTTAATGAACAAATATATTGTACCACTGTATCACCATCATTCGACAAAAAGAGCCAATGTACTCAGGAAGTGTTGCTAGTTTCTGAGCAAATTTGCATTTTTAGGGCCAGAGCTTCCTTGGTTTAACAGACTCTTATCTACAAGATAAGCGAATCCCGCAGTATATTCAAATATACCTGCAATCAAACAAGATCTCTTCTGCCTTGTGTTTTATGCTATGCTGTTTGGCTGCCAGGCAATGCTTGGAACTATTAACCATTTGAGATTATTTTATGTAGATTTCTTCTATTGTAACTTGTAACAGAGCGTCAACACGCTATTTGTTGTAAAAATGATAGTTAGTTAACATTTGTTGCTAATTAAAACAACACTGGAATGCTCTCTCTGTTACTGCCAAAATCCCTGCTGGTTTGCAAAACATTTGCAACCTGTTTACTGCTTTTTCTGGGATCAGACTGCATTCATTTACTGTTCCCTGGAGAGAGAGAGGGATAGATGGGAAATCTTTTCTGACAAGCACTGATCCTGACAATGTTCTCTTTGCAGTTTGGCCATCCATCCAGACATGGTCACCATAGCAACAGGACAAGTTGCCGGAACATCCAAAGATGGCAAAGTTAGTTCACATTTAAATTCTGTAGAAGCATAATGATTTGTTGATCTTGCAGCTTAACCCAGCTTTCTGTGTGCTCAGAAACAAAGCTATAGTGCTCATAACATTTTACACCAATGTTTTTGGCGATTTGCAAAGTATAAAACAGTAGGGCTTTTCACACTGTGCTTAACCCAGGGTTGTCGTCTTTCTGAACACCTCTTTTAACCCCGGGAAAGGAACGTTTTGCACTTGTAATTTAGAAGCAAGGTTAGCGAGGTCGCTTTTTACCTGGGGTTATGAAACCCTGCACCGCTTTTGTGGTGCTAAACTTGTGCATTTTTAAATACGTTGCAGTGTTAGAATGTTTCTACTACATGTTTAGCAACGGATAACCAATAGCGTGCCTCATACTCATGTGCTTTTGTCTGTCACAGAAACACTGCACATTTTATATAAACAGAAATGTTTTCGAGAGGGGAAAAAATGTCATGCTGACAGAAAACGCAACAATTTAGCAGACGCTTTTATCCAAAGCGACTTACAAGTGAGGCAATTAGGGGTCAGGTGCCTTGCTCAAGAGTACCTTAGTCATGGTATCGAAGGTGGAGAGAGTGCTGTTTATTCACAATCCCCACTTTCAATTCCTGCCGGTGTGGGAATCGAACCGTCAACCTTCAGGTTACAAGCCCGACTCCCTCACCATTAGGCCATGACTACCCCTACCCCTAGAGAGTTTCATTCTCAGAATAAACTCGATTGTAGCCTACAGTCGACAAAACGAGAATGCACAATGCTAGAGCTTCATGCAATCAATGACTGACGCAGTAAATATGCAAGATTTAGGAATATACAATGTGAAACGTCAGCTTATGAATACCCAGGGTTAATTGGTTTCAATCTGCGTTTTAAATTATATTGAAATGGAAAAATCTTTATCAATGTGAACTATTCCTTTAATCTAATTTAGAGGTTCATATGCACACAAACGAGTCTTTGTTTTCCTATCAGCCGCTGCAACCTCATGTCCGTGTCTGGGACTCAGTCAGTCTGAACACTCTTCATGTGATCGGAGCAGGTGTGTTAGACCGAGCTGTCACCTGTGTTGCCTTCTCAAAATCGGTAAGGGAGCTTCCTTTTTTAAATTCTTGATAAATAATCTGTGTGCTTTGATGCCATGCCATATATGAGAAACGTGCATAATGGGTATAGACAATGAACATTTGAACAGTGATGAATGGCTGAATGAACAATGGTATTTTACATGGATATAATGCCTCTCCTCTTCACAGAATGGTGGTGCTCATTTGTGTGCGGTTGATGATGCAAATGATCACATTTTGTCAGTTTGGGACTGGCAGAAAGAAAAGCAGCTGGCGGAGGTTAAGGTGAGGAGGCACGCTGTATAAAAGAGTGTGTGTGTGGTGGGAAGCAAGTCATACAAAGCAGCAATACTAGACTTGCCATACAATTTCCTTGCATAGTCTGTCTTGTGTGATTGTCTTTTAATAACAGAAACCTGAGTATTCCCAGACCAAGTAGTTTAAAACCCTGACGCACGCCACCATGACGTCTTTTTACGTGCGCATTTTCATCTGGAAGGTGTCATCTTTTTAATCTTGTAATATAATGACTTGCATGGCCTATGAAATTACTTTTCTGACATCAACAGTCCGTATTTATTTTTTTTTAACCCACCCCTTGCAACCACCGGTCTCTATTCTATTATGTAACACCCATTTTCCAGAATCAAATCAATTCTCGATGGATCAAGTGGGTGTCAGGTAGATTTGAAAGTATTCAAATGTTTAAAATGATTGTGTTTTCACACAAGAATAACATTTTAATAGTGTGCAGTGGTCACTGATGTCTTGGTGACATGTATGTGCTGCTTACTGGGAAGTAATGAGAAATTTGCCACTTTGATTTAGACAAAGAAAGAATGCGTCTTGCTTTGTGTCATATATCCATTCACAATTTTTTTCAGTGTTCCAATGACTCAGTGCTGGGTGCTGTCTTCCACCCCATGGAGGCCAACCTTATTGTCACCTGCGGGAAGTCTCACATCAACTTTTGGACAATGGAAGGGAGTACTCTTACAAAACGCCAGGGACTGTTTGAGGTTTGCAGCATTTACTTTTCAGTATTCCAACTAATATACAAAGTCAGCATTGAGTGATATCTTTGAGTTTATGGCCTTATAGTGAATTTTTTTTTTTTTTTTTTTTTTTTTTTTTTTTAAATCTCCATAGCACAGAAATATTGGAACATTCATGATGATTTTATGTAATGGATTCATATTTTTCTAATGCTTTCAGAAACATGAAAA
Organism: Opsariichthys bidens; assembly: GCA_037194245.1. NCBI lineage: Eukaryota > Metazoa > Chordata > Actinopteri > Cypriniformes > Xenocyprididae > Opsariichthys > Opsariichthys bidens. Next base: position 16,289,485 of record CM074284.1, on the reverse strand, counting down.
GCCCAAGTATGTGCTCTGCATTGCTTTTGCTGAGAATGGAGATGCAATTACAGGAGATTCTAGTGGAAACATCTACGTCTGGGCTAAAGGTCAGCAAATAATTATGCCTTTATACTTTTAAAGTGTTTTTTCTCTGCCAAAATTCTTATCCAAAGGCCACATTTTTAAGTAATAAATTGTATTTAATCTATTTATGTAACAGTTAGAAAAACAGGACTTTCATCTGGCTAACTGTTATTAGTGGAGATGGCCTATGATTTGATGATGAACTCTGATTTAAAGGTGGAAACAGGATCAGCCAGGTGGTTTCGGGAGCCCATGAGGGTGGGATCTTCTCTCTGTGTGTATTGAAGGATGGAACGCTGGTGTCAGGAGGAGGGAAAGACCGCAGGGTGCTGCAGTGGGACCACGATTACCGCAAAAAGAGCGAGATTGAGGTGAAGTTGTTGTCATCTTCGTTTATTTCGGTGAAATGAAAACTTTACTGACTTCATAATGAAATGCAGAGAGAAATACTGATATATACTTATTTTTTTAATAATCGCCATACATCCTCAAATGTGACTTTTATTGTTTTGATGTTATCATATTTCTAGTACTGAAATGTAATCCAGGCACCCTTTTTATTAGATCCAGCTATATCAGCACTGAATTCACTCAATTTAGAACAATTTCATGTTGCAAATCATGTTTTTAGCTGAGATGTAACGATTACCCGATCCTTCTCTGTAATCAGGTTTCTGAGGCTTTTGGCCCCGTCCGCACTCTAGCTGAAGGAAAACAGGACGAGCTGTTCGTGGGAACTACTCGAAACGCTGTTCTTCGGGGCTCTTTTTCTGGTTCCCTCACTCCTATTGTTCAGGTAAAGGTTGTCGGATTATATTACATTGTGTTTAGATGCATTTTGGCCTTATATCTTTTCCAAAAGTCAACAAGATCACAACATTTTTCCTCAGTCTCATGTAGCCAGACCTCAGATTAGAAACCGCATATGTGGGGGGTGGGGGTTCTGTGGATGTGTTTTGCCAAAAAAAAAACAAAAAAAACCTCACACTTAAATAGGAAGAGACCAGTTGTAAAGCAACCAACTATAGTTATGTGTTTTTACATGCCTGATGTTTTTTTTCTGAAATGGACAATACCAGTAATCAATTCTACTTGTCTAATGGTAATGTGTACAGGGCTTTGTTGCCATTCTTACCCTGGACTCTGTGTTTTCCATCTGTGAAAGGGTCACACTGATGAGTTGTGGGGCTTAGATGTGCATCCCAGTACTGAGCAGTTTGTGACGTGTGGTCAAGACAAGCAGGTCTATCTCTGGGACACCTCTTCCCATCTGCCTCTGTGGAGCAAGGCCATCGAGGTTTGTATTCGTTTTACATTTACATTTCAGTAATACAGGGAGTGCAGAATTATTAGGCAAATGAGTATTTTGACCACATCATCCTCGTTATGCATGTTGTCTTACTCCAAGCTTTATAGGCTGGAAAGCCTACTACCAATTAAGCATATTAGGTGATGTGCATCTCTGTAATGAGAAGGGGTGTGGTCTAATGACATCAACACCCTATATCAGGTGTGCATAATTATTAGGCAACTTCCTTTCCTTTGGCAAAATGGGTCAAAAGAAGGACTTGACAGGCTCAGAAAAGTCAAAAATAGTGAGATATATTGCAGAGGGATGCAGAAGTCTTAAAATAGCCAAGCTTCTGAAGCGTGATCATCGAACAATCAAGCGTTTCATTCAAAATAGTCAACAGGGTCGCAAGAAGCGTGTGGAAAAACCAAGGCGCAAAATAACTGCCCGTGAACTGAGAAAAGTCAAGCGTGCAGCTGCCAAGATGCCACTTGCCACCAGTTTGGCCATATTTCAGAGCTGCAACATCACTGGAGTGCCCAAAAGCACAAGGTGTGCAATACTCAGAGACATGGCCAAGGTAAGAAAGGCAGAAAGTCGACCACCACTGAACAAGACACACAAGCTGAAACGTCAAGACCGGGCCAAGAAATATCTCAAGACTGATTTTTCTAAGGTTTTATGGACTGATGAAATGAGAGTGAGTCTTGATGGGCCAGATGGATGGGCCCGTGGCTGGATTGGTAAAGGGCAGAGAGCTCCAGTTCGACTCAGACGCCAGCAAGGTGGAGGTGGAGTACTGGTTTGGGCTGGTATCATCAAAGATGAGCTTGTGGGGCCTTTTCGGGTTGAGGATGGAGTCAAGCTCAACTCCCAGTCCTACTGCCAGTTTCTGGAAGACACCTTCTTCAAGCAGTGGTACAGGAAGAAGTCTACATCCTTCAAGAAAAACATGATTTTCATGCAGGAAAATGCTCCATCACACGCGTCCAAGTACTCCACAGCGTGGCTGGCAAGAAAGGGTATAAAAGAAGAAAATCTAATGATATGGCCTCCTTGTTCACCTGATCTGAACCCCATTGAGAACCTGTGGTCCATCATCAAATGTGCGATTTACAAGGACGGAAAACAGTACACCTCTCTGAACAGTGTCTGGGAGGCTGTGGTTGCTGCTGCACGCAATGTTGATGGTGAACAGATCAAAACACTGACAGAATCCATGGATGGCAGGCTTTTGAGTGTCCTTGCAAAGAAAGGTGGCTATATTGGTCACTGATTTGTTTTTGTTTGGTTTTTGAATGTCAGAAATGTATATTTGTGAATGTTGAGATGTTATATTGGTTTCACTGGTAAAAATAAATAATTGAAATGGGTATAAATTTGTTTTTTGTTAAGGTGCCTAATAATTATGCACAGTAATAGTCACCTGCACACACAGATATCCCCCTAAAATAGCTAAAACTAAAAACTAAAACTTCCAAAAATATTCAGCTTTGATATTAATGAGTTTTTTGTGTTCATTGAGAACATGGTTGTTGTTCAATAATAAAATTAATCCTCAAAAATACAACTTGCCTAATAATTCTGCACTCCCTGTATGTAATCTTAATCAAAAAATTATCCCATCTGCAAATTTTTTTTGAACACTGTTCACTTTGAGGACAAATGAGCATTTTAGACGTTGTTAGAATGTTCTGTGATGCATATTGATTTTTACATGATTATTATGTAATATTTATATTATAATAGTACAAATGAAATTATAGTTATACTGCGGATAATATATAATACAAAATGATTTTTTTAAATATTATTTAATCTTTTTTTTTGTAAAATATTGCTTAATATTGGTATTAAAATATATAAATATGGAATATTTTGTTTTTTACTTCATATAATTATTATTTTTTTAATTAAAAATATTTATGTATTTTTATTGATTGATTTATTTTTATTTTAGGACCCTGGGCGTTCCATTGGATTTCATCCCAGTGGCACTGTACTTGCAGTGGGCACCATGACAGGAAGGTATGGTTGCACATGGGAGTGATTTTTGACTTGCATGTCAATGAACTGATGCTCAACAACACCAAAAAATAAAGCAGAAATATTTAACAGCTAATTTGATGAATCGATATTCAAACCTGATTTTTTTTTTTTTTTTTTTGCCATCTTACAGGTGGTTGGTGCTGGACACTGACACCCGTGATCTCGTCTCTATGCATACAGACGGCAATGAAATCATCTCCGTTATTAAATATTCTCCAGGTGTGATCTATTGTGCTTTTAGCCATTAGTTACAACTATTACTCATTCACTGCTCACTAGCTCTTAAAGCAATTTTTCACTCTTGCGAAATACATACATGTATATAAAACATACATAACAGGACTAAGCAGCAGAACGATCACATTGCACATCATCTGAAAAGCTGTTTTGGTCATTCTGAAATGCCTGAGCAAAGTCTGTTGTCAAAGTGGTTCAGTGTAATTACCTTCCAGAAGTCTTAAACGACTGCATTCCCAAACAGCAGCATCTGCTTCCACAAGTAATTTGTTATATACGAAAATTAGAATATAAAGTGGCTTCACCTACTTTTCTTAGTGTTATTTGGCACCAGTTTATCAGGAAGTGACTCTGTTCTCTTTGACTCGGATGAAAACATTGCAAATGTTTTATGCGATATTCCAGTTTTGCGCATAAGCTATATTTGCAACTTTGGAAACAGTTAATGTTGAAAACGGTTGTGCTACTTAATATTTTTGTGGAAGAATTGACTGAAAAGACTAACCCCAGTCTTTTTAAACAGTAGTGTATATGTCCAAAATCCCCTCTCTCATCTTCTTTATCTCACAGATGGGGCGTACCTGGCCGTGGGTTCCCATGACAACTTTGTTTACATCTACTCTGTTACTGAGAATGGCAGGAAATACAGCCGGGTTGGCAAATGCACTGTGAGTTTCACAGAAAAAAATTACTTGAGCATCCCTTCAATAATCTCTCTATTCCAACACTAATTAATTATGGACCATTAGCACTCATTTAATACTGTGTTTTGGATCCGAAGGGACACTCCAGCTTTGTCACTCATCTTGACTGGTCCACCGACAGCCAGTTTATTGTAACCAACTCAGGCGACTATGAGATCTTATTCTGTGAGTTGTTTTCTCGGCTAACAGCTTTGTCAGTAAATGGAGCTCAAATATCATTGTTTTAATGTAATTTTTTTCCTATTTAAAAGGGGAGGCATCCAGTGGGAAGCATATAACTAGTGCAGATGCAGTGCGTAATCTAGAGTGGGCCACTTCCACCTGTGTGCTGGGTTTCAGTGTGTTTGGTAAGTCCCACCTTACAACATATTAAAAAAGGAAAAAAAAAAAAAGACTAGCATCAGTTTAATTATTTTACTGGAAATGGCTATAAAATGTTGAAATAATATTTTTGGCATATTGTCAAATTAACACCTTTTCCCTCATCTTGTCCCTTTCCATTTTTTGTTTGGTACTTTTGTTTCTTTATTTTATTTTAAGGTATTTGGCCAGAGGGTGCCGATGGCACAGACATTAATGCTGTATGCAAGTCACATGACAACAACCTCCTTGCCTCGGCTGATGATTTTGGCAAAGTGCACTTGTTCTCTAACCCCTGTTCCCAGCCAAGGGTGAGTTTTTTTGTGAAAAATTGGTTCGTCAATCAAATCGTACTCTGTAAAACATTTTTTCCCCTTAATCCGCAGGCTCCCAGCCATGTCTATGGTGGGCATAGCAGCCATGTGACCAACGTTGCCTTTCTCCATGACGACAGTCATCTTCTTTCTACTGGTGGGAAAGACACCAGCATTCTTCAATGGGTCCTTGCTTAGTCACACCTGAGCCATCCTGCTGCAACTTCACTGTAGACTCCTGCCCACTAGAGGGCAGCACTGCTGTGCCTATACCCTTTTCTGCTGTCCTGTTTGCCTGTACTGTGTATGTACTATTTTATTAGGCTTTCCAATAAGTGCTGGTACAGCAGTCTCTGTCCAGGTGTAATTACCGTGATTGTTTGAGGGGTTTAGACTGAGCTTAAATCGGTGATGATAGGTGAACTCATGTCTAAAATCAATTGTACGGTTTGCTGAATCACCACTAGAAGGAGCTCTGGTGCAGGAGAAGCATGTTGTCTGTGGACACTATTTAAGCCGATTTAAAGAGTTTTAGCTGCTATCTGTGTTGTTGAAGCCTATAGAAATATATAATGCTGTCAATTAGTGGAGGTTGTATTTTAATATTGGAAGTGCATAATAATGTCATGGCACTTGGCTTTTGATGCATATCTAGGGGAGAACTTAAGCTGTGCTTTGCCTTTTATTTGTTAATAAAGTTTGCCATATAGCAATGAATTTACTCTCAACGTGTCTTGAAATCTAGAACGAAATCTTAAACGTATATATTTTTATTTATATAAATACATTTATAATTTACAGCACAAGAAAACTTGGTCAGATAAAACGTTATGGAAAGTTTCTTTCAAAAAAAAAAATATCATTGTATTAAAAGGACAGCTATAAAAAGCCACTGTTGAGCAGCAAATTTGAAGCTGCTGGTGTCTCTGGAGTCTCAAGAACCTCTCCATGCAGACTGGCAGTTTACAGTGGCTGTAGAAATACATGACTCATTTTTAAATAGTTTTATTCACTGACGAATGGCGTACTACAATGGATGGTCTAGATGGATGGATGTCTAGATGGTTGATGAGTGGCCAACACGACAGCAAGGAGCTGGTGGGTGATGATTTGGGCTGGAATATGGAAGGTCCCTTTAGGGTATCAAAATGACTTCTGTAAGATATGTGGAGTTTATAACTGAACATTTTCTGCTGTGGTATAAAAAGAAGGATTTCGAAGGATTTTCATTCAGGACAACGCACTATCACATGCTGCAAAAAAAGAAGAAGAAAGAAACAAATCACCACAGCAATAAAAGTGTTTGAAAATGTATTTCTACACCCACTGTAAACGATTCTCTTTGTGAGCTTTGGTTAGAGGTGGCTGTAATGCAACTTTACGCACAACTGCCAGTCTGCATGGTGAGGTTCTTGAGACTCCAGAGACACCAGCAGCTTCAAATACCCATTTGCTGCTCAACAGTGGCTTTTTATAGCTGTCCTTTTAATACAATTAACTTGTTTGACAGAAACTTTCCTTAAAAAGCCTTTATCTGACCTTCATTTTTAAGTGCGGTGTTCAATATCACTCACAAATCTTATTATAGTTTGATAATCTCCATTCAGTTTTCACACAGTCTTAGTTGTTCATGCCTTTTGTATAACATTGCACCATTTCATGCATTTCATCTTCAGTAAGATCTTTCTCCCCCCCCCCATATTGCATGAAAACTGTGACTTGCTTAATAATGTGGAACAAACTCTTTAAGTAGGTTTTCTATTTACCTAAGAAGACCTGGCAAACAAACCTGAGATTGATACCAGTTATCTGAAAAGATACGGAGAAATAAAACTAAAAAAATCAGAATATTTATTGTACTGAAATCCTACTGATATGTCTATATATATACAGTTGTGTTCAAAATTATTCAACCCCCCAATGCTGTAAATGGTTTTAGAGAATTTAGAGTACATTTGTAATTGAATTCAGAATGAAATCCTACAAGGACTTCTTAAAGAAGCAGATGCAACTAAAATGACATCAATTGGTTTTGTAATACAGTAGTAAATGTTTCTTTTGTGAATTCTTCATTGACACAATTATTCAACCCCTTAAAGACTACCACTCTGAAGAACAGAGGTCCATTGAAGTGTTTTCAATCAGGTATTGAAAGCACCTGTGGATGTCAGGGAGCAGCAATAAAGCCTAATAAGCACCAATTAGGCAGCTTTAAAATGACTGTGATACTCAGCTCCTTCTAGACATTTACTGGTGTGGTTACAAACATGGTGAAGTCAAGAGAATGGTCCAGGAAGACAAGAGAAGAGGTGATTACTCTTCACAGGAAGGGCAATGGCTATAAGAAGATTGCAAAGATGTTAAACATACCAAGAGACACCATAGGAAGCATCATTCGCAAATTCAAGGCAAAGGGCACTGTTGAAACGCTACCTGGTCGTGGCAGAAAGAAGATTCTGACTTCGACTGCTGTGCGCTACCTGAAGCGTAGAGTGGAGAAAAGTCCCCGTGTGACTGCTGAGGAACTGAGAAAAGATTTGTCAGATGTAGGTACTGAAGTTTCTGCTCAGACAATACGGCGCACCCTGCGTAATGAAGGCCTCCATGCCAGAACTCCCAGGCGCACCCCCTTGCTGTCTCCAAAGAATAAGAAGAGTCGACTGCAGTATGCCAAAAGTCATGTGGACAAACCACAGAAGTTTTGGGATAGTGTTCTGTGGACTGATGAAACAAAATTAGAACTGTTTGGGCCCATGGATCAACGCTATGTTTGGAGGAGGAAGAACAAGGCCTATGAAGAAAAGAACACCTTGCCTACTGTGAAGCGTGGCGGGGGGTCAATCATGCTTTGGGGCTGTTTTGCTTCTGCAGGTACTGGGAAGCTTCAGCGTGTGCAAGGTACCATGAATTCTCTTCAGTACCAGGAGATATTGGAGGACAATGTGATGCAGTCCGTCACAAACCTGAGGCTTGGGAGACGTTGGACCTTTCAACAGGACAATGATCCCAAGCATACCTCCAAGTCCACTAGAGCATGGTTGCAGATTAAAGGCTGGAACATTTTGAAATGGCCATCGCAGTCACCAGACTTAAATCCGATTGAGAACCTCTGGTGGGACTTAAAGAAAGCAGTTGCAGTGCGCAAGCCTAAGAATGTGACTGAACTGGAGGCTTTTGCCCATGATGAATGGGCGAAGATACCCGTAGCTCGCTGCAAGACACTTGTGTCAAGCTATGCTTCACGTTTAAAAGCTGTTATAACTGTAAAAGGATGTTGTACTAAGTATTAAGATTGAATGTCACTTGGGGGTTGAATAAAACTGATAATGATGTGAGCAGAGAAAAGACATTTGTGGTTATTTCATTATAAATGTTATGTTATATTTGTCTGACCTACACGTGCCTCTTTGATTTAATTGTAAGCAGGATGACTGAATGATCAAAATCAATGTCAAACCGGCCAAAACAATCAATTTCAGTGGGGGTTGAATAATTTTGAACACAACTGTATATATATGAAATGTCATTAATTTTATGTATGTGTTCTGATTATATATATATATATATATATATATATATATATATATATATATATTTACACATCTCTGTCTATATAAAATTAAATATGATAAAATAAACACATTTAAATATAATTAAAAATAAATAATGAATAATATTAAAATATATACTTTTGTATTATATAATATTTTTGAAATTATAATATATTATCAAGCTATAGTATAATTCATTATTTTAATTTATGTTTTCAGTTTAAGCTATGACCTATTTACAAAATGACAAAGCTCTGTTGCGGTTTCTTTAGTCATGGCCTTGCTCTTCTATCTCCTAGAAGAGGCTTATTTAGGAATATGTTCTGTATTTACAGCCAACATTTACACGGAGACTGTCAGAAAGGTCATCAGTTAAAACTTAACAACATAAACAGCCACCTACACCATCTACAATTTCAAGTGTTGACATCCAGGCCAGAACATAACCTCTGCAATGTGTATATCTGGCCATATTTTGGGCAAATAAAAGTTATGATGATAGTCATTTAGTGTTAATTATTTGGAACTTTTTCCTTGTTCAGTATGAGTGTGGGTACATGGATAGACTGTCCTAGTAATTCCTTGGGGCATGAATTGCTTTCTTCAATGGCAAATGATGAAATTTCAGAACATCTGCCCTTCCATTCCTTCCTTCCTTCTCTCTAATCATGCTGTAAGCGTCTTTGGAATTAAATGGGGAACGTGTCAGTATTTGTTACACCCATCCACCCTTTTCTATGTTGTTACAGCTGAGCACATCACTGAGGCAGGGTGAGTTCTGGCATTAGTTTACACTGAGAAAATGCCTCTGTCTTTTAATTTCCGATCTTTTCTGACGATTAATAATTAATTGAGCATTGCAGCAATCAAATTCTCTGATGTCTGCTGTGCAAGAAGCTGGCATACCTTCATCTCAACACATTTTACATTACATGGCCTAGAATAAAAAAATATATATTCTTAACATTAATAGCAAACAACATTCAAAGAGGAAGTGCAAATCTTGGATAATTGGTTGCTCAGCAACGACACAGTAGATATTGGCTTTTAAAACCCTTGTGTGTGGGAGCGCTAATCTACAGCTCTCCAGCTCCTAAATGGAGGGGGAAATAATATCTGCTTCTTAGTGGAATGAAAAGCTGTTCCCTCTTCTTTTTGGACAAACACTTCTTGAGAAGAATTAGCCGGATGGAGCTTCCACTACCGCTGTGATGAGCGGCTACGTCAAGTGTTTTCAGCCCAAGATTAAAGCCAATGGAAGCTCAAAATAGACCTGCTTTTATGTCTTATAAAAATGGAGGCATCTGTCCAATAAGTGTTCCTAGTTCTATTCCCTTTGCTTTTTATATTGAATGATTTTTTATTAGGTTACTACACAGCTCTCTAATACAGTGGTTCCCAACATTTTTAAACTTAAGCACCCCCACATCCCCATCAGTAATGTTCAAGTATAATACACTGTGTACAGTTGGAACAAAGGGACAGTTGAAACACCTGAAATAATTTGGTGCACCTCACTCCTTGCCCATGATTTTTGCTTACCACATGTGTAATAATTTTCCATGATCAAAGATAATGCTACTATGCATGTGTGGAAAAAAAAAAAAAATCATGGGTAAGGAGTAATGCTCTGTTCCAACTGTACACGGTCTCCTTCATCGACACTAAACCAAAGAATCAAGGTTGTGGGTAAAAAAAAAAAAAAAAAAACACTGGACAGTGTTTTTTAATTATTTTAAATCCAACATTCAACATTTGATGTAAAAACACTTATATTAAAAAGAAACATGAAAATACCACTATAACCAGTAGATGACAGCAGAGAAGCACTTATAGTTTTTTTTCTACACATTTTGCTTTTGAATGTTACGGAGCCCCTATAGGGACTTTTTGCGAAAATAAAAAATTTTCAGCCTTTCGTGTGCACACAAGAATTTTCTTTTACGTTTTGTGAATTTTTTGCGTGTTCACGTGTTACAATTTCCGATTTATTTTTACTAACCTATTTGCTTTGTGCGTCAATCCATCTATGAAGAAAACGAGAGCATGGATGCACATAAATTAATAGCAATCTATTTGGTCAAAATTTGGATTTCGTTGGGCACTAACATCAAGCCTTTAACGCATCCTCTGTTACGGTTGAGAAACCGTGGCGCGAAACGCACAGATGGTGCAATATTGCTGTGTCCATTGTCCTATTATCCATGTTCAAGGGACCATAAAAAAGATTGGTACAATAAAGAGTGCTTAAAATTTGGCTTTCGTCAAGGCACCACATCATGTTTCAAGGCCTATGTCCACTTTAACAAATGGCGGCTGAGAAACCGCGCCTTGAAATGGGCTGATTGTGCACTGTCCGATGCCAAGTTCAGTGGTTCATGAAAATAAATTGGTGCAGTAAAAAGTGCTCAAAATTTGGACCTGCCTATGTGAAACAAACCAAGCAAAATTAAAATCTCTTCCTGAAATAGCAGAAATAGTTAACCCTTGGTCATTCTAAACCCAGAGATGTGACTTTTATTTAAATGCTTTTTTTCCTCAGTTGCGGTCAGAACAAAATTGGCAGACAAATTTGCTTCAGATGGCATTTTCCAGTGAAAATTCTTATTTTGGTCATACTTCCAAGACGTAGAATCTGTTGCTATGTCCCAAATCGCCTACTTATACTATGCCCTAAAAGTATGTACTATTTTTGTGTAGAAAAAGTACATATTTTTGAGTGTGTAGCTACATGGAAGAATACACAAGCTATGGGACAGACTACTTCCTCATAACTGCGTCTTTAACGGACGTTCTGTTTCACATTTTTGCATAATGATGTATTTAAAAGTTAATGATCAAACGCATCATTATAAAAGTTCACAATGCTGTTGCAAATTAAATATAAGGTGGATAACATTTAATAAATATCTTTTCGTCTGGTTAGATACTGATTATTAATCACTCAAACCCCTTAATCTTAGCCGCCCTGCTTAACTGTCACTCCGGCACTTCCACCATGTTTGTAGTTTTTTTAACATTTTTTGTTTGTGTTTGTAGTTCTAATCGAATCCTCATCCAATGCACATTGGGTTGCGTCCAATATTAGCCGTTAGAGTGTGCGCAGATCTGCATTAAGGATTCTAAATGGAAAAAGTAGAGGACCTGGGTATATTTGGAATACTCATTTCAATATACTACAATTTGGGACACACTAATTCTAATTTTGAATACTATTTAGGACAGATAGTATGCAAATTGGAACACAGCTTGAGATCCCAAAGTACAGTATCCACACCGATGTACTGACGTACAGCAAACATTAGATTCATCTGTGCTGAGAGGCTGTGCCAATGCACAACTCACGTAAAGATAATAATTCAACAAATAACTGCAATTGCAGGTTTCAAACAGAGATGGCGACGGAGAGGCAAAACTTACAGACTGCAGCTTTAAAAAAAGTAATGATTGACATGGATAAATTATTTATTTTCATTTTTCATCATTTAGCAGACGCTTTTATCCAAAGCGACTTACAAGGGGAGCATTTAGGGGTCAGGTGTCTTGCTCAAGGGCACTTTTTAGTCATGGTATCGAAGGTGGAGAGAGTGCTGTTTATTCACAATTCCCACCTTCAATTCCAGCCAGTGTGGGAATCGAACCGAATCGAAGTCCACGGGTTAGGGTTAGGCTACCACGACTACCATTTATAATAAATACTGCAATATGCCATATGCAATATGCCATAAAAAAGGGTCAATTTTGATTTCATGGTGACTTTAAACAGAAAACTGGAAAAGTGATACTTATTTTATTAAACTTTTTTTATAGATTTTCCCAAACCTATTCGTACTAAGCATAAATTCAAACAGAATGCATTTTTGTGTTAAAACAACGTAATATGTGGGCGGTAGAATGGGGGAAAAGGCACATTTTTTAAGAAGTTGAACCTGTTTTAACTCGAGCCCGTGTTATGTCTCGTGTCATGTGCAAGACACGATCGCAATGGTCCATCAAGTGCATGTTTACATAGAAAATGCAAAGGAAAAGCAGTGCAGTGGAATGCAAAAATGCATTTCTGTGTAAAGCAATCTAATACAATAATATGGTAATGGACTCCTTGCATTGGGAACCCACAGTAAGTTGACTTTTATATTAGCATTAAGAGCACGATGATAACGATGTCTATTCGAATTTTTATGACTATTGGGTTAAAAAAAATTCCATGCCAGCTTTGTGCCTCACTGTTCATTCTGTTTACATTATTGAGCCAGAACAAAGCAGCATTCAGTCTTTGTTTATCAACAGAAAGAAGGACAAGGGGTGAAGGAAATAATTTACTTTGAATTTCCATATAACCTTTTGTATCAGCGCTGCTTTCTTAATACATCAGAAACATTTGGATTACATTATCTTGTGCTTAGATATAACAGATATAATTCAAATATTTTTAGCAATCAGTTGTCTGTTTGGCACATACAATCACTGTAAATGTAGACATGTTTAGTTAGAATACTGGCCTCTGTTATGGACTTTTTAGACACCCAGACGTTGTAGCCACCCTGACTCCAGTTTGTGACCTGACATTCCAGCCTTGTCTCATCCTGAACCCACAGTTTTCAGTCTGCTCCTTGGAGACGAGGTGACAGAACAGAAAATAAGCAATGCTGTCATCTGGGATTGCAAGTCAGCGTCAGGGAGGAAGGGAATTCAAGATGTCCCTAAACACGCTGCAGAACAGTGTCCTAATGCAAGTGTGTGATGGGTTCTGACCACTTCACAGATATAAATTCCCCTTCCCCACCGCGTATTCCCATTGCACCGGAAAGCTGATTTATATGTGCTGTGAAAGATATGCTGACACCACAGTTATTTTCTCCATGATTTCATCAACTCATAGCTGAAAATGCAAATCCATACCATGCTGGCGTTGACCACCATTTTTTTTCCCCTCACTTTTTGCCTGAACACACGGCAGATTTATGGATGTGACACTGAGGGTTGATAATAGTGTAATTGGATTTCTTCACAGCACGCTTTCAGTACATCATATTTGATTGATGTTACACGAGATTCAAGCCAGAGAGGAGAGATTGTCACTGATAGATTCAGAAATATTGATGGAATGGCTGAAAATGTGTCAAAATATTACAATGACTTACATTAGAGCATTTCTATTGGGATTTTCACCAGTCCACAGGACTTTTAGACTTAAATTGTGAATGCATTATCAGTTCCTGAATTTCAGCTGAGGATGCAGAACTGAATCTAAGAAAGTAAAATTAAAATGAATTGAAATTCAAAAGAATTCAATGTATTCAATCAGGTTTGTTTGAAAGTTTTGAAAGCTTTGAGAATGGATGCATGGATGGATGGAGTGTTTGTGTGTGCGATCACACAACCCTATAGTTGTCCTCCGGCAATGAAGGGAAACGACATAAAGAACATTTCATGGAACAGGTTTGCATTTTTATGAGTTACTTGAGGCCATTCTGTGTCAAGGCTACAACATTAAGAGGCTATGGTTTGGAAACTATCTCTGCCACAAACAATTTAATTCTGCAGGTGAATTTAGCTCTTTCTTATTTCATACAGCCACACTGAACAATACATGTATCGAGTAGGTAGGTCCACTGCAAGTCCAGATGTTTTCGAGTCAAAACCAGGTCAGTGTAATGAATCCATCTCCTCTTTCAAGCTGTCAAATACTAATTCTGTTGCTCTTATCTCCTTGGAGATTTTACTGGCTTTGTTTATCAGACTTGTTTGTGCAATGTCTTTGACACACCATTTGTCACAGCTGCAGGTTGGCTTGATGTAGCACTGTCTCATCACAGAGTTATTGTGACCTTATGTGACTTAGGATTATGGAGCCCATCTGTAGTGACCGTCCAGCTGCAACATTCCTACTTTCAAATGCTAAGGGTGCGCATTACTGCTCTTTAATAAGAGCAAAAACATTATTATTATTTCACTCATATAATCACTTACAAATGATTATATGAACTTATTATTGAGTTTAACCCCATTTTTATGTGATAAAAAATAACTATTGTAAGGTCTGGTCAATCTAAGTAACTGTCATCAAAGCAAAGTGGTTCATCTCAAACAAGTGAATTTTCAATTGAGAGTGTTTCCAAGACAGACCTGGAACACCCTCGGAGTGATGCATTCTTTGTTTGTTCATCAAACAATCAAACTGCTTTTATACTCAGGCTCATGACGTTTTTTTTTTTAAACCTGCCGCTACCACTAATCATGTTTTCTAAAAGAGAGTGCAGTTAAGGAAGGCCTTGGCATGAGTTTTAATGGATGCTAATGGGCTTGTTTGACCCTGGGGAAAACCATTCAGATTTACAGTACATGGTGATTCAGTCCTATTTGCAGGTAAGTTCCATTTTAAGTGAGTTTCTGTTAATATATATATATATATATATATATATATATATATATATATATATATATATAAAGAGTTAAAATTAAGTCATTAGCTACAAAAATATTGGGGATTTCAAAATGTTTTCACGTGGCAAAAATAATCAATCAGATTTACTTTATAAACACAAGTGTCTTAAATAATATCCATACAGTTCCCATAATGCCCTCTGGCTAGATATGCCACATCATACTTAATATGATTGCATTGTTTGACCTTTTGCTGGTTTTATTTACACTGAAGTGTTGTCAAATTTAGCAATATTTAGTTGTCTTGAGATGTCTGGATGAGTTTACTCTTATTTTGGTTTAACTATGAATAGTTGAGGTCTGCATGTAAAGGGATTTTATTAATTTATAGTCTTGTTAGTGTTGGTTGGATGTTGTTAGTGTAAGTTCACAATACGTTGCCTACCAACTTCTCACTGAACATTTTCCATCTGTTAGTGATAAAGTCTCCTTGGCCTGAGGATATACACAGCAAAAACGTCTCAAATAGACCCTGTTGAACGAAACATATGTATGCTAAATATATATGTTATACTTTTATAAATCGCATATATCACAAAAATTGTTTAAAAAGTACTTAGTTCACATTTTTATAAATAAATAAACTTGAAATCATCATTGAAACAAGTGTCCATGTATTTTAAATACATAGCAATGTTTAGTCACATTTACATGATAATATTATTTTGAGGAGCTATAGCTAGCTACCTAATAGCTAAAACGTTACCTTGATAGTAAAGCTTTGTAACGTACAAAACTGCCAAATGTATATATATATATATATATATATATATATATATATATATATATATATATATATATATATATATATCCAGAAACGGCAAATTAACTGATATAGATCTATAAAGCAAAGGATAAACGTAAAACATGGAGTATTATCATATCAGGTTGTCTTTGGGTTTAGTGGCATCCCATTTCGATGGGAAAGTCAGTGTTGCTGTTGGGTAACGCACGTCACATTTCTCCTCAACCTCCTCGAGCTGCAGACGCTCACTTTCAGTTTGCGCTTTGCAACTTCGCGAGTGTCTCCGCCTGTCCGCTGGCGTGATGCGAACTACAGACCCAAGATAATGATGCCTT
This sequence comes from Opsariichthys bidens, assembly GCA_037194245.1. Lineage (NCBI taxonomy): Eukaryota > Metazoa > Chordata > Actinopteri > Cypriniformes > Xenocyprididae > Opsariichthys > Opsariichthys bidens. The sequence continues at coordinate 16,273,389 of CM074284.1, read as the reverse complement.
AATGTGTGTAAACAGTATTCGATGTTTGACCGGATCTTCATTTTACTTCGGGAAATGAGAGTTTTGTTAGTTCATCGCTGCGCGCGCTGTTTTGGAGATACAGAGAACATCACCTCTATCACTGTCAGTGTGAGTGAATGACCTACGGACACACTATCATGTAAGTGCCATCATTTAGATTTTGCTTTGGGTTATGCAAGGCTTATGATAAATGGTTATGTTATATAGTCTTGCCTATTCAATTTTGTTTTCTTTCATTACTTTTAAAATCAGTGTTCCAATACTGTTTTACAACATAATTGTACTTTTGCTCCATTGCCACGTCTTATAAGCCTTCCAAATCTAAAATTATGTAATTTAGGCGTGTGATGTATAGCCTATTTATAGACATTAGGCTGATAATGCATAAGCATAATAAAAGTTATTGGGGTAGTTCTACTTTTCCATTTTGTAAAGGTTATTTTTAATATATGATGGGGAAATAGCTATGAAACGTAGCCTAACACGGTTGATAGCGTCAGTGTTGACAGTTTTACAGTTCATTTAGTCATTAAAAGCATTGAGGTTATGACACTTGGTCTGTACAGTATTAAAAAGAGAATTCAATGCTGATGCTTCTACAGGTTTCCAGGTACAAAATCATCATAACAGTGATGACTATTTAAGATTGTACCTCATAAACATGTGTGCTAAAACAGAATTCAGGATTTGGAAACTCAAGAGTGCAACAGGCCACAAAAGCATGTTCATTTAATGTGCTTTTGTTTACATTTTAAGAAAAGTGCCTAAAATAACACATAGCAAAAGTAGGTGTCAGCTTTTCATTGTTAAAGTCATTACTTACACATGTATTCACCAGGGACACAAAAGAGACCTTTTTTCATAGAATGACTCATTTACAGTACATTGGCTACTTACTTATGGAAACTGCTTTTCAAATGCTTTCCATGAGCCATAAAGTTTTAATAAGGGGTCACTGTAAATGACAACAGTCGTCCTGATTATAATAGCTTATGTATTAATGCATTTAGTGTGATGCTCGAGTGTTCTTTCCACTGAATTCCTTTGTTGAACACGTGTGTGCAACGGCGCACTACGTTTCTCACGATTTAACGAGCAATTTAACAAGCTATAAAAGGCCTTTGGCAGTGTTTACAGCAAGTCAGTTAAATTGTGTACAATGCAATATATTTTCATTCACATTTGTGATAGGAAAGCATCAGTTAAACAGTCATTGCATATCCATTTTTGCCAGCAAATGATCAAAACGACGTGTTTCATATTTCATTTCGGCTCAGTAGCTGTAATATGTAATACAATATGAATTCGATACAGTGGCTCTGCATGTAAACCCAGCTCTTGAGATATGTCTATTCTTCTCTCCTCCTCGGTGTAATTTGTGGCTGACTTTGTTCCTCGCAGCATCTCGTTCTCTCCAGCATGTGGCTGATCTTTCAGAGGCAAAGGGCAGTGTTGCACGTGAAACGCTTTTCTGGAATGTCTTGGCCGATATGGTGTCTCCCTCTTGGTTTTGTTAGGAAACAAACGCAACATTTAATCAGTCCTTTTAAGCAAACAGTAATTGCCCTCTTGGGGATGCGAGATAAGAACTAACATTAAAAGCATGACTAGAAGAGAAGAGTAATCTTCCCGTGAACCAATGAGGTGTCTGCTCCAGTGCCACCCGCCTGAGCTAATAAGGGTGTTTTGTGAGGGTAATGTCTGGTTTGAGCACCAGATTGTGTGAGGAAAGCTATAACCCAGTGGGATGGTGGCCCCACAAGTGGCTGTTTTCAAACGTACTAATGAACTCATAGCATTTAAGTGTATAATTAAATATGTGGAGTAATTTGTAGTTTGAAACATCTACAGCAGTAGCAGATTTTATTGCGCCAACAGTTCACAGCTAAGGTTGAGGTTAATGACTACTGAAACTATATGCATAAAGTTTTCTTGTAGTAAGTCTTTTTTCTCTCACCTACCATAATGCAATGCAGTTTCGTGGGAAAAGCACAGGCTTCTAGAGCTAATGTAAAGTGTGCGGCATGCTAAGCGTATCAGCAAGTTCTATTGAGCGGTATGATCTGTTTAGCAACCTGACACTGACTTCTGCAGAAACATGCCATATGTCAAGCTATATCATATTACGACATCAGACATATGCCTATCTTGCATGCCCATCTCACTTCTCTGAACCGGAGGCACGAACAGGATCATGATTAACCATGCTGAATGTTTGAATGGCTGAATCCGTAGAATCCTGTGCAAACATTCCCACCATATCAAGTGGGTTATGTAAAAAGTGAAAACGTTAACAGTCCACCAGGTATCCGATGAAGCGCATTTTTGTTTATCTCTCTCCACATTAGACGGTGTAACTCAACACGTTCTGTATTGGCTGTAATCTTCGGCCCCTTGTGGTCCTCTGGACAAAAGTAGAAGCTTTTAGTGAAGCTATTGGTGTAGTCATTTGTGGAAGTATTGACGTGTCAGAATAAAATACAGAGGTTGGATCATCTTCGACAGTTTAGATGGCTCAGAACAATGCTTTATACCTTTCCTTTGGCATTTACAACTACAGCTTTTATCAGACTTTCAGGAGTAAAAAATAAATGTTCAAAAATACAGCAGGTGATTGATAAGATGAGCTTCTAAATCTAAAACAAGGATGCTGTTGCCTGCATGTTCTTTGCTCGTGTATTTAGGGCTCAGAAGTAATTTGGACCAATTTTCCTTGAACACGCCAAGTTCCAGTTAATTATTGTCAAGTTAATGTTCATTATCATCATTGTTATCAACAAGGACTTTTGAAGGACCTATTATGCTCTTATTATAAGATAATGAATGAAGTGTGTCATTACGTTTTGGGAGGAATCAACCAACACGCCGTCTATTAATACAATACAACATTCTTAAAAATATAAAAATGTTTAAATTGGCATCTATGGTTGTATGAAGAACGTTAAAGTTCCCGATTCATAAAAGGTTCTTTAGATGATCTTCACACTAAAGGCAAAGTCGCATTAGCAAAATTTCTGTGAAATTCCTTGACCAAAAAAAGTCCATTGTCAACAGTGTAGCGATGCATGAAGCACGGCTCACATGGGGTCATTTTCATATCAAGAAGCTTTCGGTTGGTCGACATTGCAAATTTACATGACCAACTTGAACATAATCTGCGAATGGAACTTGCCCTGGTGGGAAATGAATTGTGTGTATTCCTATTGATTGCTTTTTGCCCACAAAATGTTGCCAAGCAATGGTAAATTGGTTTTAAAAAGCGGTGACCGAAATTAAAGATGTTTTTTTTTTAAGAGCTCTACATGAAAAGGTTCTTTGAGGAATCCAAAATGTTTTTTCTATGACTTCCATCGGTGTGAAAACCTTCATACCTTTATCTGTTAGAGTGTAGGAAAGGAGAAAGTACACACACAAACAAGCACAACCATTACCAGAAATGTACAAATGACCTTTTTGCTTGAGGACATAATCGCAGTAAACATTCACTCAGTTACGGGCTTCATTTGAATATATTTTTGTGAGAATGTTGTTAGTCTTTTTTCTGGAAGTTCTTCTCTCTTTTTGGTAGTGAACTCTTTACCCTATCCTGACCCTACTAAACTATTTGGCCACTTCAATGTCACATAAACTAATCCTTCTCTGCTTTGAAGTTTTTCTCAGCATGACACTGCATCTAGTTTCCTTTTAAACATCGCTCTGGTTTTTTAGCTAAGCAGGTGCCAGCAATTTCCTCGTCTGTGCTACATTGCTGCCAAGTTACAGCCTGTCAACACAATCGCAGATGAAACAGAACAATAGCAGAAGTGGACCAGATGCACCAGATGAGATGTGGAGGTGTTTCCTCTGAGCTTTATCAAAAAACAGCATGAAGCCGGCCGAGTGAGCATGACGTGAATTTAGTGTTGAACTCTCTCTCTCTCTCTCTCTCTCTCTCTCTCTCTCTCTCTCTCTGTCTCTCCCCATTCTGCATGGTTTCTGTCTTCAGAAAACATATCGTCATGTTGATACCTCTTCTAATTGCGATTCGGGGTAAAGGTGATTAGCATTTGTGACTGTGCCTAAAGCGGCCGACCAGTTTAAGCCAAATTAAACCTCACCAATAAAACTCTTGACTGGGGACTTGAGTGGAAAATGTGGCACTTTTATTGAAGTCATTAATTCGCCTTGCAGGATGCCTGCCCTGGTCTCTCTAGAGACACACGGCCGCCTCTCCACTGGAGCATAAAACACAGTTAGGAAAGGATTAAATACCTGCCCTGAATCAATACCAAGGGAGACAGGCAGTTCTTACTCAGCTCACCTGCCATGGTCAGCCTGCTATGTGGACGCTGTGTACTGATATAATGGACCGCTTCTTGTAAAACACATTGCCCTCTCTCCGAAACTTTTCTACAAGAATGATCAATGACCAATGATCGGTGGTTACAAAGGAAGATTTAGTTAAGTATCGCTTAATTTAACAGTTTGAGTGAGTAGTGATTTGATTTGACAAAATCACAATTTAATCCATTAATTATGGATGAAATACCTGACATTCTCTCAAAAGTATATTCTAATGAAGCCCAAAACTAATGTCTATTGCCATTATGTCCTCAAGCACAGGTTCATTTGTGTGTCATTCAAAGCTTAAGAAGTTTCATTTTGTGTATCTCTGAATGTTTGCGTTTGCCTGTGTGTATGTGTGTGCGTATGGGCATGTCTGCATAAGAAACAGACATATCAGGAAGTCAGTTGAGCTTTTTTTTCTTGCTTGTGTAATGTATAACTTACATAACAAGTTATAGGGGGTTTTATATAAGTAAAAGAGATTGTTCATCCACAAAATGAGATATTCACAATATCCAGATTCCAGACTGATGTTTTATATTCACTATAAAATAAAAGAACCATTTAATTAATCAAAAGTGACAATAAAGGCATTTAGAAAAGAATTATAATGTTACAAAAAGAACGTCTCGGTTACGGATGTAACATATGTTGCCCTCGTTCCCTGAAGGACCGAATGGAGACGTACGTCAAATGTTACCGACTGAAAGGGAACTTTATATTCATCAAAGAATCCTTTAACACAGAATTATTAAGTAGCACAACTATTTTCAACATTGATAGTAATAATAAATATTTCTTGAGCACCAAATCAGCACATTAGAATGATTTCTGAAGGACCATGTGACACTGAAGACTGGAGTAATGATGCTGAAAATTCAGCTTTTTTTAAAATGTATTGAAATAGAAAACAGTTATTTTAAATTGTAATTTATTTATTTATTTTGCAGTATTGTGTTTTTTATCAAATAAATTCAAGCTTGGCAAACTTCTTTCAAAAACAAAAAGAAATTACTGACCCCAAACTTTCGAAAAGCAAAAGAGAGAAAAGGACATACAATTGCCATGAAAGAAGCCCATATGAATTGTGTGTTATTTTTTTAAAACTTTTGAAGCTAAATGACAGCTTTGACTGAAGACAGAAATTGTTGTTTGGTGAAAATTTGCCCCTATACAGCAGACAAAAAGTGACTCTTGTTTGCACATTTTCAAAACTGCTGCAGTGATGAGACACATGAGAACTATTCATGTTTGAATACATGCAAACTGGAGTGACATTTGAGAGCTACGGACGAAAGGAAGCTGAATTTTGGTCTGTTCCTCACATAAAGGATATAAATCATAATGGCGTCAGAAGATATAAATAGCACATGAGTACTACAAACCACTTATTTTGCTGTCCTCTTTGGAGCTTGACAGTTCCTGGTCATTGTGTGCTTTCCAGTTATTTTTCATTGTTGGAACCAAACCATTCCTTCAATAATTGTTACAGTAACGCGTTTACAATGGATATATAGCGAGCCGACATTCCAAAGGGTTTAAAAGTTGAAATGTTGAGCTCATATTTCTTGTTAAAGCACTTGAATGAATCGTTTAGTAAAGCACAGGTAATTTTTTTATATATACAGTACTGTAACAATGCCTAAATCATGCTTTTTGACGTGGGTAAACTGTTCTAAGTGCATGAACTTATAGTTACGCATTTGCAAACATAATGTGGGTGGAGTGTGTTGCATGTTCCCTTTCTGGAGTACATAAAATTGGACGTAATTTTACACAGGTAAGTGATTCCATCACCCCCATGCCATCATGTATAATATTTAGGAATTTTCTTAATATTAATAATTGTCATTTTAGTGTCTGCTGCCTGGCCTTGTGCTCACTGAACTTTGAGCTATTTAAGTTGATCATGCAGCTTGATTTTTCTGTCAAGTTGTGCAACTGTGTACAACACACACCATTGCTGAATTGGAAGGCGTTTTCAAACTGTCGGATGGCAGCATCAGTGGGCACCGGCGAATGATTATGCCTTCAGGTAGACACCATGAGTCTGTGTCCTACCTAGCTACCTGCTTATTCATCACGCTGAGCAGTTTGAGACCCAATTGAATTAGTTCCCTTTCAGTTGCCCAATGTTCTCACGTTAAAAGCCTCTGCTGTTTGAACAGCCAGGTGCGTCCTGGCAGTAAAAAAAGTTTAGTTGGGCTTCTTGCACCACTGTCATCATACTGCAGTCACCATGTCACACTTAAAGGAGCCAGGTTTCAAAGAAAATGACCATAATATTCATCACTGGTGATTACACCTTCATCAGCTCTTTTGTACTATTAGCTAATGCAGACCGCAAGACCAGAATGCTGTAAGTCTGTAATTACATTTATCTTTGAATGATTCTGTTTTTTCCACTAAACCGTCACTCTTGGACAGGAAAGACTGCTGGAGGGAGAACATGTCTGGATAACATCAGGAATATATTAATACATTATGTTCTAGACTAATCGCTAAATGTAATTCTGACCCGTTCTGCAATTGTTGATTTTTTTTTTTTTGTCATTATTATTTTTTATTTGAGTTTGTGTGTGTGTGTGTGTGTGTGTGTGTTATTAAATTAGTTAAAAGTGGACTGTTAGATCAGCACAGACAGTCCCTGTTTCTTTTTTATTTGTTCCATAACATGTATGACTGTTATGGCCTTTGTAGTTTCATAACTAATATCTAAGGAAGTACATAGCAGGTGCTTAACCAGATCTGCATGTCGTTTCATAAGTTCAGAATGGAAGGCTTCATTTTGAAAGCTTAAGTGGGAAAAGATTAGTTGACAGTAAACGTATTCTGTGTTTTGTGTATGATTTCTATCATAAATTACGAAACATATATATTTAATATAAGTTGCTTTGTGAGATGAATGTCAGTGAACTAAATGATGTGCCTTTATTATACCACCTTTAAATAGAGGGGAAAGTATAATTATGCATATTTGAACAATTAATAACTGTGTGAAATAAATAATTTAATTAATTAATTCATCTTAAAGCAGCATTTCACTCAGAAATGGTAATTAATCACAAAGGTTTATGATATGAATGTAAGATAAGATGAAGTGATTTTTAAAGTCATCTTTATGCCTTCACTTATTTATTTTAAAAAAGTATTGTTAATGTGTTGTTAATAGTAACAATATTCCATGAAGGTCTTAAACTCTAATTGCATAATAATTATTGAAAATAATAGTTATCAAAGTGTTGTTTGAAAGAAAGTTTTAAATTGACTGTATGTAAATTATGATAAATCATATATAAATACACAGTGTAAATATTTCAGTGACATAAGATTTACTAAATGGTTAAGAGTTACATAGTTTTGTGTGTCTGTGTGTGTGCGTTTTTGTGACATATCAGGACACAAATGTGTATAATGACATGGGTATTACACTGGTATTACAACTTCAACGTGAAATATGAGGACATTTCATATGTCCCCATTTTTCAAACAGCTTTAAAAACATAGTAAACAATGTTTTATTAAAAATGTAAAAATGCAGAATGTTTTCTGTGAGGGTTAAGTTTAGGGGTAGGGGGACAGAATGTACAGTTTGTACAGTATAAAAACCATTACGCCTAAGGAATGTCCTCACTTTGATAGAAAAACAAACATATATGTGTGTGTGTGTGTGTGTGAGTGTGTGTGCGCGTGTGTGTGTGTGTGTGCGCGCGTGTGTGTGTGCGCGTGTGTGTGTACATGTTTTTACAGTATGAGCACTTCAACTTGAATTCACACTGACTCATGGGACTTGGATCAAATTTTTTTTCTTGTTTTCCCTTTTTTTTTTTTGAATGTAAGACATTATTCTTTGATGGGTAGGTTTAGGGGTATAGGGTTAGTTTAGGGGGATAGAATGTACATTGTTTACACTACAAAAACCATTATGTCTATAGAGAGTCCCCACAATTGTGTGTGTCTATTACCAAGTAAAGATTTGTATTTCTTTGAAAGGTATCAGCGTTAAAAAGGATGAAGAAATTGGTTGGATACCAGCAGTGAAAGGTGTCAAATCTCACCAGTCAACAATCTAGAAAAAGCCGTTAACCACAGGACTTGACCTCCCCTTTTTCTGTATTCTCCAGGGATAGGCATGAACCTGATATGACAGCAGTGAATGCAGTAGTTTTAAAGGACAGGGCAAATGTGCTTCTTTTCTGAATTTTATGCATATTTATTATATTTAGTTGACCAAATTGGGTTTTTTAATGGTTGATGCCAATACCAATATCTAGAGAGATGTAAATATATTGATATATGACATACAGTCATTAAATTATATTCACAAAAAAAGTGACAACAGAAATGATTTATTTTCCATTGAAATGCAACATATCGATATATATTCTGCTTATGCTGGTTCTTGTCTGCATTTGTTCATTTGCAGTTGCTGTTTTTCACATTATGTTTTTCCCTCATCATGTCGGATGTAATAACTGTGGTGAATCAACCTGTTAGGTTTGTATGTGTAAGCATTGAGTGACTTTTAAGATTTAATAGGATGACTTTTCTTGGAAAGAAATGGTTTCTGAGAGCTGTTCTTGACTGAGCTCTTGCTGCTGCAATTTTGAATCACTCAGCTTGTTGTAGAACTTTCCACTTTCATGGAATACAGGTGATTTTCCGATCTTTTTACTTGTACCACAAGCTGCACAAACCTTACTAAACAAGAATTATTGGAAATGATGAGAAATATATATTTAGATTTGCATCATCATCATCTGTTGTCACCTTTGATATGGCCTTCATATGAAAGGTTTTTATCTAGCTTTAGATCTAGGTGTCCTTTTGTCCTTCCCGTGGACATTTTAATAAACCTTATTTGACCCCGGTGTCTGTTCCACGTCCAGGAGTTTTGCCAGCCCTGGCTGTTGTATCCTTGATCTCATCTCCCTCTAATGAGTGAATAAATGAATAATCAGTCGCTTCTATTTTAGATTCAGTTTTTTTTTTTCTGGATGCCTCTCTCTCGTGCTGTCTTTCTCTTCCTCTCTCTCCCCATCTCTCTCCAGCTCTTTCATTAAGAAATAGCGGAAAGACACGTCTCTCAGCACCTCCTGATTGGAAAGCTGCCGGCTCCCCTCTTTAAATACTAACTGTATTTGTTATTGTGAGGGTGCTGTGATAACATTCTGGGGTCTTTCCCATCCGACCAGTAAGGGGGGAGATTCAAGGCAAGAAGGGTCTTGTTAAGGCCGTTGTGTTTACACTCATTATTTAGCATGACCCCACAGGGCGAACCACAGGGACGACTGTCACAAAACATAAAGCTGTTAATGACTCTGATACAATCCATCTGGCAGCATCCAAGACTAGTTTGTCACTCTTAGTTATGCTTACGCACAGAAAAAGCGCAAGTCGTTACATCATTATGTATGCAACGGTTTATTTTAGAAGGTGTTTCCGCATGTTACTTTACAGAAACCTTCAATTCATTCTTCAAAATGGACAATAACAACATTTGTCATTTCTTGACAGAGCCAGTGCCTTGGGAGATCGGGTCATTCAGGGGTCTAGTGTCCAAAGCCTTCCTTTTCCTATTAATTTTCCCTGCACGTACCATGTCTGTCACACAAAAAAATTGTGTTTCACTTCACACAACAAATCGAAAACTGTATCCTCAGGAGCGGATAACAAAATTGACATTTGAGCCTTTGGGAATAAAGCTGATTTGATTAAGATAATTACCGTATTTAGAAGCACTTAAAATTGAACCTAATTAAACAGCCTTTCTCGGAACGTGATAACATTTTGCAAGAATTAATTATCATTTATTTGTATGTACGCAGGAAAACCATGTTATCCTGCCTAGCTTTTAAAAAAGATTACTTTTTGAAATAGCTGTTGACTGCCCTCACTAAATGTTTCTTATGTCTCTTATGCAACATGTTGTACCCTTGGGCAGTATGTCCTAATAGATCAGAAACTTTTGTCATTTAATAAGTTCTGTATGTTCTGGATCTTTGGCATTATTGCTTAATCTTTGCCTTTTGGATTTGTCAATTGCATTTATATTCAAAATCTCTCTCTCTCTCTCTCTCTCTCTATCTAATGACATGAGGGTGACATTATTTATAACAGAAGTTTAATTTTTGGGTGAACTGTTCCTCTATTTCTAGTGAAAATATGATGCAAGTGTGTAGTCACTGATGCTGACAGTTGGCAAAAAATAGCGTGCACTCAGTGTGCCACAGTGGCACAAATCACATGATGGACACATGTCCCAAAGTTTGAGTTTGAATGAACAATTAAGGCAGCGGCTATTTACACTAAGTGAAAATAGCAACATTTTCTTTGCACTGTAAGTGTAAATAGTAGTTAGATGCTATTTATAGTAAGAGTAAATAGTTAGTATATGCAATTTATACTTAGTTCAAATAGTGGCAGATGCTATTTGCACCTCAGTGTATTTTAGTACATTATAAAACATTGTGCAATAATAACAACATATTGAGTATAAATGTTTATATTTAATAAAATCATTAAATGGATGTCATCTTATTGGGACAATAACCCTAACTCTATAAATACTTCATTCCTTCTATTAAATACCTGTTAAGCACTTTATTTGCACTTTTCGAATATTTACTTAATTTTTATTTAAAATCAACGCTATTCTAATCCAATATGCGATAGAAAAATGTAGAAGAATGAGTTCAGAAAAAGCATGATTCACACTCTCCATACCACTGTTATTAGCTCGGTTTCTTTTTTAATCTGGTAACATTATTAGTGTAAATAGCCTTTCCCAAGAAGGTGGCATTTACTGTAAATAGACAATAGAATGTTGAATCAAACACCTCCTTGCACTGATCAATTGCTGAAAAGAAAAAATATTTTTAGGAGTTTCAGTCACTATTTTGTACATTAATCATGCATTATTATTTTTAAATCCAGCTTCCGTTTCTTTTAAAGAAGTGTCATGTATCTGCTGGATTACATATCTATCAAACAGAATGAAGAATTTGTGAATCAAACAAACTTCTGCAGACATTGTCTTTGTGCCTCTCTCCACTCAGACCAACCCTTACAGCCATAAACACAAGAGATCTTTAAAAAGAGAGTACCAGAAATGACCCATAAATTGTTTGTGAGCTTTAGCTGCGAGCCATGGCCATTGTTACAATGGAAAACTTATTCACTCTGGTGGTATAACACACATAGTGCAACAGGTTTCAGGTTATGAGTAAATTAGAGAAAGCCAATTACGCAACCATATTAAACCACTTTCATTAGTTTCACACAAATGTTTAAGCCCTGGACTTCAATTTTTTTCTGCCACCACAAATCAAAGAGAAATATAAAACACACTGTAGGAACAGTTGTCATTACTGATAGGTATACTGTAAGCTCATTTAAACAGCTCTGATTGGCCATTACGCAATGCTAGTAAACTGAGATGGAATGCTGTAATCAACACTTTTCTCGATTATGTAATTGTGGTAGCTGTAATCACAGTCTAGATTGTATCAAGGTGTGCAGTTCTTACTTTACTGTTATTTCTGTTAGGTTTTTCCAACATTATCCCAGTTCTATTGAGCGGCCCTCTTGTGAGATGTTTTTTCAGTGACTCCATGGCACTCCATACCACTATTTCTTGTCTCATTAGAGACTATGGAGACTCATTTCTTTACTCTAGAGCATCAATATTGAGATGAGTGTGATAGTATCACTGACCACTACCGTTGTGCAGGTGTCCCTGATTATTCATGGCCTCATTTCCAGGGTTATGGGAGATTGGGTCTGACGTCTCATTCATTATTTCCATCTGCCTATAGAGGGAAAATAGAGAAACAGGTCTTTATTCTAAGCTTTATGTTGCCACAGTGATTATAGACAAAGGCCAGATCTGTTTACACTGTGTTAAAAGATCTTCTCCTTTTGTGTAATGCAAACTTTGATATTATCAAGAATTGTAAATGCACACAAACTGTATATTTTAATCTGAGAGATCTTTTTTTTGCTTCGTCCCTGCCAGTTCTGTCCCCCCTCGCTTTTTATCTCCCAACCTGAATGAAAATGAAGTCGGGTTGACAACTTTCCAATGGTTTACATTCCATCATCTTTAAATCTTTCTTACCCTGTAGTGCTTTCATTTTTTCTCTATTAAAGGAGACATTGTTATCTGCCACTACGAGGTATCGATATTGGAGCAGAATGACAGATTGGATTAGGTCAATGATTTTTAAGCCCCTGTTGGCGTATCCGTCACCGTTTCTGGCCCCAGGCAGGGCAGCGGACCTCTGCTGTTATCTCATATTTCTTACTGATTGAAAAGCATCAGGCTCATAAGCAATATCTTAAGACTGGTGATACACTAGGGAAGCACTCTGCTACCTGATCTGTTTGTTTCACTGTTTTTGACTGGATGCTGCGATGTTGGGTGACAGGCATGATAAGGTGTTTTAACACATTGCAAGCTTTGAATTCAATCTCAAACCTTGCAGTCGGAAATTGTGATCAAAATAAAGTGCAGGTCATTTTTAACACTGGGCTTAGAGTAAAGTCGTGTTTATTTCCTAAAACAGTGCAAAATTGTTTTGTGTGTGTGTGTGCGTGTTAGTTGATTTGTCTTGCATCTTATGTAAAACAATAGTTCATTTTGAATTTGGCTTTGCAACATTGACAAATATGCTAATCTTATCACAACAGCAGTAAGATTCTATACAAATTAAATCCTTTTAAGGTAAACCAGTTCACTGAGATCAGAAATGCTCCAAGGCAGCTATTTTCAGTCAAGAAAATGCATCTACTAAAATGGGAAAATGCAGAAATCTACGTGTTTGTAAAAATTGTTTAATTAACAACTCTGGAACAACTGAAATAAAATCTTTTTCTGCTTTATATCATAAATTCACCCAAAAATGAAAATTCTGTGGTTCCAAACCTTTATGACTTTATTTCTTCTGCTGAACACAAATGAAAGTGGTTTAACTATCCGTTTAAGAGGTATAAATCATGTGTTGAAACATCCATTTTCTGATTATTAAAATATTTAGGCTAATAGCTTATAAGTCTTATAGTACTACTTTTAATGTTTTAATACTTATACAATATTTCACTATTGCAATTTATTATTCATATTATAAAAGCACAGAAATATTGTACTGTTAATTTGTGAAAAAATACAATATAATGCAATTTTTTTATTTTTTATTTATTAGTCATGAGCAGTGTTAGGAGTGTAAGTTACGTATTCAGATTACTTTTTTATAACTAAGTTACGCATTACTTTTAAATTTACAACAAAATATCTAAGTTACCTTTTAAAACATAAGTTACTTTATTTTTCCATTTATTGATTGACAGCTCTCATGTTGATAGAAATCGTGATTAAGTACAGAGATGTTGTGTGTGCTGTGTGAACATGACAGTTATTGTAGTTCTAGACTAAATGTGTACATTTACTCATCTCACTTGCACAAAAGCAGATTCAGGGTTGCATAGAATGAATAAAAACAGTGAAATGCAAACTCTGAATTATAATAAATTACACAAATATACTTTATGTATACTTTAATCTCATTTTATTAACCAATGTCTTAGCTGCTGGCATTCGATGATCAAATCCAACCATACAAATAAGCAAAAATGACTTACATCACATTCGTGTTAAATGTTTTGTGTTTAATACTTAAGTAAGAGTGTTGAACTTTATTCTCTATTCTTCTGCAGTCCAGAATGGCAGCAGAACTAAATGGTTTGTTTGAGCTGTGCACTCTACTGTACAGGCATGAATTAGTGTTTTCCTTCAGCCGGAGGCTTATTCGTTTCACTTTTGGTGTGAAAGGGCCTTTAAATTTAGCAAAAATAGAACTTTTTTTTATATTAAAAAACAAGAGCCCAGCCCAGGTGAGAAAAAATTATGTAATGCGTTACTTTCCATAAAAAGTAACTAAATAACGCGATTAGTCACTTTATATGGATTAACAATATTGCACTTTTACTTTTAAAAGTCATTTTCCATGAGGAATCTTTTATAAACCTCTTGAGTTCAAGTCTGATCATGTTTGTTCATTACAAATTTGTCCTCTCCAAGGAAAATGTGAAGTCTTAGTTCTTCTGAAATGTAAATCCGTTCCACTAGGATAAGATGTTTCAGAGAAAATTGTTTTAGTTCAGAATAAACTGATCTGTTTTATGGTTTAGGAATGTTGTCTGTTATCCCTAGAGCCTGAATCACATTGAGTCATTTCTTCACATTGTTCAGCTATTTCCTTTGAGTCCGAACACTGACTTGCTTTAAAGTTATAAAATTAGTTACATTTACTTTAAGAATAAAGCCCTAAGATTACACAAGAAGCATTTTGTGGAATATTCGGTTAATTTACTTTAGCCTGTAGTGTGGTGTGTAATATTGTGCAGTCTTTTTTGTTATATGGATGCTAAGAGATGCACATGCATTGCTACCCAGTTAGTTCGCACACTAGCATCTCTCATTTATCTCTTATGCACAGCCAGAGTTTCTTTGTGAATCTATAAACATTCGGAAGCAAACAGCAAGCTTGCTTTTACTCCAGGCACCGTAGCTGTGCCAATCACTATGGTTTTAACAACAACACCATTTACAAAAAGGCTGCTTGTTAACCATGATGAGTGCACAGGAGCATTACATGTGACAAATGATGGAAGTGGATGTGGAAAGTGTTTGTATTATTATTAGTGCTTTGTTTAAAACAATGATAAAAATTGATTATAAATGTAAAATATAAATTATGTAAATACATATAGATTGTTACTTTAAATTCATGAAATGTTTAATTTATATATGTTTTTTGTGTTAGTCTAGCAGAAAAAAAAAGATTGCTGAGGCTCTTTTATCAGGAATCCACCGTATAAATCTAAAAGTTTTTGTGAAAGAGACTTTCATGTGCAAGCAGCATATAGGTCACCTGTCAAGCCATAATGTTCTGCCCTGTTTATTATATCATATTTCCTCATGCTAGCAGGTATAATATAATATGCTTGATCTAAGGAGAGGACCAAGCACAATACCTGCACAAATGCCTGTTCAGACCGAAACTTCCTCCTAGAGAATCTGCCGATACAAAACAAGATGGAGCTTTGGAACAAATGTTAATTCAGTTGAACTCCAAACAAACAGATGCTAATGTGAGGATGACCAAGGTTAGAGGTGGGAATAGGAAAACATACGCTCATTGTATCACAGAGAAAATACACAGCGCCCTGAACGGACATTCCTCAACAATAGCAAAGATCGCAAACAACAGCGACTCTTGAATAATGAAGCATGTGTCTTCTAAACCTCACGTTATTGCTCTTTTTCCTCTTTTGCAGATGGATGTTGTTGGACAGACCAAAGAAGATTACTCATTGTGCAACCTTCACAGATGGAGTTGACAATTTCATACTGCTGAAAAAACCCTGACCCTACATGAGACCTCTCCAAGGTGATCATTTCACACGGATTAATGGCATGTTCTCTTGCGGTCATGTCTTTGGCCTCTGAGGCCTCCGAGAGGTTGAAACACTAGCATGAAATGTGGTAGAGACATGTGACACGTCAGGCCCACCATGCTTGACCGGAGTGTTACTGTCCCTATACAGTACATGAAAGCAAAACGGAAACCTTTTGACATTTTGTAGTCTAATTTTTAAACATGGCTTGAGTTTGGACCATAGAAACCTCAGCCAATTTCAATGATTATATAAGTCTCTGAGGAAGCGAAGAGACCATGTGCAACATCTCAACCTCGTGCAATGTTGACTCGAACATAGACCAGTTCTTCCAGCCGGCGCTGTATATTATCGTCATCGTCCTTGGCTTCCCCACCAACTGCATGGCCCTGTGGGCCGCGTACATGCAGGTCCGGCAGAAGAACGAGCTGGGGATCTACTTGATGAACCTCTCCGTGGCTGACCTCTTGTATATAGCCACTTTGCCGCTTTGGATCGACTATTTCGTTCACCATGACAACTGGATCCACGGTCAGGTGTCCTGCAAGCTCTTCGGTTTCATCTTTTACACCAACATCTACGTCAGCATCGCCTTCCTTTGCTGCATATCTGTAGATCGTTACCTGGCGGTGGCTCATCCCTTGAAATTCGCTAAAGTCCGCAGGGTCAAAACAGCCCTGCTGGTCAGCGCCGTTGTATGGATAACCGAAATAGTGGCTAACTCTGCGCCTCTCTTCCACGACGAACTTTTCAAGGACCGCTTCAACCACACCTTCTGCTTCGAGAAGTATCCCATGCAGGACTGGGTGGCCGGGATGAACCTTTACCGCACTTTCCTCGGCTTCTTGGCGCCTTGGGGTGTGATGCTGGCCGCGTACAGAGGCATCCTGAGAGCCGTGCGCGGTAACGTCTCCACCGAGCGACAAGAGAAGGCCAAAATCAAGAGGCTGGCCCTCAGTTTGATTCTCATTGTCCTCCTCTGCTTCGCTCCCTACCACGTGCTCTTGTTGTGGCGAAGCGTGCTCTTCCTCAGCAACCCCTGCGACTGTGGCGCAGAGGAGAACTTGTTTGGTGCTTATCACGTGACTCTGGCGCTCACCAGCCTCAATTGCGTGGCGGACCCAATCCTCTACTGCTTTGTCAATGAAGGGGCCCGTCATGACGTGGGCCGGGCCCTGGCCACCCTCTTGGGTCTCTTCCAGCGGGGCCAAAGCCCAGAGGCACTTATGGGGGCATCCATCACCGTAGAGACGCCCCTGGCTATGAAGAAACCAGATTTCTACAGTGACGTCAAAACTAATGCCTATAAAACCGACATTGAAGTACTCAAAGACGAGTGCCTTCAAATGACCATTCTCAGTGTTAAAAAATGAAGTTAAATGTAAATCATGAAATGTAAACGTCGATGGCAAAATATTAAATCAAGTGCAATTTTAAAGCCCAAAGAATACTGAAGTTCTGACATGAATGCGTAGCGTATGTGTACAGCCAGGCGTCTTGCAAAGTCTACTGCATTTCATGATGTACAAACACACTATGCGCTAGAAAGTTTCATCTTTGTCCAGTGTCTCTGCTATTTCTCTCCTGAAGTAATGACTGATAAAAATGTCTTTTAAAAAAACGCCTCCCACAAGCTCTTGTCAACGTAGTTGTATATTGTTATTTGTTGTTCCGTCTCATGTTTCTTTTTCTGACTGTGAAACAAAGGGGCCATTGCAGTGTCGCCACCTTGTGGGCAAACTAATTACTGCAAAACAAATTAAAGGTGTATGTTCAAGCTACACCTGCAGAGTTCACATGGCTGCGTGTCTACGCACATACGATGCTGATGATTAAATTTACATCACGCACACTGTACACATACCCTAGTGCATGTGTAAAAACCAAAGTATACTTTCGGCTTAACCAACAGGTTCTGTGGAGCATAAAAGAAGGTACTTTGTATAATGTCTCTGTGTTTTTTGTCTTGCCTTTGTCCATTCAATAAAAATGAATGGGGTCCAATGGTGATGTTTTGGACCCCATTTACTTGCATTATAAACACAATCATATACAAAAACAAAAGCAATTGGCACATTGCTTAAACTATCTTCTTTTGTGTTTCACACTAAAGAACAGTGAAACAACATGGTGGTGATTAAATGATGACAGAAATTTAATTTGAGGGCAAACTATCCCATTAAGTGTAAATACTTTTTGGGCCGCTGTACATGAAGGTGCACTTTCTGAACTATACCAACACCTATGTGTACCTCAAGTTTTACCCGGAAACACTGTCTATGATGAGGATTACTTGAAGTCAATGAAGTGTTGATGTCAGAATCCCTTCTCCTCTTGAATGTTTTATATATGCCTGCCATTTGTGTCTGTTCTTATAGATTTTGCAGGAAATATACTCTGCTATCCCTATTTTGACGTTATTGGTCATTTTAAACAACACAAAACCCGGCAGGGGTATTTTAGGTGACATGTCTTAATATGCATCTTAATACGCTGTATAAAGTCTTAACAAGATTCTTTAACAAAACCTTGGAGCATGTTTCTCGGCCGTCTCTGGTTTGACACTTTATGTACGGTGGCCCACAGATGCCCAAAATGGAAACAGTTTCCAAACAATGGGCTTTACTGTTGTTTACATTTTTTTTCCTCATTAGGTCTCCAGGTGCCCTGTTTCAGCCTACCAAACTGTAAGTCCTGAATGTCAGCAGTGAGAAAGTGCAATGTAATGAATTTGCTGTTATGCCAAAATAAAACACGTCAGTCGTTCTTCTGTTGTTTAGTGCTCAGCTCTTTTCTTTAAATAGTTCTGATCAATTTTTTCTTTGGCAACAGATGTTGTAAATCGAAATAAGAGTGATGTGTAAATAAAAAAGGGAAAGTTATATCCCAGGTAACAACAATACGTTCTAAGAACATTTAGCTAATGTTCCCATTAAGTTATGAAAACATTATTTCTGAAACGTTCAAAACATTCAGTTTTTTTTTCCAATTGTTTTAAAAGTGTATGTATACATACGTTAAGACACATTCCATTTTATAATTCTGCAAAAAAATAAAAATAAATATGATGGGATCAATTAGTATAATTTTTGATTTTAATTTTTTTTAAACGTTTCAGAAAAAAAGTGCTATGAATAATGTTTTAGTGTTAATAGATCCAGGCCAGATAACTTTGAGCGAACATTCTATTAATGCAATGGGACTTGTTATGGAAAATGTTCATAACTTTGAGAAAACCTTGCCAGAACTGTTCGCTGGGATGACTTTATGTGTGAACACTGACACTAAACTTTATTACCTGAAGTCGATGCGAGAGTTTACACATGTGGTCATGTTCAACATTAAGGAAAATCATGTCAGCATGGCCATTCACTTGAAGATGAATAATTCTGATTCCCACCAGTAAAGAAGAATCAAGCTGTGTGTCAGCTGATTAATAGAGCAGAACACTGAGCTGCCAGTAAAATGCTCAGGGGGGAATTCTTACATATTCTGTAAACACAAGACTTTATCTCCAAAATATTTATGTATGCTAAGTCTGCTAATTCCAGCGTGTTGTATGCAGGAAAGTTTAATCTTTCTGCAGTAGGAATCTGTTTTTCTGTCTCTTTAGTGTTATAAATTACAGATATTCACTCTTGTTGTAAGTGCTTTAGGCATCCCTAAAAAATTGTTTCAAGTTAAAAAGTAAAAAGAATAACATTGGGTAAAAAGGTTGAATAAAAGCTATTTTGTTTGCCGTCATGTCTTTAAAAAAAAAAAAAAAAGCAAAACAGAGGTTTTGCAAAAATGCAAAATCGTCTTTGAGATGCATCGCCTGTGTGTTTATTAATAGACATGTTCAATAGCACGTGCCTTGCCAGCATTTACTTTTACCTCTCAACATCTGTGTGACTGAAGTCATGCCTTCAACAGTGTACTGCAGCACACTGCCCATCTGTCCAAGGTCAGTGTTCACTGGGTCACGTTCCTCCTGAGTGAAACACAATGCCTTGGCACTTCAGCTCTGTGTCGGTGCGGTGTGGCTGTCCAGTGACCTGGAAAGGAGTAATACCAATGGGTTCTTATCTGAAAGTGTCAGACAGTACAAACGCGTCGGCATGCTGCTGCCTGACATATTTTGACATTCCATTTAAGTTCATTACAATTATTTTAAATTATTATTTTTAGTAGTAGTAGTAGTAAAATTAAAAATTTACTCATTTAAATATGCGTGCAATGGTGATGCAGGCACGTTGTTGTTTGTTTTGTCACTATATAAGTGTAATCATTTTGACCTTCCGTTTAAAGGGTTAGTTCAACAAACAAAAGTAAAACATTCCCAACCGATAAGACCTTCTTTGATCTGTTTAATGAAATCTGAGAGACTATGCAACTACCACTGTCAAGCCCCAGAAAGGTACTAAAGGGATCATAAAAGTAATCCATGTGATTTAATCTCAATTTTATGAAGCGATGCAAGTACTTTTAATTCATTGACCAGTTTATTTACAAAATATTATTCTCCAGTGTGTTTTTTTTTTTTTTTTTCAAACAAAGCACTTGCGTTGCCTCATAAAATTGTGGTTGAACCACTGGACTCACATGGAGTACTTTATAATGTCTTTTTTTAATCTTTCTGGGGCTTGAAAGTGGTAGTTGCATAGACTGTCAATGGAGGGACTGAAAGCTCTCTGATTTAATCAAAAAAGATCTTAAAGGTGCAATATGTAAACTTTTTGAGCGATTTTAACCAAGGCTCAGGGAAAACCCTAGGTTTCCACTTTTACTGCAGTAGAAAAATTATTTGTCCATTTCATGGACAAATGCGGAAATAGTAGTTGTAGCGTCTATCAAGCAACTAGCTTGTTTCGCACAGTCGTTATGGAACACAATTATTCTTTGCTGTTTGTAGCTAAACGTAAACCAAATGACCCAAGAAGATTTCGCATTTCCTGAATGGAGAGAACTTGATAAACAATGTAAATTAATACAGTATGTGTTACACATAAATATTAATCAGCCTTTTTGCAAATGATGTGGGTACGTTCAACTGTACTTTTACTATGATTGTTTTGAACACATTAAACTGCGCAGCGTTATCACACCAATGAATTGGACAAATGCAGTAACATCTATGACAACCAATTTAGCGTTAAACCTTGCTTTACTTGCGGCTAATTCATTATAATGAAATAAAATCATGTCAAACTACCTCATCCATGAACATGATATATGATTCCCATCTGACTGATTTACATCAGCAGTGGAGCTGAAGACGACAGTTCCCATAATTCAAGGTACGCCCTTGTTGTTGTTTTGATTGTATGCCCTCTAGTGGCCAAAAATTTTACCTATTGCACATTCAATTTGTGTTTTGAAGATGAACGAAAGTCTTCCATTGTTTGGAACAATATGAGTGTGAGTAATTCACTTTTTGGTCAACAAACCCGTCAAGTGGAAGACCATATTTATTCAAACTATTATATAGTAATATTATTAAAATATATTTTAATCACCAATAACATTGATGATGCAGGTAAATGTATATTGTAAGTTATGTAACTATATAGGTGTAATGATGTTTTTCAGTCAGTCGACATTAACATTTATGTAATGGAACTTCTTCACGAATAAATAGACAATATTTTTCAGATCTATACAGATGTTGCCTCTGACCTTTCCCAGATATACGCTATCTTTGCTCACTGCAGAGGTTGAATTAGGCTACTTGAACTGTATTATGTATTTCTCTAGGCATAGGTCAAGTTCTCGCTGGAACCGTTCCAATGGAACATTATAATATACGTATGATGCCATCTGTAATTTATTCCTTTTTTGTGAAAGACATTTTATTGGACCGAAATGAAATACAGACTTCTTCATGAATCATCACTGACAGTTGATCATGAAGCTTCTGTTTATATCAAAATTAATTCTGTTCCATCCACTCATGATTCAATGTTTATATATGAATAACAGCCTACGCTTGTTGATCATATAAAGCTATCAAGTCTCTTCAGATAGTTTCGCCGCTCAATTCAAATGGAATAATTTTATGAACATTTCATAAAGAAGAGACAGGTAGTAATTTTTGACAGTGGTAGTTACGTGGAATGCCAGTCCTCCATTGGCATTTAAATTATCTTCATTTGTGTTTCGAAGATTAACAAAAGTGTTACAGATTTGGAACGACATGAGGCTGAGTAAATCATTTGGGTGAACCATCCCTTTAAGAAAGCACTTGACACACATAAAAAATGGCTGTAGATACAAAGTAAAAACCTCAAGAGCACACTTAATTTATGCACTTAAAGTAATCTGTGCATTACAAGTCACAGTGTGATTTAATTGCTTGCTGTTGTTTGTTGCTAATCAGCGGAGCAAATTGGGAGGCAAAGCCTTTATTTTCCATGAGAGATTCTCTCCCACTCACTGACATCCTCATGAGGGAAAACTACAGCAAAGAGGACCAAAGCAGACACATTTCCAGCACTTAAATGGGTTGACTGTCATTTAAATTGCAAGAGAAAGGCTGAAGCGGTGATGCATTTTTTTAAACACTGTAGACAAGAGGATTGGATATCTTACCAACATACTGTGGCATTTTAAATGCATGAGGCCTGACTTATATAGTTAGGAAAAGCGTAAGTTGGCGTATTCCGAGAACAAAGAGATTTTTTTATTTTCATATTCATGCTTGAAAGGCTGAGAACTATAATCAAAATGTCTTTCACTGCACTTTGAACAATGGTAAAGTGATTTTGTGGGACTTTGCATCATGGTTCACCGATTTGACCTTGTGTCCACCTTCAGCTGTGTTGTGTAACAGGTTATATTGGTGATTCTTTGTGTGTGTGTGTGTGTGTGTGTATATATATATAACCTCAAACTTTTGAAACATTGTGTACTTTGATTTGTGTACTTATATTGCACAAATTTATACATATTCAAATGATTAATTATTATTGATCATAATAACTACACTATTATTAATAATTTATTATCGAATAACAAGCTCTGTCTGACACGAGGAGTATAAAGTCTGGCCTCTCTACCGTGTGATTGGTATCAAACACCTCATGTGAGGGGAGCGGGGTGGTTTGAGGACAGGAGGTGCATGATGAGCGCCGCAGGCGTCGTCTGCTGTAATGCTGATGTCATGGCGTCTGCTGGGGGTCCAGGACGAGACAGAGGGTCAGTGGAATGACGCGCTCCCAGTTGACTGGACTGCTGTGGGTCCAGAGGGATGGGGAAGCGAGGCGGGATGTGGTTGATTTTCCCATGTTCCCATCCCCTAAGTGAATAACCCCTTGAAAAAGCAACACCAAAGATGGGGGAACAACTCAAGATGTGCTTGTGCCGATGGGAAGTAACCAAGTAACGAAGCACCTCGTCATTTGGAAAAAAGTCAGAAAGTTCCAGTTCTCACCGGATTCGCTGTCCTAAATGTTCCACGTCAAGTCTAGATGGCACTTCATGGTCATTAATTTAAAACATGAACTCATTTATTTGTTACATGTGAAGGCATACGTGGGTAAATCTATCAACATACTCATAATTTTATATCATGATATTATATATATATATATATATATATATATGCTTTCTCATACTCATTACGCCTGCATTATTTGATCAAAAATACAGAAAAAACTGTAATATTGTGAAATACTTTTGCAATTTAAAATAATGTTTTTCTATATTAATATGGAATTTATTTCTTTGATGCAAAGCTGATTTTTCATCATCCATTACTCCAGTCTTCAGGGTCAGGGTTGACACTTGGAAAAAGTTCAAAATATTTTTTATCTAACAATATAAATCTTTAACTGTCACTTTGTTTTTTATCGATTTAACACATCCTTTCTGAATAAAAGTATTCATTTCTTTCAAAAAAAAAAAAGAGACTGACCCCAAACTTTTGAATGGTAGTGTTTATTGTTGCAAAGATTTCTATTTATAAATTTTATTCTATTAATAAATGATGTTATTTATTTTTGTCTTAAAGTATCAAAGGTTAAAAAATAAAGCAGCGCAACTGTTTCCAACATTGATAATAAATCAGCATATTAGAACGATTTCTGAACGATCATTTGACACTGCAGTAATGGTCAATGAAAATTCCTATTTACATCACAGAAATAAATTATATTTTAAAGTATATTAAAGTAGAAAACCCTTATTTTAAATTGTAATAATATTTCACGATATTAGTTTTTTTCCTGTATTTTTGATCAAATAAATTCAGCCCTGATTCAAAAACATTAAAAATCGTAATGCAACATTTGAATGCTTTGAAAATTTATTTGAATAAATGTCTTTAAATAGTGGCCACCCAAAAATGAGAAGACTCACATTTTGTTTACATTTTTGCTCAGTATTCATTTATTTACTTTTCATGCGTGCTCTAAAATTAAACCAGGACAATATAATCTGCTCGCTTCAGCCAAAACGCACACAACATCAACTCAATTTACAGATCTACCTCTCAGCCTTGACGCTCAAACTATATGGACTCTACGACCTGCTCAGTGACCTGCTATAAATGATATTGTTGTAAGGATCTTGTTCACTGGAGGAGGCTTTGAGTCTTCCTGAGGAGCATCTCCAATTACAAAATGCATCTACTGTGCTCTACTGCACTGGGGAGATTTCCCACAGAACTGAACCTGAGATGAACTTGGTAAATAAACGCAGAAGGGTAAGCGAATACCAAGCCCATGCCTTCCAACCAAGAATGATCTTTTACTTTGCTCAAGAATAATAATAATGTTCGCTCTACGAAGAAATCACAAGCATTTTCATATACCTGTCTTTTCATTTTTCTTGAAATAGATCAAACAGATCATGGGCACATACAACAAAGTCTACAGCTGTTGAATATTAGCACCAATATTGCCAAGGAAAATGTTGCAAGTTGCTTTCAGTTGCAACAAATGCATTTTAGTCTTAGCCTTAAGCCTTGTCTGTGAAAAGGGGGTGAAAATATAAACTACAAAAGTTATTTTACTAACTTTTAAATAAATTTGCAGCATTTAAAACGTGACAACTTGCCCCGACTGACATTCATTTAAAACACCTTTTAGCTAGCCAATTACAGAGTCCCATTGAAAAGCGTTATAAGTGCGCCCCCTGCTGTCGCAATTGTGTATTACAGACACGCGTTCTCCGAAGACTGTGACGTCGAAGTCTTTCCGGATCAAAGTTCCGTTCCATCCATATGTGATTCACGTGTTTAGGACATTTGTAGCGAAGCAGTTTTGACACTGTTTATTTCATTCTGTTATAGTTTAAGCAGAGTGCCGATATGTCGCAAAGTGAAGCTCTTGATCAGACTTCAGAAGCGGAGAAGAAAGGTAATGCTACCTAGCTTTGTTCATTGTACAGTAGTAAACTCGAATATGTATAGAATGGATTTAATTTTATTTTCTTTTTTTTTTTTCCAAAGATTCAACATACCAGTGTCCGAAGGATTTTATGGCCTTTTCATATGATTTCTCTGAAAAAGCCTTACGGGAAGAAGATAAACAGAAAGAATTATGGCTTATCAAAGTTCCTGCTAGTTTTGATCCTAAAAGGTACAAAAAGACCCTTTTGTCATACAATTTTAATTGATTAAACATGATCTTAATAAAATAGTTTATATTTTTGGTTAATAAATATTAATTATTTACTTAATAATAATAATCATCATCTAGTATTGGTCCTGCATATTCCTTAATAATATTTCCACTAGTTTTACGATTTTATTCATTTTTAAAATATTGACCAGGTTCCCATGGTGATGGAAAACATAGAAATATTACTGCTTTTATTTATTTTGGAAATGAATAAAATCTTTAATAAACATTTTTCTGGTCATGCTGTTTTCTAAAATGTTTCTTTTGGTAGATATTGCTCTTCGAAAACGCTCCTGTAGAGTAAAAAACATGGCAACGGTATAACTTCAGTCTGTCCATTTGAGGTTAAATGGTTAAAATGTATTAACTTCAAGATATCCCTTCAAAGTTACGTGTATAAAGTATATTTTAATAGAAACAAACCTCTGTAAGAAGCTCTGCATAATTTAAAAATAGCTTGATCAATTCAGTAATCGTTGTTTTGTGTCCTCCACAGCTTTGAAGGCCTCAAACTTAGCTTATCAGGACTGAAGATGGTCCAGTCCCGTGGCACGACACCTCAGAGCTACAGCGTCTTCGGCAGCAGGACGGCACCGTCGGACCTCCATCTGCTCACTTCCAAAGGGAAAAAACGTAAGCCTTTTCTCTGGTCCTCTGGCTTCAGCGGTGTCCTCAAGATCTCCGAAAGCTACGGAAACTGCAGTGAGAACCAAGTTCCCATCCCCGCCGCTCCAGCTCCGTGCATCCCAGCTGGTCTCAAGCAACGTTTCCAGCCTTTTGGTAGTTCCATTGCAGCTAAAATGGTAGATGAAGTCACTGTGGTTCCTCGGACTGCGCCCAAGAGAACAAGCAGGCCGGATCCGAATGAGGGCGAGGAGCGAAAAAAGAAGAAAAAGACTAAGAAAGACAAGAGGGACAGTGAAGCTTTTATCAAACAGGAGCTGACACAAATTGACTGCGATCAGTTGGAGTCAACTGAACTGATGGAGGAAGAGCCGATGGAGGAGAGGAGGAAGAAAAAAAAGAATAAGAAAGACAAGAGGGACAGTGAAGCTTTCATCAAGCAAGAACAGACACAAATTGAATGCGATCGGTTGGCGTCATTTGAGCCGATGGAGGAGAGGAGGAAGAAGAAAAAGGTTAATAAAGAGAAGGAAAGACTGAGTGAAGACACGGTCGATGAAAGTTTAATATACAAAACGGAGCCACTGGATGCTTCTTATGATTATCAGGACACCCCAGGGAAAACCAAAAAGAAGAAAAAGAAGAGTAGTCGACATGAGTAGTATCAAAAACTGAGCAAAAAAGTTCACAAATGCTTACTATGGTATTTAACTGTCAAAATACAGCTAAGAAATCAGTATTTCTGACAGCGTCTGTCATAAAAGGATTAAATTATCCTATACAACACTCAATGTTACCTCAAAAGTGTTTTCTTCTGCGTAAAATCATTATTTGTGTTTATTTTGCTGTACTGCCATACAAGCAACTGTACATCGCACAGACAGACATTAAAGGGAAAATTCACAATTCCCAAAAAAGGTTATTTATTCACTATCGTGTAATTCTAAAGGTTGGCTTTCGTCTGTGAAAGAGAAAAATGGATGTTTAAGAAGTGTTTTGTCTGAAAGTTTTTCTTCAAAATATTTTCATTTGTTACACTAAAAGAATAAAAAATGTAAGAAAAAGAATAAAATTTAAAATGTAATTTTCCTCTTGTCATTCCAAACCCGTAAGACCTTTGTTCAACTTCGGGACACAAAGCAAGATTTTTTTTAATGAAATCCGAGAGGTTTTTTTGTCTTGCAACGAAATTACCGTCATTCAAGGCTCAGAAAAGTAGTAAAAACATAGTTAAAGTAGTCAGCATCTTACGGGTGTGGAACGTCATGGGGGAGAGTAATTAGAGACAGAAATGTAATTTTTGGCTGATCTAACGCTTGGAACACTGGGTTTCTGCAGTACTTGCAGTTCACCGGTAGATGGCGGAAGATCCCGCTCTGCTGGCGCGAGCGCTGAAGCTCCGCCGCCTGTTCTGCACTGAGGTATGGCCATGATTTCTAATGAGCAGAGGCACGTTTGCCGCCTGCAAAATGTGTTTCTCTGCCCCTCCCACTGCGCACATGCAGGTAAAGCCCCAACATCCCAGTAGGATCACATGAGGAATTTCATATTGGCGCTGCTTGCTTCTGCTTTGATCAGGTATTTAAAGAATGTTGCACCTGCTGATCCTCTCGTTCAGACTGACCATTTTTACAAACTAAATATATATAAGAACTTTTTGACTCCAAGACCGCGTGGATCATCTTCAAATGTGCACCTGTTTACGGCACCCACATCGTTTGGCATTTATTTCCCGAGCTTGAGTCACAGAAAGACACCACCTGTGATTTGATCACAGAGGCGGGCACGGTAATCACGTCCGTGCGCGCGCCTGCAACCTGTTTTGTTTTATTTCACATAAACACTCATCTACGGGGTTTTTCTCTCGGTGTGCCACAGGCGTTATGAGATGCTTGAACATTGCTGGGTGTCTGGTGAGGCAGATAAATAATTGAATGCAGTCTGAAGTTTGGAAGCAACGTGCCCAGACTGTAAAGCAAAGCGCGAGCCCCTATGCGCCCTAAACTGATGCAAACGATAAGGTTCGGGTGGGGGAGTAATGGTTTTTCTTTTTCTTTTTGAGCCAATCTCGTTTGTGCACACCCTCCCCCTTTTTACTGCAGCAGTTCTTGTCTTTCTTCACTGTGGTGATCTTT
The DNA here is from genome assembly GCA_037194245.1 of Opsariichthys bidens. NCBI lineage: Eukaryota > Metazoa > Chordata > Actinopteri > Cypriniformes > Xenocyprididae > Opsariichthys > Opsariichthys bidens. The sequence continues at coordinate 16,245,224 of CM074284.1, read as the reverse complement.
CTCACTCATACGCTCCTCTTCAACGTGCTCCACGCGGCCCGCAGCATTTGGGGAGGGGGGAGGGGGGTTACCATAGCAACGCGGACTTGCCAAGGACTACGGAGCCGCGCGGCGTTCGGAATGGGGTTCGCTAGGTACCTTCCCCCAATTAGACTCACAACATATTCTTGTCAAGCCGCCTTAGTCAATATTTCTACTTTTAAGTGTTCGTCTAGGTTGAATTACTGCAGCAGAAACTTGTTTGCATACTAATACGTGAGTCACGTGACTCACTCGAAGCAATCGATTCCAAAATGTGTCATTGAGCGCCTCCTCTGCAGCAAGGGATTCTGGGAGATTTTCAGTACAGCATCACCTCATAAACCATTTCAGTGTAAATGGCGTCTGAAATACAGGATTGTTTCTTTATTGTATGATTTATCATGTCGGCAAGAATGCAATTGGAATTGGCTCGGGCGTTATGTAGAAAAAAGATAAATAAGTGTGATCCCACTGTTGCTATGCGCACGCCCAAATCAAGTCAGACATATGTTATAAAAGCAGCAGGTCTTTCAGCTGGTTGCCAAGACAACCACAATGCCGTGTATTTTTCCCCTCATTGTTTCCTTACCCACCTCTACGACTGTGTTTGTGCTCAAGGACTTCTGTCACTGATCAAGATGTGTTGGACGAATTCTGCTTTATTTAGTTGTTTTTTTTAAAAGACCAGCCTTTCAAACCAACCTTTGGCTGTGACGATAAACCCAGTGGAGATCGGCCAAGCTCAACAGATGCCTGTGCTCATTGTGCCCTACAAATACATATTTCAAAAACTCGTTTGTCTGTGTGCATATGTACACACACCAAAATCATGTATAATGCTATTATATACATTTATTTCTGTACTTTTTTTTGTTTTGTGAAAGTGGGCTGTTACCAATGTTGCAAGGCAATACTCTTAGTTTACTTTAATAAACCGTTACATTTTTTGAAAATATACCATTTTTCTCTTACTGCCTGAACACAAACCCAACTAGTCTTATTTAGTCTGGGGCCAGGGTTCATGGTGGTGACTGCATGACCCATTAGGACAGGCCGACACTGTCTCTGCTAGACATGCTGTGCTTCCATCTGTCCAAGGGTCACTTACTCCCCACCGGTGCCAAACGCACGCTTCCCTCTGCGCAGCTCTGACATCTTCTCTGTTTCTGCCTCTTTTCCGTGGCTTGTCGAGATAAAAGGGGGAGTGCAGATGGAAACTGGGTCACTAGAGCTTTTTATAACCTCATGGAATTGTTGTTAGATTTAACCTTCAGGTGCTAGCTGCTGTAGCTAAAACTGTGAAAAACAGGGGGAAGAGGACGATAAAGTAGGCTAATTGGGAGCTCAGTTGAATTTGTGATTCAAATGAAATTGATAGGGTTTTCCTCTCTGCGTACAGAAATGTTGCGTACCTAGTCACTGCTCAGGGAGTGTGATTATTTTTACTTTTCCTGTCATTTGGGTGAATTTGGATGTATATATATCTGGGCTGCATTTTCCAAAAGCATCACCAGCTTAAGTAGATTGTAGAAACCACTGGCACAAAACCATTGGCTCTGCTATTTGTTCATATTTAGAATGATTTTTAGAACTATATCATTATCGTGAAAGCTATCCTCCTTGGTGTGAACAGCCTTAAGACCAGGAACGTGTGTTAAGAAAATAAATGGGGTGAATTTTGTGTATATGTTGACTTAAATAACTCTGGAAGTGTACTTTTAAAGGGACAGTTCACCCAAAAATGAAAATCATTTACTCATCCTCAAGTTGTTCCAAACGTGTGTAAATGTCTTTGTTCTGCTGAACGCAAAGGAAGATATTTGGATGAATGTTCGTAATCAAGCAGATCTCGCCCCCGTTGACTGCCATGGCATTTTTTCCCCCTACCACTATGGTAGTCAAAGGGGCGAGAGCTGCTTGGTTACAAGCATCTTCCTTTGTGTTCAGCTGAACAAAGAAATTTATACAGGTTTGGGACAACTTGAGGCGGAGTAAATGAAGACAGAATTGTCATTTTTGGCTGAACTATCCATTTAATTGTAGTTGTATAAAGGTTATGCAGTCAATACTGCTTCTGATTGGCGCTTGCATAGGATACTGTTTTTTTTATCAGCATTATTGTACTGGATTTCCACAGCCATACTCTGGCACTTAAATCCATCATAAAGTCTGCGGGACACACATACATCAGCAGATTCAAGGGCGCTCGTCTCTGCAGCAAAAGTGCCAGCAAATTGTTCTTCCTTTCAACTCACCATAAAATGTTCCTTGTATGGTCTTTCAAAGTGCTGTGGTGAGTTGCTTAGAAAGGTCACAAGACATGTATTTCATCCCCTTGTGGCCAAGTAAAAGAGATTAATGCTTCCCCTCTCCATTCGACCTGTCTTCAGTGTGTCAGCCTGCCAGTTGATGTCTTCTGGAGGACAGGAGTTGGAGAGGTGAGCTGTACAGCAGGATTTCATCTCAGTGTCAGAAATATGGTTATGTTTGTTGAATGCAACTGTTTCAAATAGGTGTTTAAAAGCACGGTTTATTTACATGAGCTTTTAGGAAAATGAAACGGATGCTGGAAGACATTCAGTGCTGGAGCTTCATCAGCGAGTCTTGGCTTAACATACTGTAGGCCACTTACCAGAGACTTGAGTGTCCACAATGAGAGTTTATCATTTGAGGACATATTGTGCTCAGTCAGAAGAATTCGACCAGTTTCTATGGTGATTAAAAAATAGCTTGCTGTGTTATTGATGCATACTGTATTCATGGCTGTATTCATTTATATTCAATATGTTTTAGCTTCCATATCTGGACAGGGCTATGTTGGTTGTATATCCTAAAAATGATACTGGAAAAAAAAAATCAAACCCAGTCTGCTTGTTCTATAAACATTAAAGGTATAGATTTCATTTTTGTGCCAATAAAACAATGAAATGGAATTGCAAAATAATGACTGGTCGGGCATATGGATAGTCCAGCCCCAAATTCATGTCATTGGTTGATCAGTATTACAGTGTCAGGCTGTATGGGTCAAGTGAATGGTCAGCTCTGAATGTAACTACACATTCTGTGGACAAAAAGCATTTTTTCCCCTAATGACATGTTTTCTCACTATACACATACATATATTTATATATATATATATTTTACAGGGGTGGCCAAAAGTGATGTTCCGGCCAAGGTAAATTGGGTTCTTCGCACTTCATTTAAATTTTTGGTAACACTTTACAATAAGGTTCATTTGTTATCATTAGTTAATGTATTACTAACATGAACTGACCATGAGCAACACATTTGTTACTATTTTTGTTAACATTGGTTAATAAAAATACAGCTGTTCATATTTTGTTCGTTATTTCTCAGTGCATTTATCTAATGATAGCAAATACTCTTGATTTTAATAATGTGTTAGTAAATATTGAGTTAACATCTTGAATGAATGCTGTAGAAGTGCAGTTCATTATTAGTTCATGTTAACTAGTATAACTAATTTAATGAACCTTATTGTAAAATGTTGCCAAACCTTTTATTAAATATTTTGTATGCATGTTGTGCCTGGAGTGTAAAGCTTATTTACACGTTCCACATTCCAATTGTATCATTTGTCATGATGCAATGAAACATGGACTGTGTGGAGGTCAAATCTGGCCAAGTGGTCATCATACCAATCTTGAACTCATTATTCACAGCCTATAATTTAATAAATCAGTATGTGGCAAGTATTAGCTATATTTTTAGATATTATGTTGGTGGGTTTTATACAGTGTAAACGTTATACAATATGCTGTCCCCTCAGATGGTAAAGTACTATGACTCCTCAAGGAAGACTAATAAGCATTTTGACAGGAGGATGAAAATTACCTGAATATGGGACCACCCTTAAAACAGCTTCTAAAGACCTGAATGAGACCTCCATTTCAAAGTCTTAACTGGTCTCCTTAGTCCCCTGACCTTAAAGCCATTGAAAACCTTTGGGAAATTATAAACCTGGATTTTGATAAGTCATGGAAGTCTTTGAGGAAGTTCAATTTTGGAACTTCAGGAGAATTGGAAAGAATGCCCAGGAGAATGGCTGCTGTAATCAAAAACAAGGCAGAGCCCATAAAATGTTAATAACTTATTACATTGTATTCAATGTATGCTTTATTTCCTGTGAGCTTTTTGTTTTTCTTTGCCTTTTTCCATAAAACAATAAAACTCATATTTAATTATATGATGGAGTTTGCCTTTTTTGCCAAATCATTTTTTAATTTTAATACCTTATGTACAGTTGTGGCCAAAAGTTTTGAGAATTACATAAATATTGGAAATTGGAAAAGTTGCTGCTTAAGTTTTTATAATAGCAATTTGCATATACTCCAGAATGTTATGAAGAGTGATGAGATTAATTGCACAGTCCTTCTTTGCCATGAAAATGAACTTAATCCCAAAAAAACCTTTCCACTGCATTTCAGTGCTGTCATTAAAGGACCTGCTGAGATAATTTCAGAAATCGTCTTGTTAACTCAGGTGAGAATGTTGACGAGCACAAGGCTGGAGATCATTATGTCAGGCTGATTGGGTTAGAATGGCAGACTTGACATGTTAAAAGGAGGGTGATGCTTGAAATCATTGTTCTTCCATTGTTAACCATGGTGACCTGCAAAGAAACGTGTGCAGCCATCATTGTGGTGCATAAAAATGGCTTCACAGGCAAGGATATTGTGGCTACTAAGATTGCACCTAAATCAACAATTTATAGGATCATCAGCAACTTCAAGGAAAGAGGTTCAATTCTTGTAAAGAAGGCTTCAGGGCGTCCAAGAAAGTCCAGCAAGTGCCAGGATCGTCTCCTAAAGAGGATTCAGCTGTGGGATCGGAGTGCCACCAGTGCAGAGCTTGCTCAGGAAGTGTGAGTGCATCTGCACGCACAGTGAGGCTTTTGGAAGATGGCCTGGTGTCAAGAAGGGCAGCAAAGAAGCCACTTCTCTCCAAAAAAAACATCAGGGACAGATTGATCTTCTGCAGAAAGTATCGTGAATGGACTGCTGACGACTGGGGCAAAGTCATATTCTCTAATGAAGCTCCTCTCCGATTGTTTGGGGCATCTGGAAAAAGGCTTGTCGGGAGAAGAAAAGGTGAGCGCTACTATCAGTCCTGTGTCATGCTAACAGTAAAGCATCCTGAGACCATTCATGTGTGGGGTTGCTTCTCATCCAAGGGAGTGGGCTCACTCACAATTCTGCCCAAAAACACAGGCATGAATAAAGAATGGTACCAAAACACCCTCCAACAGCAACTTCTTCCAACAATCCAACAGCAGTTTGGTGAAGAACCAATGCATTTTCCAGCACGATGGAGCACCGTGCCATAAGGCAAAAGTGATAACTAAGTGGCTCGGGGACCAGAACGTTGAAATTTTAGGTCCATGGCCTGGAAACTTCCCAGATCTTAATCCCATTGAGAACTTGTGGTCAATCCTCAAGAGGCGGGTGGACAAACAAAAACCCACTAATTCACTCCATGAAGTGATTATGAAAGAATGGGTTGCTATCAGTCAGGATTTGGCCCAGAAGATGATTGAGAGCATGCCCAGACGAATTGCAGAGGTCCTGAAAAAGAACAGCCAACACTGCAAAACTGACTCTTTGCATAAATGTCATATAATTGTCGATTAAAAACCTTTGAAACGTATGAAGTACTTGTAATTATATTTCAGTACATCACAGAAACAACTGAAACAAAGATCTAAAAGCAGTTTAGCAGCAAACTTTGTGAAAACTAATATTTATGGAATTCTCAAAACTTTTGGCCACGACTGTAGTTTTTTCGTCCTCTAGAGGTCGCCTATTCAAAACAATGGCGTAGCTTGATGGCGCCAAGTTTGAGCAGGAATCTCAGGACACGGTCTTCACCTCACAGCACTTCCACCTCGGTGGAAAAGAATCGAGATGGGATTCGGCAGTTCATGGATGCGATTATTAACGTTACTGTAGTAAGAAGCAGAGCAGGACTACGGTGGCCGAGAGAGCTCAACACGCTGCAAATAAGAAAACGCATGCAAATAGAACACCAACAAATGAAGAAAACGTGATCATCAGTTTGAAAACACATGTGCTGCAAGTCCTCACAACACAAGCAAAACCCCAAAAAGTGATGAACCCTACTAGGAGCTGCTTATTAGCTGTGTCTGAAACCACTCACCCGTTCACTCATTCACTAATCCCTATATAGTGTACGGAATTTGAGTGCACAACATGTTCACAATCATTAAATACTATAAAAAATTGCAAGTTTATTATTTTTAATGAATTGTTTTTCAGTTTGCTAGAAGCTCACGCTCACTGATGACGCGGTCGTCGAGCACCCTCGGGCGGCCGTTACGATGACGTTACATTAGTATGCTACAGATGATTAACGAATATTTTTAAATCATCCACAAAATTATCGTCTCTTAAAATTTAATGAGTTAAAAACAATGCCACATATTAAAACACTTTGCTGCGAATGAAAAACAGATTACATTGAGTTAATGCCAGCATAATATATTTTAATAATATTTTTTAGGTTGTGCTGTGTCAAGTAGGGTTCGGTTTCTTTGATTGCTTGTGTTGTGAGGATTTGCGGCACAGGTGTTGTCTAACTGATGATCACGTTTTCTTAATTTGTTGGTGTTTTTTTTCTATTTGCATGTGTTTTTTTTATTTACAGCGCGTTGAGCTCTCTCGGCCACTGTACAAGACCGAGTGTTGTGGGAGCTAAAGGAGGCCGCTGGAGCGATTGTTAGTGAGAGACGAACGCCTCGCGAGCAGCAGGACTTTTATTATGCCACAGTCGCCGGCGCCGCCGCTTCCCATAGAATATATTATGTCAATGCCGATTCCGCTTTTCCGGTCAATGAGTACAAGTTCATGGACATAATTAAATGCATAGATGCCCCATTGGCCTCTGGATTGTACATCAACGGTCCCGCCGTATTGTGCAGGGCAACGTTCCCATAACGTTCATAACTGGAATTGAGAAAAAGGCCTATTTCGTTTGCTGTTTGGGGCTGTACAAATCACCGGACAACTGAATACAGGTCTCGGGGAATAACCTTTCACAGGTAAGGCTGAACATTTGTTTCTGGATGTATTTGGTGATTATATAATTATGTTGATAGTAGTTGGCCACCGGAGTCAGTCAGAAAATAGCTAGCGATATTAGCTGTGAAAATTGAGACATGAGTTTACATGATTTATATTATAGTTTTAGCGTGTATTATCTCATTTTATAAACTAAATTTCCTGAAATTTAAATATACATCTTTATTTTCTTAAAACCGACTTTTAAGACATACACTTCTTTCGGCTAGGTGACTGACATTTTGTGAATTACTGTAATGTTAGTCAGTTGGCTAGCTTGCTTTTCTCTCACATTGAAGGTTTCCCAGAGACAAAGAGTTGAGGAGACAGTGGGAAGTAGCTATAAGAGGGGAGGTTTTTTCCGCAAACGGGTTTTCTGTGTTATGCAGTGAGCACTTCAACCCGGAAGACTTTGACAGGACAGACTGTCAGGATTAGGGCTGGAGCTAAACCTTTTCATCAATATATTATTATGATATTATATTATTGTACTTATACTACAATATAATTATACTATTCATCACTATTTTATTTGCTGTATACTGTTTATTGACAATATTATACAATTTATTATTGACTATGTTCTATTATACTACATAAACTATTTCCTATAAATAATCGGTTGATGAATGCAAACATTATTTTTTAGTTTTTATCCAGAAAAACCGCAGCTCGCCAGTTTACTTGTATTTGTTTACAGTGCAGTCTTGCCCTCAGCAATATGGCGGATGCGTTGACGTATCGCAGCAACGTTCCAAAGCGGCCAATGGGGCGTCTATGTATTTATTATGTCTATGGTAACGCAGCTCTGTTTATCATTTTAGATACATTTGAGTATGTTGAAAAGGATGTTACTATGAGGATGTTATGTAAAATAATGTGTGCGTTCGCTCGGCGGCTGCTGTGCGACGCTTCTTGCACACTGTAGTAAGATAGATCGATATTAGAATATCATATTAAAAGCTGGATAGCTTGTGTTGATAAATGGCATGCAATTAATCTTAAAACGATGGGGAAAATTCTCTATTACTTTTATTAAAAATAAAGCTGCATCTGATTATGCTATATTAGCTACTTGACAAAATAGTGTTTTTCTCGGAGGCATGGTAAAGTATGGTACTCGCAAAAAATCAAGAAAATTAGTCTTAAAAAAATGACTAGATGTGTTAGACTAAATTAGTTTTCTGTGTAGAAATGTTTCAAAACACATGTTCCCTTGTCTATTAAAACATGTAATAGATTAAAGCGGAAACCAAGGGTAATGATGCAATTGACAGGCGACCCCCTCACATTTTATAAATTGTTGGAAACATAAATACTCAACTGAATAAAATATATAACACTGTTCTAGTGGTTTTGGATATTTTCCTGCAAAAATTTTACATATTGCACCTTTAACCAAGTATAGTGTATTCTTCTTCCCAATATAACAAGCTCCTTCTATATTGATGGTTCAACAGAACCTGAAAAGTAAATATTGTACAAGTATCCCCTCCTGACATCACTTTTGACCACTATTGTGTGTATCTATAGGTGACTTTTCTGGTTTACTTTGTTGTTTCATCATATGAAGCTGGAATGGAAAACAAGTGGCAGTTATTTGTTTGGTATGCACTTTGATACTCATTTCAATTTACAGTTTTGTATCTAGTCTTTTATCACAAAGACCCTCCTCCACAGGCATGTAGGTTTATCGTTGCGTGCCGGGTGTCTCACACCGTCAACCTACACAGAAAGCGTGGAGAGATTTATACAAGAACTAAGGCGTTTCTTTTTTTATCTTGTGTCTCGGGAGCATAAATTGTTGTCTTCATTGTGCCAGTCATATCTGTGGCAAGCGGTGACCCAATTAAGCCCCTCAGAGGTGCGAAGTTGCACAGACAGACTCGAACTTGTGCATTTATATCCCTCATTAGCCCAGCAGGGTTCATCAGCGCTAACGCACATCACCTACAAAAGACTTTTGAGATAAACTTCCATGCACAACAGCACCAAAGCTAATTACTGATCGAAGCAAGAATTCATGGATAATTAGAAAAAATACACACCGGAAAGATAAGGAAAGCATGACCTATATGCAGGTTGCTTTGTAAATTCACTCTACTGTAATTTGTCATAAGAATGGCTTGGGCCTCAGCAATATACTGTAAAAAACATATTTATTAAAGCATATGCTCATGAACATAAAGAAAACAACAACTGCAGAAATGCAGAACATATCATATGTACCATAAAATTGATAAAAACAAATCACTGTACACGCTACAGTGCTTAAAATCACAGCTTTGCATTGCAACTTTCTTAATTTATTTCTTTATCTTATGTACATATACTCATAAAACACTTATGTTAAAAGTTATTCCTTATATTACGAACGATCTCTAGGATAATTTATCAGCTTCATTTGTTAGAAATATTACAACAGCAAGAAACAAAAAAACATACAAAACTATTACAATCATTTTCAGTGTTTCTGTGAAACCAGTTTAAATTGAGTGAAATGGATCTGGATGGGTATTTTGGTCTGTCAAAAACAATTGAAGGCATTTCCACTTAAGGAAATCTCATACTCTTTAAGTAAAGAAAAGGGAGAGCAAAATTAAATCAGAATTTAGAGTTTAAAACTTTTTTCTTTTTTTTTTAAATATATAATTCAATACCATTGATTTTGTCTTCTTGGAAACCTGCGGTTTTCTTTCACAGTAGGATAAGAAAGCATTTTCTTGCTTTATAGTCTGTTTTCTAAATCGCACTTAAAAAAACACAAGTAACTGAGAAGAAATGTGTTCGAAATGCACATTAATTGGAGTGATTAATCCATTATTTTTTGTCACTTTTCTACTATTTTGCCAAAATACGTGTTGCAACATTCAAACGAATATATCAAAGCCATAAAAAGGTAGCTTATAAAGTTTTGAACATTATTGCTGATAAAAGGACATATTCTTATGGACCACAGTTAGTTTACCACCATCTGATTTGGTTTTGTCTTAGCAACAGTGTTTAAGGTCAGATTTGTACATTGAAGACTAGCATTAGTCTCTGACTATACAAACAGTTTATATATATATATATATATATATATATATATATATATATATATATATATATATATATATAAATTCAGTTGATATATTTTCGTACACAAAGAAATCTGAGGGAAAACAAGGACAAAGTGGTATTCTACTGTGACTCAGATTGCTGACATTTGTTTTATCCTCTTCCTGTGGGCCAGACCTCGCTTTGACGTGACAGCTACTCTCTGTATCAGCACAAGCCTTCATGTATCCGAGATGCATAGCTTTAAATTGATTAGACTGCGTCACACTGACTGATTCTGTATACTAGCTGTTTTTAAGGAGTCAGCCCTTAAAAGTACAGATTTCCTGCTGAATTCATACTGTTCACTTCAGCACCACCGCACAGATAAAAACCTGTTGTGAAGCTGAGGGAACAAGAGGGACAGCTCTGTTTGTTTAGATCTACGGCTCATGCATTCCTGAGGCCTGTTTGCAGCCAGAAAGCTGTTGCTCAGATAGCAAATCAAAATGATTTACTCTTACACATTTGTAGTGTCAGATGTTCTGCTTTTTTTTTTTCAGTCTTCAACTTTTTTCTGCACATAATTGCATTTTATAATGATGCATCTGTAGAAATATAGTACTTCAGTCATTTTGATCTCATACAAATCTATAAACAATATACAGTGGCCCCACAAAGTATTTGGACACTTAAGACCAAAACATTTTTATTTTGTCATCATTTACTTGTCCTCATGTTGTTCCAAACCTGTATGAGTTTCTTTCTGCTGTTGAACACAAGATATTTTAAAGAATGTTGTTAACCAGACAGTTGACGATTGCCATCGACTTCCATAGTATTTTTTTTTTTCCTACTATGGAAGTCAACCGTTTGAATATTAAAAGAAACTCGTCCAGATTTGGAGTAAATGATGATACAATTTTCATTTTTGTGTGAATTTTTTAAAGATTTATGATAAATCTAAAAAATCAAGACAAATAAATTAAAATATTATTTTTTAAAGTTTTGTTTTTAAAAAGAAAAAAATATGTATATACATACACACACACACACACATATATATATATATATAATATATATATATATATATAAATGTAATATAAATATATATATATATATATATATATATATATATATGTATATTATATATATACACACACACACACACACACATGCACGCACACTTTTTAAAGTTTTATATATATAGAAATTCGTGCATTTTAAGTGTTTTAAATGTCCAAATAGTCATTAGGGCCACTTGAACTAATTGTACTTAAAATAATTTTGCAACAGGTATCATTCAACAAATGCACATACAGTATTCTTGGTAAATCCAAAGACAGTCCATCTTAATAAAAAATAGCTGAGAGAGGCCGAAGCGATCTCAGGACGGAGTACGTGTTCTCCCTTGAAAAGTGCTGGACTAAGGACTGGAGATCTTTGCACATGTTCCACAGGTCTGCTTTCCAACTCTAGGGATTTATGAGAGCTGAGAGCATATTCTTGTCTGCTTCTTGCTCTCTCTCTCCCCCTCCGAGGAAAGAGGGGGGGGGGCAGAAACAATTAGGATGGCTTTCTGGAACAGCTGGGCTGAAACGAGGAAAAGACCGTTGGGTTTGAGGTGAGGGGAAGGAACCGAGCTGGAGCGGGGAAAATCAATCATGGCCTAAGGCTGGTAAAGGTGCACAATTAGTGAGATTGGATACATTTGAAATGATGGAGCTTCGGCTACACCAGCTCACCATTCCCAGTGGATACAGAGAGAGGGAGAGATGATTTCACTTGAAAGACCTAATTATTCATCATGACAGTTTCCATGTTTAAAAAGGAGCTCGGAGCTTTGGGCCGAGTTGTGAAAGCAGATATAGATATCATGGGATAGTGGCTAGATTGTGAAATTACTACTTCTGCATGATGGCTGGCATCAGAAACATTCCTGCATTTGATTTCTACCAGAGCAAGTCATCTAGAAGCTGCCTGTGAACACCTTTAAATCCCTCAACGTGCATCAGTTTTTTTCCCAAAACATCTTATTAGAATTGAACGCTGTGTTCAAAAGACTATCACTAAAAAATAACAATTAAATTGAGCCGTTTTGTCTGAACACTGGAGATACTTCTTTAGTTTATGGTTGGTTTGGTGAGACAGGTTTTAATCATGCGGTGAATGTTAATTTCCCTGGGGTCTCCACCACAGATCAATGTGCTGGAAGCCAACATGAAGACCGGTCAAGCCCACTGACCGATGACTATATTGGGATTTTCCACGGTGCTTTTAGCTGGTGTTGGCTTTGGAGACATGTTGGGAAGGTGAAGGTGGTTTTTGTAGGTTGGATGAATTAGTGCACAGAAAAAGTGGGTGGATGACAATGATCAAGAGACTTTATCATGTTTTTGAGATCATCTTGAATTGACTTCATCTTGAAACCACATGCATTATGAGCAAAACGACCGGTGGCTTTGCTTTACCAAGCACGTAATGGCAAATTACATTGGATTACATCACACATGCTCCATTTGCATATCAGTCACACTCAAGACACCCATACGAAAATGTTATTTTTTCAGGCTTATTTCACTGTTTACAATGTTGAATTTTGTTTTTACTAGCTTTATTTAGGGTAAAATCTAACATGTAGATGCCAGTTCCATTAAAGCATCTCTATCTTGTATTTCATATTCATATACTGTATTAAATGAAGATGAAATATGTCATAAAAATCTGTAAATATGAAAAACAAAATACTCCCCCCCCCCCCCATCATGTAACTTACCTCATGACTGTGAGCTTTACAGTCGGTGTTGTAAGTGGCCCTTCAAACTCTACCCACGTGTCCCTGATACTTCCAGTACATCCTTTATTTCACTGTCACCATATACAAATATGAACAAATTCTATACAGTAACGCAATCACGTTTTTTGTCTTTTCTTTTCTTTTCTTTTCGGACCACAGTCCGGTACCTTTCTCCAAGATATGTGAGATGAACACTGACATCAATGTAGTTTATTATTAGCAACTAAACGTAGCTCTAACTTTACACTGTACCAGCCATTCTGACATTTAAAAAATGTAAGTCATTGCAAAAAAGAGGAACATGCAATGTTTCCAAAATGCCTCAGTTAACACATAACTCCATATCACATAGAAATGATCAATTAAAATGAAGTCACTTCGTAAGGACGTAATTATTAAAGAATTGTCTTTGAGCTCCTACACATTCTTTCAACAGCGTTGGTCTCATTAAGGTTGTAAACATTACAGCATTTTGCTTGCTCCTTTAATTGGGTGCATATCATTCTGTTGTTGTTGTTGTTGTTGTTGTTTTGTTTTCTTGAAGAAGACTTGATAAGCAATCATACATGGTAAATTGTCTTTGGGCTCCTTAAAAAGCTTGAGGGAGAGCTGGGTTGCGGTTCTGTGAGATCACAGAGTAAGGTAGATTACGTAAACACCCTGAGAGTCACTTGTCTGTTTTCTTGATTCTTTTTTTTTTTTTTTTTTCTTTTTCTCATTTTTTAAAATTATTATTATTTTAATAATTTGGGCCTGGCCCCGGCAGCCGGTAAGGGATGGTGGCGGATCATGAGCGGAGGGCAAGTTGACAGGCAACCGCCTCCTTTGCAGGCATGAGAACAGAGTTAATGTGGGTCTGGTCGAGTAGTATGTTATCGATGGAGAACATCACATGGCGTGGGAGGTGCGTGGCGAGGGAATGGCTCGTAAGAGGGGGAGGGAAAGGGTAGTGGTGGAAAGTGGTTGGCAAACGGAGGAAGGGGAGTTATGGACGATCAAAATCAACTAGGCTTACATGATGGGATTCAGCTATAACATCAGCAGGTTCCATTGGTAAATGGAAACCCAACAGGTTTTAGCTTTAGGTGGACAGAAGACATAACACCCACCCGGCCAAGCCTCTCGCAAGCAGTCGCATTCGTTCATTCACTCGCTCGCTCGCATCACTCACTCAGCATGGCCCCTCCCCCAAGACCGAGCACATGGTTTCAGGCACGAACTTGCAATGTGTTATTTGATGAAACTGAGTGTAGTGGGAGGTGAAGAATAAGACAACAGAAGACAGGTGATGGTAAAATGAACATTTATAATGACTGCTGTTGCTGTCGGAAAATAATAACCCTTAAATAAAAAAGAAAAGAGAAAAAGAAAAGGAACGACTTAATAGATATTAGCACTAAATTGCTGACTTCACTGGTAATCCACAAGTCAAGAAACACAACTCACTATTTTTTGTACAAACACAATGCTACAGTTACATTAAATATTTAATACTTTTTTTTAAGTCAGTTAATGGATAATGGATGTTAAAAACACTAAAATACTAAAAACAAAACAGTAATTCATCTTTCCAGTCATTCCCTTTTGTCTAGTTTCTTGATGCCATTTATTAATAATGTATAGTAGTTTGAAAATAAATAAGCTCATGAAGGGTTATCAGAAAACAAAGCTGGCAGCATAGAAACATTAGATGTGGAGCTCAAGCATGGTTGAGACGCATGGAAATGATCGTTCGGCATCACAGAGAAACATTTTCGTCTCATGAACAGATGCTGCAGTGGTCAAGACACCTAATTAACACGTATCACAATTTACACTCGACACGTCTGATATGTACAATAAGATTAGCAACTACCATCAGTTCAAGCTAACCTTAGTCTAGTTTAGCGGGTAGTGGTGATTATGCATTATTTGGAGGGGCCGGATCCGGATTTCAGTCTCAGCACTGCGTATGTGGCTCTATAACCATCTTCAACAGTACTAAATCATTCTAGCAATCTTCTAAAAAGGAGCTGCTTTAGTTTAGTTTAGTTCAACTTCATATCGCACTCCACAAAAGCGATTTTATGCTGCCAGCCCCATTACGATGAACACGTTTCTGGTTACAGTTCAACCAAATCTGACAGATATTTACA
This sequence comes from Opsariichthys bidens, assembly GCA_037194245.1. Classification (NCBI taxonomy): domain Eukaryota; kingdom Metazoa; phylum Chordata; class Actinopteri; order Cypriniformes; family Xenocyprididae; genus Opsariichthys; species Opsariichthys bidens. The sequence goes on along the minus strand of CM074284.1, from coordinate 16,230,135 downwards.
ATGAGAGAAAATAATGAAATCGTGGAGGAAACATTTTGGATCTTACTGATGCTTGTGTGTGTGTGTGTGTGTCTTTTTTATTATTATTATTTTTTCGTCCCCAATGATGACTTTAAAAAAAAAAAAAAAAAAAGGAAAAATTAATCCAATCATCTCAACTAGAATTGCACAGTCTCAAAAAGGTTTGGAGATGGAATGGAGATTTTAAGTCCAAACATTTGATGAACATAGAAGGGGAGGAAGAAGGTCAATAAAGTTCATGAGGGGTGAGAAGTTCAAAGTTCAGAAGACAGAAGATGGCTGCACGGCTGACGTTTACACACTCCTCAGCTTTTTTTTTTGAGCATGTTTTTATGTTAAAGGAACAAAAAGAAACCTGCCATTAAAATGGATTTTTTTTTCTTTGCTTGCGCTTAATGTTTTCCATCGAGAAAATCAAATGGAGAGACTCGGGGGTGAGGAGAGTGACAGTGCCCCCAACATTATGGCACACAATCAGTGATGTCCTGGAGGTTGAAGAGATGACAGAGAATTAGGAAAAGCAGTTTATGAGAGGTAGCCAGCCGTGTTTTTACCGTGTTAATCCAGGTCTTGCTTTTACTGCTCGCTTTTTGGGTAATGTTGAGGCGTCATGACTGACATCATGTTATGGAGAAACATGCTGGCTTCATGGGTGCGTCCAATGGATGTCCAACATACAAGAGAACTCAAAAAGTTTGGAATGGTACTGTTTTTGTTTGGCACTCAGGAGAAAGTCTGGGAGGGTGTGAGGGGGAGGTCGGCAGAAGAGTGGGGAGTGGTTGGAAAAAAGGGGAGCAGTGAAAGTGCAAAAGGGAGAAAAAGGGAGAGTAAACAGGATACATATGAATGACATTTTTGTTATACTTGGTCTAGGTTAGAGAGTGTCGTACAAATAAAAACAGGAAAATAAAAAAAGAGAACAGAACAGTGATATGACAAATGTATTCTAACATTGCTGGTGCTTCAATGGGTACGAGCTCAAAAGTGACCCCGGGTTGTCGTCTTCTGATGGCGTGGGGGGGGGGGGCCGGGGGGGTGGGGTTGGACTTGGGGGGCGTGTGGGGTTTGGGAAGAGCGACGAGCTCTAGCCATGCGCCCACATAAAAGCAATGACCTTCTCGACATCAGCTAAACCATAAGTTTGCATTCATCTCAACTTGATCGCGCTTAACCAATCCCAGTGACCTGGGAGAGAAACGTGTGCGCGAAACTGCTAAACGCATGCACAAAAACACAACTGCGCACAGAAACGTAGCTTAAAAAACAACCATGACTAAGCACAGTGCAATTTTGATGGCCTTAAAGAGAAAGAGAGAGGAAAAAACAAAACAATATTCATGATATCAGACATGCCCTTTTTGGCACTTATTATCATTAATATTAATAATAAAAAACACTGTCAAAAAACAACTTTTCCAATTTCTGTAAAAACTATTCTGTTGTTTTTGGTCAGCTTCGAATATCTGGCCAATCCATTCTCATGCAAACAGTAGTGCCGCATCATTGCATTGTGACGTCATCGGAGAGTCCCGTCCCTTTCCCTTTTATTCGTGGAGATCTGAGGTAAAGGATTCAAGCAGTTTAGCGGTGACATTGCATTTGCTCTCATTTGGAAACAGGGCTGTTCTTATCTGGGGTGGCGTGAAGCGTAAGAGAATTATAAAGTGCATATTCTCGTGATAATGGGTCAAGCTTTATGTGCAGTGATGGCAGAACAAGCTAAAGAACAGAAGCCTAATGATGTTGTTAGTACTGACACAGCAAACACAAGCCCTAAAATCATGATCGAAAGAGTGATATGCAAACTTATGTAGTGGTGAATACATTCACGACCATGTTTGAATGTTAATGTCGCTAAATTAACCCTCCGTTTCCAACTTTTCCCGTTGTTTTTCTTATAAATTATCACAAAACATTGATAAGTCTGTACAAAATGAGTGCTCTTATTATGACGCTGGATATGACCATGGCTATGAATGATTTTGGTTTCTGTGGCCTAGTTTTCACAGGACAACAAAACTCCAGCTTGGTCTTAGCAAAACTAAAAAATAATAAGTTAAAAATGTGGAAAAGCTAATTTTATAGCTCGAACTGTTTTTGCCATGCAAAGATTTGTCCTCAAAATGAATGCACATTGCCTAATTGTTTTTTTGTTTTTTTTTTGTATCATTTTTTTGTCTTCACTTTTTTTTTTTTAAATCCACGCTTCACTTGGTATCATGCAAATATCAACGTGCAAAAAAGATAACATCTATCTTCACAAAATACATTTTCAGAACTATAAAAGGCTGACTTAAGAATGCTGATAACTTATAAAACTTTAACCATGCTAAGCTAACTCGGCAGTCTTCTAGCCCCGGGATGTGTGTTAATGGCCACATGGCACCCTGCTTTTGTTTGGCCTATGAGATGAATCCATCCCTTCTTTTTAACAAGGACTAGTTAGTTTAAGGGCCAGAAAACTCTCAACCTTATAGTGCTAATGTCTATTTTTTTTGCTTCTCTAGTCACTTTACCTCCACTAGTTATATCTTAACAGTGGCTTGTTTGGCACTTTTCACATTTTTTTTCTTTTTTAAATTACAAAAGTATGTCTGCTCTTAACTAATGGTGTTTAAATCACATTTAAATCTGTAAAGATCTATTTTGGCACAGGTTTATTTAATCCATTGATATAGCAATTATTTCATTATCAATGTAGCATTTAGTTACACCTCTTACAACTACCACATCCTGCTAAATGACTGACCAGATATGTTTTTAATCTTAAATTTTAGTACATCACTTATTCAATAGCAGCATCTTCACAACTTAAAAAATAGTATATGCAAATCTACTCAACATCTAGGTAAATCCAAAGCTCCTACACAGACAGAATAAAAGGACAAGACATGACGACATGCTACTACGTATATTGCTTTCAGTACTCATCACATTTGTTCTATTTTCCCAGTTACTAAAAAACAAAAAACAAAAAACCAAAAAACAGAAACCCCCTTATGTACTTTCAGTACTGAATACAAAAACAACAAAACAGAAAGCTGCTCCTTGACACTATGTTGGCACCTTTTTATAGTTTTCACATTGAATTGTCACAGTAATATCTTGCTTTTTGTGTGTCTTAATCAAATTGAACGATCATGTAACGTTTCTTAACTTAAAAATTATGTGGGGGATCTACCAAGCTCTGAAGTGTCTGATGAAGTACTGCATCATGGGTAAAACCGAATGCACAGATGCACTCTAAAATGCGGAGGCGCTCGATTGCCATCGCTTCCTCGTCTTGATCTTCAAGTCCGAACTATTGTGTCCCTCCGTTTGAAAAGAAACCCTCATTGCACCTCAAAAACGTGCAACTATCTTTCTGAGTACTTGCAGTCACTGCTGTTTCAAACGCTTGTTAGACCTCCTCACCTAGGGCACAACTGCTTGACAAATTCATCTCTATCCAAACTTATCACCTTTACACGCATATACACACACATGCACACCATACAAACACATTGATGGCTCATAGAAAGTCCCTTTTTGAAGGTGTGATGTGCTCGAACGTGATCTACGGCAAGCTTCTAGTTCTAAACTGTAGGCGCATCTTCCCTTTCGTGAAAGGGCAAGCAGACATGCACTGTTACACCAGACATCGTCACCCATGGAGAGATGTGAGAGAAAAGAGGGTCTCTGGGTTGATGTGTCAGAATGGGGGTGCACAAAGGTAAAAAGGGGGGTTGAGAAGGGGTGAGGGGAGATGATGGTTTTTAGATGAGAATAAAGAAGCCTCCTTACCAATTGGTTCAGATTTACTCTCCCTGGTGCTCCAATACCAATGGAGAGGAAAGAATCATAACTTTAGTCAGGGAGAGAGAGAGAGAGCACAGTTCTGTCTTTCTCTGTTGGTCTGATTCTTCTTTGGGAAATGCTCTCTGTACTAGTCTTGTGGGTAATGAGGAACAGTTTGGTATTTTTAAGCTCATTCCAGCCGGTAAAGAATCAATATGTTGTTTAGACACAGAATAGATTTGGAGGACACATACAAAATATACCATCCTCTGCCCCTTCACGATAAATATACATGGTAGGCTGGCGGTTAGTTAGTGCACACTTGGAAAGTTAAGGTTGGATACTGCAACACGATGCCAAAAAACTGCTCAGAAGAGTTTGACCTCAACCTAACAAACCATCCAGGCTTCCTTTCCGCCCTACACTCTTAAAAATAAAGGTTCTTTATTGGCATTGATGGTTCCATAAAGAACCTTTATCTTCCTTGGAACATTTCCATTGTACAAAAGGTTCTTTACGGTGGCAAAGGGTTCTTTAGGTTATTAAAATGTTCTTCACATTAAGGAAAAAAATGGGTTTGTTAAGAACTGCTCAATGAAAGGTTCTTTGAGGAACCAAAAATGGTTCTTCCATGGCATCGCTGCGAAAACCCCCTTTTCGAAACTTTATTTTTAAGAGTGTACGGTGAGCGATACATTGACTCCATGGAGGCTGTTATAAATATGAGACGTTCCACATGAGTACATTCCATCATGGTGATGCATCGATATAGAAACCCTGACTTTTTTTGGCCATCCATCACGGCCTCCACACTTCACAGTGCATTAAGACGAAATTCAGTGTACTCAGATTCAAAACAAAAAGAAAATAGGACCTTATTAGCAGCACATACGTCGCACATGGGTAGTTCTGACCTGCACAGGAAGATTTTCACATGGGCAAGCCTGTTCAGTATAATGCAACCAGAACCAGATTCGAACTGGTGACTCGGGACGTATACTAAAAAATGGTGCGGCTATCATATTAGCCTCAATAGAGAAGACAACCAGGGACTTTCAGTGCAGACCATGTTACTAAGCAGCCTGTGCCGATCAGAATTTGTTCGTAGTCGTTCAGTAGTATGTGTTCATGAAACGCCTCAGAGCTCTGAGGGACAATTTCAGATTTGATGGGAATATCTACGCAGATTTTCCAGCACATTTGCGCAGATATTCAACTGCAGCGGCTCAAAGTGCACAATGTCTCGCACTGCAGAAGGGCAGCGTAGAGTAAGGACGGGATATGTTTTGGGACGTTACAGAAAGAGATTGGCTTTCATATAAAGTCGTATTCTGATACACTCCCTTGGACTTGTGCAAAGACCTACATTCTCATTCAGTAGATATGTGAATAAATTGTCTAGTCCCACTGTGATTTCAAGTCTGCGCATGTTTAGTTGCATTTTCAGCATTTAAATCTGGCAATAGTTTGCTGAGGGTGTGTGTTTTTTGTATTAATTTCACTGTACAGTACATCTGCCCCTATTCTCTCTGTTGGTGCCGACGGTGCAGTTATCACTGGACGTTAAATAAGACATATATTACATGGACACACGATTCAATCTACTTAAATAAAAAACTAAATCCAAAATATTGTCTTTACATTCATGTCAACCTGAATTCACAGATTAAGAAAAACAAAAAAAGGAAATACCTCAGTTCTTATGGGTGAAATCATATTAATAAATAACGTTGATGGTGATGATAATTTGTAATAATAATAATAATAATAATAATAGTAGTAGTAGTAATAATAATAATGATGATAATAGTATTTGTATAAACACCAGACCTCGAATCCCATAGAGAAATGCCACAAACTCTAGGAGCTCTGGTACGAAAGATTCAGGTGCATTTTGCGTCCTGGCCTATGTCCGCAACATGATCTACAAGCTTCCCTTATGCTAACAACATCTGTAGTGGCAATGCACCTGGTCGAACTGGAACCCCAGGTCAATGTCTAGTGACGCTGAGACCCTGCAGCAGCCTCGCATTCCCCTGCCCTATCCTGCCCAGCACGGGGCAGGGTCAGGCCGGCTGGGATCTTGAGGGCTGGGGCGAGGGGGGCTGGGGTGGGGTATGGGGTGTCACAGACTGGGGGGGGATATATAATCAGTCTCAGACCCTCTTAAAGAGGAGGCATGGGCGAAAGGGAGTTAAACTAAAGACTAAAAATAAAGAACAAAAAAATCTGTCAGCTAGGAGGGGATGGGGGTGGGGAAAGGGCTGATTCCTGGGATTGCTCCACCCCATTGTCCCCCATCCGACCACCTTGCCCACCTGCTGGGAACTGCAGCGCGGCAGCATGCCAGGTTGAAATGCCATTCACTGCTGTCCAGGAAAATGCACAAAAAAAAACAAAAAACAAAAAGAAAAACAAAACAAAATCAACGAATAAAAATTCCAAAAAGATTCAAACTTAAGAAATAAACCCATATTTACATTTTACACATTTTTCTTTTTCAAATTTTCCACTTTGAGAGGATTTTTTTCCCCATTTTTTTTTTTAATACTGAGATTTTTCCCACAAAAAATGTGGCTGATTTTCGTCGTTATTCGCGCCCTCCATCTTTCTCTGTATCTTCCCCATCCCCCACTCTTTCTCTCTCCTTTTTTCATACTCCCTGTTTTTAGCCCACCTTCTGCGGATTGGTGGCCCTCACACCCTGCTCGTATGTGATTCGCTGGCTGATAAGATATTGGGCTGCCTGTGTAGCGGCTGGCGATCCGGTAATGGTAACTTTACGGTTTCTGGTGCCAGGAACAAACTCTCCCTTTTTAGAGATCTGAATGCGGGCTCCCGTCAGTTCTTGGTACTCCACAAGCGTTTTGCCTCCCTTCCCCAAAATGGCGCCCACCAAGTTCTCCGGCACTGCAATCTCCACCACATCTTTGGCCCCCTCTGTCAGCTTCTCAGTGGCCAGTAGGGAGCTCGCCACCAGCGGGGAAGCGGCACTCAGGTAGCCGTTGGTGGCTCCAGTGGCGGCGGCGAGCGAACCTAGCGTGAAACCTCCCAGGCTGGTCGCCGGGTGGCCGGCGCTGGTGGACGCATCATTGGCGTACGAGGCTAGTAGGTTGGCGGCCGCGGCTGCAGCAGGGTTAGCGCTTGCGGCCACAGCGGCGAGGACTCCTGAGGCCGCTGCAGGGTTGAGCCCTAGACCCAGGGAGTTGGTATTGTATCCGTAGCTGGCTAACGTGTTTAGTGCGGATGTGATAGCCAGCAGGTCATTCCCTGAGAAGCTGGACATGGTGGTGGGGAAAGCGCCCACTCCAGCAAGACTGGCCTGCCCCAGGAGACTGGAGGCCGTGGCTGCCGCTGCTGCGGCAGCAGCCGGCATCACCTCTGCTGAGTTGGCGTACGGAGAACCAGTGGGGTTGGAGTTGGCCACGGGGCCGGAGATGTTGGAGTAGCTGATGTTCAGACAGCTGCTGCTCTGCGGGTCCTCCTGGATCTTCTGCACGATGATCTCGACAGCTTTGCGGTTCTGCTCGGGCTCCCCGCTGATGGTGACGACGCGCTCCTGCAGGTTGATACCTTCAGGTTTCTGTGAGAGCTGGACCCAGGCACCGGACTGCTCCATGACGGCCTTCACCGTGGCTCCACCCTTGCCGATGATCAGCCCTGCTGTACTGTTGGGCACTATCAGCTTGGCCTGAAGGAAACATAAGCAGAGAGGCAGCCGGTGTCAGTTAATGAGTTACTCTAGTGAAACTAGTACACTTATGCCAGTCTAGCAAGTGCCATTTCTCAGGGATTTAAAAGCAAAAAGTGTAAAAAAAAAAAAAAAAATTCACTGGGACCCCATTAGTTGCAGAATAACCAATGTCGTGCACAAAGTACTTTTGTGGCAACTGCACCCGTATGTTTAAACCAAAGCCTGGCTTTTACACTTTACAGTAATTACTTTTCTTCAAGTTGCCATTTCATCAATTGCTGTATCATTAAAGCATAAATCAAGTTGCATCTGACAGATGAGCGTAATCTTGTAATTTAGTGTAACAGCAACGTAGTGTTCTCTGTGAGTATGTTTTTGACGATGTCTGCGAAAACAATTTCCTCTTTAATAGAGGGGGGGGGAGTGTAAACAGTGGTTTCCATGGTTTCTTCCCTAACTTAGAAAGGCTCGCTCCTCTGATCAAGCAGTGACTCATGCTGGTACTTTTTACCAAAGCTTTACACAGAACATACTGATCTTGTTAAAATGTTGCTAAAAGCACGGTTGGATTTCTTACTCAGAAACAAATTCAGATATTTTTATGTTGGCTGTACATTATGATTCTAAGTTAAAATTTATGTTAACGTATAAAGGAAACTATGGTTTTTGTATTGTTAAAGCTGAAATAAAATATACATATTAGATTAAACCCTTTAAAAAACTATTATAACTGTTGCAACAAACTGAATTAAATAAATTTAAGTTCTGAAATTGAAATAAAAAGATATAAAAATGTCTTTAAAAAATGCCAAAAATACATACCAAAATTACTACACTCTTTCTTTTAAATAAAAGTTCATTCAGAATATGAATAAATACTGTAATAGTATATAAATAATACCAAATTTACTCTGCTTTATCTGAGACGCACATTAAACAAAAAGTATATATACAAGCAATTTAGAGATAGCAAACAGAAATATTATTAATATAATATTATTATAAAAATGAACATTACAAAAATAGAAAAATACTGCAGCACTGATGAGGCTAGAAAATTATGTATTAGAAGATCAATTTAAAGATGCTTGTGTGTTTTGTTCTTCTACTTCCTGAGCAGTGAATCACTAGGTAAAAAGAAGCTCCTCCTGAAAAGCATCGACTCCCAGGGGTCAGTGTTTCCATGGAAACTCAACTCCAGCATTCAAGAGGGACTGAAAGGGAGTCGGAATGATGCATAGCAACCAACCAACCAACCACCCTTCCACCCCCCACCTTATATGCTCGCAACCATTCACTTAAAACCACCAGCTACTTGTGCCATAACAGTGCATATGCTCATATACTACAAACAATTCTGCAAGAAAACATCACACACTTTTTGAATTTCATTTGTGTAACTTGACATATTCACTTATTAATTGAACTGACAAATTAGCGCTTGATCTCTTTGATCATTGCCGGATATATCTACGCATTGTAGCATTGTGAAAAAACAAAATATACGGTGTGGTGTTCGCTTTGACAGTTAATTACTCTGTATAATGAAAAGCTCCAGCCCTCCGAGAGCGCTTTGACAATGCTGGATTCAGAATATCTGCACTGTCAAAATGACAGATAGAGAGATGAAAATTGTAAAAAAGAGGAGACGAGAGGAGCGGGTAGATGTGAGTGAAGAAGGATGTGTGTCTGCGGGGGCGTGTTTATGTATGCGTGTGTGTGTGTGTGTGTGTGTATACGAACAAAGCAAAGGAGAGAAAGGAGAGAGAGAGAGAGAGAGAGAGGTTGGGGAGGGGTGGTGATCGGCTCAGCCTTTACGTTTGTTTCTTTTGTGAGTCTCTTCGTTCTTTTCACTCTTTGCCTCAAGGTCTGCTGAAGCTCGCTGCCCACAGACATGTCTTTACAGAGGCTGTTTAGCCTTGCCACTGTAGCTCCAACTCTCATTCAGCTCAACTGAATTAGCATAGAAATGAAAAACTGCCGACAGGAAATTTCATGGACTCCTACATTCACCTTTTATCTTGCTAGAATAAACAGAACCTTGTATAGGGAACATTTTGAGCAAATTAATCAAATTCACGATTATCGTTTAATGCATTGGAAAATAGATTGTTTTTGGCACCAGAGCTGAACTATGGTTGATCACTACATATACAGTGCAGTCCAAAAGTGGAAAAAACATCATTTTTTTCACTAAATTATAGATTTAAAACTGTGACCTTTTGTATAGAGGAGTTTGCACTTTCAAAATCCTATTTTTTTGCCAGGCTCATATTAGATTTTAAATTCATGCTGTTGTTTTTTTTTTTTTTTTTAAAAATCAATATTAATAATTTCACTTCCAAACTCCAGATGTTCACTCCAAATGGTCATTTAAAATAAATAAGTATACTGTACGTCTACTATTATTTAATATTAATTTTTCCAAATAAAAAGGCTGAAAATAATGCCTTTATATATGTTTGGTGTAAATGTCTGTACGATTTTGTTGTTGTTGTTTTGAAAGAAGTCTCTTGTGCTCTCACTAAGAATACTGTGAAATATTTTCTATTTTAATATATTTTAAAATGTAATTGTTAATTGCATCTGACGGGAAGTTGAAATATAAATCTTTTGTAACGTTATAAATGTCTTTACTGAATTAAAGTGTCAATTGTTTTATATAACAAATTCTTAGCAAATGAGATACACACAGAATTCTTAAATGAAAAGAAAATGTATGTGAAAATAAATGTTTAATTACTTCATCCATCTATTCAAAAAATATTATTACCAGCACACTTAGGTGTACACTAAACATCCACAATATGACACGGATGATAGATTCTTTTAGAAATAACTATTAGCATAATTAAGTGCCATTTGTTGCTACTTTTAGCAGGTCCTTTCTCTTCCTTCTCCGCCTCTTTCTTTATGATGCCATCATTTGCTATGATGGCATTTGGCAGGAGAAGTGCTGATAGAATCGAGCTTGTTGGGTAGGAATCAAGCAGCGTCGACACATGCAGGTTAATTTCACTGAATGCATCCAAGTGCTGAGCTAGAGCCCACTTCATCCATCTATAAAAGAGTGAACGGAAGAGGAGGCTGAGACAGAGAAATAAAGAGTGCAAGACAGAGAGAGAGAGACGCCTGCTGCTGCTGCTGCGCCACCAGTCATCAGGGACTAGAAGCCTTTGATGAATTGTCGGGAGGATGCTGCAGGGGGTTGTGGGTAATGGGCAATGAAAGATTGGTCAGCCATGAAGGACATGTATGTACTCTTTATGCAGACTGTGTTACTTTGTTCTATTGCTGCTACAAAAAAAAGAAATAAATAATGAATTAAAATAAAATAATGAGAGCAGCATCTGAGACTAGAACAAATTAATCAAAGGATACAGTCTCGTTCTGTGTGGGTTTTTGCTGAACGGGCAGATGAAGCCCCAGGAGTCTTCGTATCCGGCTGCACATTAAAAAAAAACGTTCTGCCGCTGAAAAAAGCAGTTCAAACTTCCTCTAAACTCTTTCAACTAGGGCTACACAAAACTAACATTACAATATTTACTTTTTCTGCTATATATATTGCAATATGAAGAAATCCAAAATAAAAATAATTTCAAAAGCTGAATTTTTTTATTATTACTGTTATTCCTGAACACTTTTTATTGTATTTTAATTTTTTAATTTGGGTTTTCACACTTGGGTTTACCTACTTGGGTTTCACACTATTTACAAGAACTAACTCAAACTTCTTTCAGTAACCATAAAGTGAACCGTTTTAATAAAATATCTCTCCCCTTGAGTTTGCATAAGGCACATTCCCACTATTTTTGACCAATTCAGTATAAAATAATAATAATAATAGTGATTTTTTTTTTTATTGTGATTATAATTAAATAATCTATTAAACAATATAAAAGATAGTGATATTGTAACTGTTGTACTGTAAAATAAGAAGTATTTAATAAAAATATTAATAATTGTGATTTTATTGTTTGTTATTAAATAACATTGAAAAAAGAAATATATTGAAACTATTCTACCATAAAATAAGAAAATCGGGTATTTAATAAACAATTGTTTTAGTTTACAGTACAACTGTAGAATTACAATATTAATATTTATGTGTTAATTTCTTCATTTTCAAATTTAAAACTATAAAGCTTTTATTTTGATAGGTTGATTTCAAAGTGAAACTTTGCACACGGGCAGCTTGTGGACCAGTGAAGCACTGCATCATGGGATGTGGATAAGCAGGGCCACACTGGTGTCGTAGTGCATATATGTATTTAATTAAATTGCAGTGTTCGCGATTTGACAATCCCACCAAGCCATAGCGCGATACAGATCTTATTTTGATATATCATGGAGCCCTACTTTCTACTGATGTACCAGCAACATGTACACAGTCCTGAAGGTGGCAAGGGGTCTCAATCAATGACCCCTGGCACAACCCACCCGACTCGGGCTCACAACAACTGTTCCCCCCCCCCTCCCGACCTCTGTCCCCGGAACAGGGCCTGACTCTAGAGCCGTAGCTGTTTGCACTTTGAAGTCTTAAGCGCTTGCCTTTGGGTTAATCGCCTGTCTCCTGATCCCGGGCTTAGCCGCCCATCTCTGTACAGCATCTGCCTGTGTGCTCTGGCTGCTGGCATTGACAAAGAAAAAAAAAAAAAAAGACTCCATTCGAGTTAAAAATAACACACTGTCCTCCTCCTCCTTCTCACCTTGGTCTTATGACTGTCGTGAGAGGTTGTTGTTAGCTAGCGAGGGTCCTGTATGAGTGGGTCACACTCTCAATTTTCACTCCCTATAATTCTTTCTGTCAGGTTCAGGCGCAGCAATTCGTTTTATATTTTGACCACAAGCAAAATGCAACGGGCAAGGGATTATGCCATTTGAGCTTCTCAATGAGTTTGTAGTGCCAAGGAATGTATTTAACCTGTATTAAATTTCTTGTTTTTCTACTTTTAGACATGATGATGCTAAAAAAGGGATGTATTTGGAGACATATCAAAGCAATTGACCCGTCACAGTTTGATTGACAGGCGATCTGACTAATAATAACCCCTAATGCGCCATTTTGTCTGACAAAGCAGTCAGGGGAGTTAGTAGATTAACGCTTGAGAACTTGAACTTCAGAAATTGTGTGTATTCACGTTTTTCTGCGCTTGAAACGACATTCCTTCTGACGTCCATTCATGTTTATTTGATGCTATAAATGAACTAGTATGAAGAGATGATGGTTTCAGAGCCGCTTGAAGGAGCTGCAGCGATCTGTCACGACACATTAAAGAGCCACTATATGCTATTAATTGTTTAAACTATTAAAATGAGAACGTGATGTGTGGCGTGAGAGCACATGACTTGTCGGACATCGCAACATTACCTAAAGGGGGCGGGTCTTTGCGAAGGGTCAAGTTTATGACCGAAATATACTAGAGAGGCACCAATACCAATAGCCGATTATTCACAGTGATATCTGCCGATACCGATAGTTTGGGGGGTTGCCTTTTATACCTTCTTTTAAATGAATGATAATTTCATTATCATTCTTAATTAATCATTGTATTTTGAAAGAAATGCAAATAAAAACTTTATTCTCTCCATTTCATCAACTTGTAACTGGCATCAGTTATAAACAAACACATTACTCAAATTAATATTAACACACTAACTAAAGACTCTGACAAGATTAAATTGATATTTCTCAACTTTCTGAATGTTACTAATTCATATAATTGCTTTAATTATTGAACATCACACTGGTTTCTTAGCATTTTGTTTACACAAAGCCAAATTCAGTGCATTTTCCTGCCCTCCTTTGATTTACATGATATATCTGCACTGACTATCAGCCGATAATCGATAGTCTGAAAATTAGATTTTATCAGTAGTCACCGATTATTGGCTGATATATCGGTGCATCTCTAAAAGATATCAGATTTATTCATATATAAACAAGCAATTTTAACAGCTCTTTAGACTGCATTAAATAACCACAAATCACAATTTGTGATGCACCTGAAAATTACAGTCTGTCTTGTAATGTCCAAGATTATAGTACACAAAAATAAGGTCCTCAGCCTCCCCCAAACCCAGTACACGGCTCTCAACAATAAATATTAATATTTAAAAGTCTCAGTTTTACATTCATTTTCATAAACATCTACAATGCGACAAATCTGCGTGACTTTCTTCTCTGTAACACAAATGAAGAATGTATTTCTTATTTGTCTATATTATTCCCATTAACTTAAAATTTAATGGAAACCCCCCTCCACACACACACACACACACATTTTTCAGAATAGCTTTTGTATTCCACAGAAAAAAATAGTTATACAGGAATGAAATGAGTGTGAGTAAGTGATGATAGAATTTAGTAAATTATCCCTTGAAGCTCATACATCACTTAGTTGAATGATTGAAGATATTTAAATATGGATAACTGCATAAAATAAACTTGCATCAGAAAATATCCATCTCAACATTATGATCTAGCCTTGACAGAAACATCACAGCTCTCTTCAGAACTCAAACACAGAGCAACACCAAATGAAGTATGCGCCTTACAAATACATATTTAATAAAGATCTAATTTATTATTGATTTTTATGCCATTTCGGACAGCTCAAGTCCTGCATCCATCAAAGAATGTTACAACTCGTATCTCCAGGGGTCTGGCTCAGGATTAGAGATGTGCGAGCTTCGGATAGAGAACATCCTCTCACACATAGACAATACGAGATCACCACAGTCCAATATCAATAGGACGATCTGCTTTTAAGGTAGGTGTGACACTTGCTGTGAGACTTGATATAGACATGTCAATTCTTCTGGAATAGCCAATATAATCCCTGATAATAATGCTGAACATTCTGACTTATAAATATCCTCTTGTATCATCCATCAGAAATATGATTTCAGAGCTTTATGTTGCATATACTGTAGATTGACAAAAGTATTTTTTTAGTGTTTCTGGTTATAAAATAATGTTTTGAAATAATTAAATCACAAACATTTGACTAAAGGGCCGTTCACACCAAGAACGATAACTATAAAATAACTGTAACGATAACTATATTTGCGTCCACACCGAAGAAACGATAACGGTCTGTTTACTCTAAGCTCACACTCCAAGGTTTGTGTGTAATGTAATGTTACAACATGTTTTTGCTGTTCCTGTTGCATTTTCACAGCTTTAACCAGCAGATGTCCTCAGCATGCTATGTTTCGAGTGAATAGCTAGTGCAATCGATCTAATCTAACAGAGAATTTAGCTGACGATGTCAATATAGTATAAATATAGTATATAGAATAAAATAAAAGAATTTTATATAGAATAAAAACAATGCACAGTCTTTTTCACTGCAACTTCAAAGGAAGTTAGACCATGTTGTCGAAACTAGCGCTGGATACCTGAGGTAATTTTATGTTACACTGTTTGCTAACCTAGCATAATCGTTAATACTTCTGATGGTTTTCCATATATCCATTTTCCTTAGCCTATCTTTGAAAAGAGGGTTTGAATTTTTTTTTTTTTTTTTTTTTTTTTTTTTTTTTTGAACCTCAGCGATTAACTTCTCCGCAATGTCGACTGCCATATTAAATGCGGGAGCCCTTAAATTTGAATGGATTCTGATTGGCTGTCAGGGATTTTGTCGTTCAACAGCTGGGAAACAAAATCGTTCTGAAGGTGATCACAACGATATCGTTTCTCTATATTGTTATCGTTAGAGCTGTGGTGTGTAATTCTTTACTCTTTGCTTTATCGTTATTTTTATAGTGATCACTCGTGGTGTGAACAGGCTTTAAGTCAGTACTTTATAATTATAGTTAATGTATAATTTTGGCTTTGTGCAATTTGTGAGTGCAATAACTATAAAATTATGTCTTGAAATTATTAGTTAATGCAATCACAAAGAACATTTTTTAAAGCTGAATGAAGCTAGAAGAAAATTTGAGATTACACTCAAAACAAAGCCATTTTTGCCAATTAAATATTTTATTTTATAAAAATGAAAAAATAAAACAACATTTACATGATTTTTCAAGACCTGAAAATCAGAATTCCCTGATATTTCCATATATTCTATGACTGTGAGAACCATGTAAAAATTGTAAGAGTATGCGTAAGATCTATACATGCTTTCCACAAATACGCTGTGACTATAACGAACAAAGCTGCCAGTCTGCAAATACTAAAGACACACAACACAAACGGTATCTGTCCTTTCTTTCACCCAAAAGAGATTTGAGCCCGGCTTTAGAGGATGTACTTCCTTGTCCGACAACCAATGTTGTATAAGACTCTCCCTCTCCATTGGCTCTTCTGGAAATGAGATCGATACTCCGTAGAGAGACAGTGACCTTTTTCCTGGCCGGCTGATGGATTTGAAGGTTAAAAAAGGCATAAAATATTTTAGCCAGTCTCCAACCCTCCAGAGACCGGAGCAGGGAGGGGAGGGAAGGTTGGGCTATCGAGTGAGAGAGAGGTTTTTTTTTTTTTGTTTTCAATTTTAGACGTTATAGCAATTTTCCTGATGTCGCTTTTAATTTAGGAGATGAGCAGGGAACACAGCAGTGTTTCGCTTGGCTGTCTATGTGTGTGTGCGCCATAGTGCTCCAATGAGAACTTTTATTAGATTCATGATGCAGGATAATTAAATAGGCTGGCTTTGGTGGTGTCGTGAAGGGAAAGGATGGTTTGAAACAGCACAGCCACTTAAGTAAATCCCACTGATCAATATAATAGAAGTAAAGCTGTGGTTTATTATGGAAAAGGCCACTGATGCATGGAGAAAATCATTCTTTTCTCTTTGATGTAGAAATAGAGATTACAGAGAAATTGTTCCACTTTTCAAAGGCATAAGCAGGAGGAACCGTTTATGGTGTTCCAGTGCCAAATCACAATGTTCATAAATAAGTAATTTCGTAGTTGACCTTTAATGAAAGTCCAGAATATGCATTTCATTGCTTAGCGAATTATTATAATTGCCAAATGTAGTACTATAGATTTACAGTTCAATAAATTACATTGGGATTGATTTGTTTGGGTATGCAGTAAGTGGATAGTTTTACTTTCATATAGAGTATCTACCAGCTCTTCAGTGACAAATGCACAATTGCAATGATTCACCATGTCTACCTATAGAAGACAATAGGGATTCTCACATTCCTGTGCATTAATGATCCATTTCCTTTGTAGATAGGAAAAAACAGGATGTGGGAAGCAGGCAGAGGAAAACATCTGAGGAAAGCTGTGCTGACAAGAGGAAGCCACTGAAGGCTGGCACTTCTACATTTGAGTTTAGTTAAACTGTGTCTGAAACAATGAGGCGTCCATAACAATGAGCCATCTAGATGATCAGATTGATTTCCTGTGCCGATGGGTGTGTGTGGAAGGGCGGGTGGATTAAGTTAGGTGTCAGCCGCGCTCCTGCCCTTCCCATTTGGTTGCAGGCTCAGCGGTTGACGTTCCTGACCCGAAATCAGCAGCTGTTGGTTAATATGACTTTAATTCTTGCCCTCTATCTCTCAATCAGTGTGTGCTGCAATGAGATACATGCCACGACAGCCGCACGTGTGGTGACAATTGGAAAAGAACGCAAAGGCAATGCAAGATCACATGACCTCAATCACTCACTGTAGCCAGAAACCGGACTGGCACTGCCAAAATTCTGACTAGCAAAAAAGTAATGTACATGGTTCGGTATGAGTTTGGTACAGCAGTGGAAAGAAACTACATTAACTTCTAATTATAAAATTATTTCTTCAATTCATATAATCATTTACACCGTTACTGTCATAGCTTTTCATGACAAATTTATTTAAACATATTAAATAATTTAGATACTATTAACGGGTAAAGCAAATCTAACGAATATATTAGCTAATATAGTGCATATATTTAGTGAAATGCTCCCCTCTGGAGTTTATTTCTCAAATGAACTAATATGCTGTGGACAATAAATGATTTACCTGAGGTAAATGTAATGGTAAGTGAGATATTATTATCAAGCTGTTTTATTGATTTCTTTCGACAGTTGAAACACTGGTTGAGAGATTACACATATCTAGATCATCTGTTTTTGCAAACAGCGTTGCATTACCGCATGCGCCCCCTTCTGAATTGGAGTGTAGCACGCCTGTGACTGACTATATATACATATATAATTTTAGAAATAAACATGATTTGTTATACATTTCTTTATACAACTGAAGGTCATTTGTAAAATTAAAAATAAACATGTCTATTAATGTATTGAAAAATAAATTAATATACATTTAAATATTGTATACTAAAATCCACTAAATATGGAATCTTTTTATGTACCATTTTTAGTGACAAATCTATATATTTCATTATAAAATGTAATTATATAACTGAAAAAATGAATTTAAACATATATTGAAATACCAATGTCTATTAACAGTTTAATCAACTTTTTAATTATGACTCAATTGTACATCCTCATATTGCAGATTTTTAGTATATCACCACAATCTAATATCTCTGCATCCCTGTATGTATATATCATACAAATATAGCTTGTCATATTGCAGAGAGCAGCAGAATGCAGTGATGTCCCAGCAGAGACAATAGTGTGCACTATAGTGAGATGTGTTGCTCCGCTGATAAGCCCTATAATTATACGCATAAATAATTAGGTCGGCAACTCTGCAGGGGTAAGCGTCTTGGACTTATGTTCTAGGAATTCAGGTTATGGCGCTGTCTTCACTGAAACTGCTCAATAAGCACAAAGAAAAAACTTCCTTAATGGACAGGCTTAACTAAAAATTAAGAACAGAAAACGGTAGCATGTCGTAAATTATTCATGAATACAGCCAGCTCTCTCTCTCTCTTTGTCCTAAGGGTGATTTAATTAAGCAAATGATAAATAAAGGAGAAGAATCATTGATGTGGATGACAACAATGCAGGAGCCCAGCAGATCAATGGACCATAATAATGGAGTGACCGGTGGCGATAATCTCCTAAACAGATAGCCGGTACATAATCAATGACTTGTCTAATTGGAACACACTCAGAATCTTCGAGAGTTAGTTTGCTTGTATAATGCAAAGGTCAAACCAAGTGGGGCCTGTTTGACTGAGTTAACGGTTTATTAGAAAGGATGATATAATCAAAATGTCTCACCTCACACTTTCATTCTGTGGCTACATTCACGGGTCTGTTTGCTTGTGCTTTTATTATAACTTATCATGTGGGAATCGGACCAAAAAAGAAGTGCGAAAAAAAAATTCTGACTTATAGTATAAATAAAAAGAAGTTCACAATCTTGTACACATGCTCTTCAATTCTTCAAAGAATAGAGAGGAAACTGGAAATGGAAAGAAACAGGAAATGGGGCGAGTTAAAGGAAGTGAAGCCTCACCTGTTTGACACGGTCAGGGTTGACTGTGGTCTGTGGCTGAAGTATACTAACTGGCTCTGTTTTCTGAGCACTCTGCGGCATCTCCCGCACCTTCTCCGCGATGAAGTCATGGACGCTATTCAGCGCCTCTACAGTGCCCTGGATCAAGCAGACACGCTCTGTTGTTCCTGAAGGACACACACAAAGAGAACTCCAGTTTAACCTCACTGTGATTTACAGATGTTATCTAAAGTGTGCTGTAAAACGATTAATAAAATCGCAGTGCTGTGATGAGGTGAGGGCCAAAGGAGCATGTTTTTTCTCAGCAAAATGTTTTACATGTGAATAAATGAATAATTGTTTTTAAAATCAGTTTGCTTCATAGGGGCAGTCATATTAAGGTCACATGACCAGCAAAAAAAAAAAAAATTCTTCTCAAATGCCTTCTCTTATAGATTAAATTAGTAATGTCAGTGCGTAACAAGTCCAAGATGATTGCCATCTCATCTAATAAAATATAAAATAATAAAAACGCCTCAATAGAATTATATATATATATATATATATATATATGAACCTGTTCCAGTAGTATCCTAAAGTTGTTTTACTGTTGCTGGTGTAAGACTGATGCCGTACAGTATGTTCTTTCGATTGATGGTGTTTGGAACTGAAACTGCGATGGAATACTTTTTTCCTGACATAGTAGCAACATAAAGCATCATCAGCTGACAAAATCAGAAATGGCTGATTAAAAAGTCTTACTTTCTGTTTTTACCCAACTAAATCATATATTATTATAGTGCACTGTTGGTATGACAGGCACATACAGCGTATCAAAGTAGTATGCGTTATCATAGAGTGAATCCATCAGTCAGTGGGTTATCAATCACATTACACTAGAGACCACAGACATTGTGTTAGGAGGCAAACAAGCAGCATTAGAGCATCTGCCCATGTAAATACCATGGATCTATGTACATGCAGACTGAAGTTATAGGAGCAGCTGCAATAACAGTCGCCTGGCAATGCTACTATTTTTGGCAGCCTATTCACAGAAAGCCTTCCATTAGACGCCCCAAAGTCTCCACTTTCAATTAATTCTGATACAATATCGGCGTTTCAACTCCAATTCCAACATCTCTCCTGCAAAACATGAGGAGGTTCAGTGCATGCACACACATACAATCACCATTGTTTAACTGTGTTTCGGTGCAGACTCTAAAGGAATTAGCCGACTGAGGTTCTCTGATTGGTTACTAATCCTTCCAGACTATAACACTTTGCCTGAAATCGTGCTTATGGGATATTTATCCAACAATACCCACACAAAATCACATTTCACCATAAGTGAGGCAGTCAAACATTGCCGTTCAGATTCGGAAATAAAAACAAAAGCCTAAAGTAGAAGGCAAGAGGGAAAAACACACCACCAGACTGATCCGAAGCCAGGATCTCTTGGCTCCCGAGAGGCTGGGAAGCGAATCGGCCCTTATCGGCACGGCGCAGTAGGGTTTTCCGGTTTCCTTTAACCTTCTATTGTTCACTAGCATGAAAATAATTGGGTTCGGTCCCAGACTAGCTATATGAAGCTGTGTTAATACGTTCAAATTGAAGAATCTCAGGATCATGGATGGGATCTTACAAAAAAAGAAAAGGAAAAAAAGCTTTGCTGAGCTCCCGACAGCTGGCGGCCTAAGAGTAATCTGTGACGGACCAATCGGGGCGGTAGATTATTAGAGCAGAGATCACCATTGTTTTGGCAGGGAGACGAGGGGGGTTGGGTGTGGACAACACCAGTCAAACCACTGTCAGAGATGGACTAGTTCTGAAACATTACTTATGTTTATGGTGTATATATACCGTATACACACACTAAATGTCTATTAAATCATCTCAACATGTTAAATATGATATAGCTGCTGCTCAGGCGAGGTTATAGCAAGCAAGCAGAAAGCTTATGTGATGTGTTGACTGTCTGGATGAAGAGTTCCTGGAGAGGTTGTGATGTGTCTGTTGTGAGATACTCAGCGGGATAAAGGAAAGGGATGGGGGGTTTAGAAAGAGGTCACTGAGGATCTTCTTCCCTCTAGCAAACGGAAGGGACACTTTCTGACACGCGTTTAAGTTTCTGCCCATGGAGCTCATTGAAAGTGATGGGCAGTTTGCTTTACCACCCATCCAAACACATAAACACCCTCCTCAACAGCTCTCTGCCTCCTCATTAAGACACAGCCCATAGTAGGGCTGGGCAATACTATATCTAAACAAAATATATTCTATATTATTTGGTTGACGATATAAAATTAACCAACATTGTACTGGAGTGTATATAGTTTGAGATTTTTTTTAAAGAAATGTACTACATTGATCAAAGTGATGGTAAAGACAAATAAATGGCTCTTTTGAACTTTCTATTCATCAGGCGATCTTGAAAAAAAAAAACATTTTCAACGGAATAACAACATAATAATAAGATTTGTCTTGAGCATCAAATCAGCATATTAATTTATGAACGATCATGTGAGACTAAAGACTATGATGCTGAAAATTCAGCTTTGTCGTCACAGCAATTAATCGCATGTTAAAATATATTCAAAAAGAAAACCTTTATATTAGTGTAATATTTCACTATATTACTGTTTTTACAGAATTTTTTATCAAATAAATGCAGCATTGGTGATCATAAGAGACTTTCAAGAACATTCAAAATATTAATGTTGATTGTTCTGGCTTCTTATTACAATTAATAATATTACAAATAATGTTTTATTGGATTACAATTTTTTTTATTAGTAAAATAAAAAGTTAAATTTATGCATAATAAATGAATATCATGAAGAGTATAAAAAATAGAGATATATTTTTCCTGCATAGCCCAAGTACAGAGTGAACGCGCCAGTCGCGCAGGCAGTAGTTTAAAATTTAGATTCAGATACAGGCCCTGTGAGTCACTGTGCTGCTTTTGAAATTAAAGCTTTGGTTTCCATCCATATAGACACAGAGGCCAGAGACTATCTAATCACTATCTATTAATCACCATTTGATTTTAGAATAAGTGTGAGCTTTGTGCTAGTAGCATTTAAAGAAACACAATCAGAGTCCATACAAACCAAGAGTTAAAACTAAGAAAAGGTATTGGGCAGTGGGAGGAGTTTTATATAGTTGCCTAGGGAATGTCTCCTTGGCTCTGTTCACGCTTGTACTTAATAGTTTTTATACAGTTCTTAAGATGAGTCATTCATTCCTTGTTCTTGTAGATGGAGCTCCTCTTTGGTGATTTAGCTACTGAGAACTTTATTATAATTATTATTGCCCAGGCTATCCTATCTTTCTTCACAGGAACGTCAATCTTTTTTCCCCAAAAGCATGTAAAACAAAGGAGAGGTTGAGGGTCTGTTTTCTGTAGTTGCATGAGTGATGGAGTGTCTGGAAGGCTGTTCTAAAGAATAACTCCATCATGACTTCAAAACTTGCAGCAACAGACAATGTAAGTCAATAAGGGCCACTAAACAAAACCACATGAGCATGTACAAAACATGAACATGTACTGCATGGAAAGTAATGTTAGCTCATTAAAAAAAAGGCAATTAAACCTGGTAAATACTAGTACAACAATATGAGGTAATGCCTAGATCCTGCAAATTATTTAGAGAGAGAACAGAAACATGGTGACTCATAGCATGGATGGAAGTTTTGATAAGTCAAGTACTAGACGGATAAATCTTAGTAGTATTCAAGAAAGGTGGAAAGAAGAGTATAGATCTCCATTATTTTGTTGGTTTAAATACAGACGTCCATAGCCAGACATCATTTTTAAGGTGTGTCAGGTTAAAAATAATCTAGCAGAAGCGTGTCTCAGTCTAGCTGTTTGAAAAGGAGAAAGCGTCCTGTGTGAACGCCCTTTAGTCTCTCCTCAGAAAGCTGCTGCTGCCACAGTCGGAGAGTCCGTGTTGGCGCAAATTGCTGTCAGAATGATCGGTACTTTTGAAAATGACGCCATAACCTACCCATAAGGTGCTTTTTAAAGGGTTAGTTCACCCAAAAATAACATTTCTGTCATTAATTACTCAGTCTCATGTCATTCCACACCTGCTGTAAGACCTTCATTCAACTTCAGAACACAAATTAAGATGTTTTGATGAAATCCGAGAGGCTTTTTTTTCCTCCATTGAAAGAGTGAAATTACCACATTCAATATCCAGAAAACTAGTAAAAACATTGTTCAAATAGTCAACGTGACTACAGTGATTCAACCTTAATGTTTTGAAGTGACGAGAATACTTTTTGTGTGCAAAAACAAAACAAAAATGAGGACTTTATTCAAAAACTTCATCTTTCCCCTGTTTTCCTGCTACGTTATTTACATTGCAGCGCTTACAGGTTCTACGTCAGAATACCAGCTCAGTATTGGCGTCAGCATCACACGCATGCGGGCAATACTGAACCAGCGTTTGTACATAAACGCGAAAGCTCTGCAACATAAATAGCGTGGCAGAATGACAGGGGAGAGATTAATTTGTTAATAAAAGATAAAATTTTTGTTTTGTTTTTGCGCTCAAAAAATATTCTCTTTGCTTCAAAACAGTAATGTTGAACCACTGTAGTCACATGGACTATTTTGACAAAGTTTTTACTACTTTTCTGCACCTTGAATGTGGTCATGGCTTTGCTTTAAAGGAAAGAGTTCCTTTAAAAAAAAAAAAACCTCTCGGATTTCATCAAAATATCTTAACTTGTGATCGAAGATGAACGAAGGTCTTAAGGGTTTGGAATGACATGAGGGTAAGTAATTAATGACAGAAATGTATTTTTTAGGTGAATTAAACCTTTAAATTTGCATATAGCATTTCTTGTTTAAAAAATTATTTAAAAAATATAATAATAATGATAATAATAAATCTTCTTCTTCTTCTTATTATTATTATTATTATTATAAATGATCAAATTTGTAGAGGTATATGTTGTTTCTCAAAATTATAAAAAAGTTATTAAAAATTAATCAGGCTTAACGTGTTAAAAATACTATTAAAAGCTATTAAAAATAATAATAATAATGAAAAGCAGGTTTAAAACACTAGATGCTTCCCAAACCAGATGCCCAGACCTTGTCCCTTGGGAGAAAAGTGCAGTGTCATGTAGATCACAAATGCTGATTACAAGCCCCACAACACCAAAATTGATTGACAAGATTCAGATTGGGCTCTGAACCCACAGAAATGACCACAGCAGGCTCAATAACCAATTAAACTGCTGCGTCCCACATGACGAATGACATCAGCTGCCGGGACACATGGAGAATCTTTCAGAAGATACACCGTACAGGCTTGTCCAAGAAACGTCTCTACACCGTATCTCAATGAGAGAAATTTTGGACAAGCTTCCTGATTGCCTCCCTCAAGACTCCAACAGTGGCCTCAGAGATTTCATGAACATACAACCCTACCCGTGGATGAGTTTACAGATGTTTCCTGGCTTTGGTGTTTAGGAGAAAGAAAAAAGGGGGGACGAGAGTGAGACGAAGAATGAGTTGGGGAGGTGGGGCAATAAAAAGAACGAGCCATCTCCCTTCCTCAGTGACTCGTATTTTCCTGTCCGCCCATCAAAGGGCGGCTGATTGCAGCCTCCACATATGAGTCCCACAGGAGCACAGGGGTCATTGTTTCAGCATGAAGCACCCACCGCAAGATGAAGTGTTGACTGCAGAGATGGGCAAATTAAAACAGGGGACACCTGGGTCCTGTTGGTGTCAGTGTGCACCATTATGTTAATAACTACATGAATGTTTGGGAGGGGGCCAGTCCAGGCATATGACATAAGACACATCACCACAGCAACTGGCAGACCCTGGAAATATTGTGGGGCAGCTGCTAATGACGTAATGTGTTTTTATTTTAAAACAGAAAGGACGGGGTGTTGCATGTGCTTATGTAATCATGAACAGTAAAGAGGAAGAAGAAAGATGGGGATTGGAAATTCGGAAAGAGTTTCCATTCAAATCTCTTTATGCTGTTTGAACCGGCATTTTATAGTCTGTCAGGCTGGATGGACGCTCCAATTCCAGACGTTTCTTTATGGGCCTAAACTAACCCATGTAAGCAGTCACTAGGGCAGATGGGAATTTCACTTTCCAAGTCTTCTTAAAGGGATAGTTCCCCAACAATGAGAATTCAGTCTTTGTTCCAAAGCTTTATGACTTTCTTTTTTCTGTGGAACACAAGAAGTTATTTTGAAGAATGCTTCATCTGTTTTTGACCATACAATGAACGTTAATGGGGTCCAAAACAACATTGTGCCCAATTGACTTTCATTGTATGAACTAAACAAGCAAACAATATGTCTTCTTTTGTGTTCAAGCAAGTCACATAGGTTTAGAACAACATAAGGATGAGTAAATGACGATGGAATTTTAGGGAATTTTAGTTTAGATTTAAGTGAACTTGAATCAGTTGGGCTTTGCCTTTCCAATGCATCAAGCCTCTCTAAACAGCAGAGGAAGGATAGAAGGGTCTCCAAAGAATAACAAAAGATCTGGAAGAAAGAGTGAATTCCACTTCAGTGATGTCACTCTTATTGAGAAGTGCTGGGTTTGTCCACCCCTTTTCCTCAGTTTGACCTAAGCCGTCCCCAGCCCCCCACATCTTTAGTGACGTCGCCATGGATACGGGGCCCATGTCGTGCAAACAGCTGAAGAGATGCCTGGCCTGGGCTGGGATCCTGTCCTCATCTTTTCCCTAATGTTCTCTCTCACCCGCTCAAGACCTTCCTGCACACCCCTCCAAGACCTCACAGAGGGACAAAGAGAAAGCAAGAGACAAAACAACAGGCAGCGAGTGAGAAAGAAACGGTGAGGAAGGGAATGCGATAAAAGGGAAAGCAAAAGCGATTCTTTATTCAATATGTCCAACCCACCAATAAGGAGAGGGGGTAACATTACTCTGCGAGAAACTAAACTCTCCAAAAGAAAGATGAAGAATGAAAAAAAGAGGTAGGAGATGGGAAAGGGGGGGGGGGGGGGGGGGGGGGGGGTCTAAACTTTCCTGCCAGGTGCCTAACACAGTTTTAAAAGCTCTGGGGAGTTTTCCACTTTGGCTTAAAAGAGGATATTTTCCTCAGTTATTGTAATATGTGCATTTTAGATGTGATGTGATATATTTAGGGCTGTCAGTTTAAGAAATGTAATAAAAAAAATTAATTAGTCACGCCACGCCCCCCTGACAATTAGATAAAATTCATTATTGAAGTAATACAAGCTTGAAGAACCTCCATGTTGTTTTTGAGTCATACAGCAGGCATTCTTGCATTTAAAAGCAGCTGGGAAGTTTGGAACGGAATAATAATAAAATAAAAAGGATCAAGACACTTTCTTCAAAGTGGTGCTCAAGTGCAAGATGCTGAAAAACAAAACACATGGCAAAACGTAATTAATTAAAAACAACTAATAAATTAATTAAAAATGTTCCCCTTAATATTCTAAATAAAAAAATGTTATCACTGTTTTCAAAAATATGCAACCCACCTACATTACCCTTCAAGCATTTAGGGAATTTTTTTTTAAATGTTTTTTTCTTATGATCACCAAAGCTGCATATTGTGAAATATTATTAGAATTCTAGTTTGACATGTATTGACAAATTAAAAACTGTTTTCTATTTCCAATGTAATTTATTCCTGTGACGGCAAAGCTAAATTTTCCGCATCGTTACTCCAAGTCTTCAGTGTCACATGATCCTTCAGAAATCATTCTAATATGATGATTTGCTGCGCAAGAAACCTTTCTTCTTATTATTATCAATGTTGAAAACAATTGTTTCTACAGAAACCTTTTTAATTCTATCTATTTGATAAATAGAAAGTTTAAAGAAAACTGCATTTATTTGAAATTTTAAATAATATTTTGTAACAATGTAAAGGTATTTTCCAAATTATTTTGGCCCTAAACCTTTTAATGTTATGTAATGTCTTTAAATTATCTTTATTTGTGGACAAACACTTGTATATATGACAACATGTGATCATTCAGAATAATGTAACTAATTCAACTTAAAAAATTTAACCGAGTGATAGCCCGGATATATTTCTTACATTTCACATATGAAATGAATAAAAAGAAAGACTGGGTCCAATGGTTTAGACACTGACTCACTGTTGATGAGGAAATGACTCAAAAGGCGACCGAGGCCAACTCCACGGGTGTGTTATGCAGATTTCTGAAGAGGGAACTGCATTTGGAGATGGTTAATCTCAAGGGACAGAAGAAAGAAAGGGAGACGACTGCCAGAATGGGTCGTTTCAAAAGACTTTTGGGTCTGTAATTCTATGCGACTCGGTTCTTAAACTCCTAACCTCCGCCCGAAGATCACAACCAGCTATTTACTGTCATAAATCTGTTGCGTACAAACCTTTAACTCAAATAAGAATGTGATGTTATTTCTGGATGAATACCTCACATTCTGACAGACGGCTCTCTCAACGTGGACCCGAACTCGCAAATTGAGAGTTTAACAAACTAGCCTGAGCAGCATTTCACTTAACACTCACGACTTTGGCGTTTGCATCATCGATAGCGGCATGAGTTATGTCTTCTAATAAAAATATCAAAAGGTATTTTCAGCAGATCTTTTTTCGAAAGAGTTACAGTCCCTGATTTACAACTGCTGACGTTTAAACAGACCAGTTGCCTTTGCCTTGCAGGGGAATGGAGAGAAGGTGTAAAATCCATAGATGCTTTAGTGTTTGCTCCTTGTTAGAGGCGACCCTGCTTTACAGCCAATGAATTTACTGCTGAAATGATTTCAAGTGTTACACACACTATGGTTTCAGTCAGACCTTCCACACATTTGAGAGGGATTATGTGAATTTTGAATTGTTTCTAGTCATGGGCGTTTAACACTGGGACTCCATTACAAATCCATTGCATCTGTGTTTGTGAAGATTTATCAAAACCATCCATCCTCAAAAGGATCCTGTGGATGTTAAGTTAGCACGTTGGTCCAGCTTACTCATTGTAACGAGCAACCAAACAACTGCTCGGCCAAATACTAGAAGATCTGACGCACATATAACAGTTTGTTATACTGAATGCACGCTAACCCAAGTAAAATGCCTGATCCACGTGTCAACATGCACATGCACATACGCTCATGTTTGCTTGTCGCACACCTACACAAAAACTCTCTTCATTATGTATCAATTCACTTCAAAACGTGCTTGAATTTTATCACACTTGAACACACACACACTCAATATACGCCGCCTGGTAACCCGCAATCTCCAAAGGCCTCCAGCATTTGCAATCTCCAAAGGCCGCGTGGTAACCGGAGCTGGTGTGAATTCCAGGCTTGCACAAATGATTCAAACAGTCACTGATGGTCATCTACATTAGGGTATAGGAAAGAAAGTAACCCACTGGCCCTCATCATTCAGAACATATAGATCAACCCAATTTAGATCTGTCCTCCACCTCTTTTCGTATGAATAATAAAGCTATAAGAAAGCTGCAGAGAAGAGAAAACTAAGATGATGGAGAGTTTGTGTCACAATGTCTTTGTCATCACATTCCCAGTCTGCCCCATTAGAGGTGCGAAACTCACACTTGGTAAATGTCCATTAGTCCCTGTGTTTTGTCTTAAGGATTTTTGTGCCTTTCAAATATTTCTAATTTGCTTTGGACAAAGCTAGCTAAGGACAAAAATAAGATAAGCTGTTTTTCTCTATTCTATTTGACAATATAATAATAATATTTTTAATTATTTAAATTTTTAAAATTAAACAAATAAATGTATTAATGTTGCAATTTCATTATTAAATTCTCATTTTTATTTTACAGTACAGTAGTAATATTAATAATAATACATTATTCTGAAATTACAAAAATCTGTGTAAATACAGAAAAAATATCACATCTCTGCATAATTATGCCTTATTTATGTTTCAGTTTGAATGGTTGCAGCTTCAATAAAACCAGCTAGCTAGTGTTACTGGTAAAATTAACACTGTGCCTTTATAACATGAGAGAAACTACATGAAAACACTAAACGGAGAGCTCAGTCTGAGTTGAATTTTGAACCAAGTATCTCAGTCAACATGCTTAATGAGAGTGGAGGAGGATTGAAAAAGAAAATCGTATTAGAAAAGCTGAAAGAGTAAGATTATGGCGAGCAACAGGAAAACATGTGGCATTATTATTACAATATCAGAATGCTAACGTAGCATAGCCTGTTTGCGACTCTCCAAACACTTCCTTCTTAAATCTACATCTAAATGCTTTTCCCGTCCACATACTCGGTGTCCTCAACTCGTCGAGTGCATCTCCCTGTGGAGGTATTGGGTTCCACACAAGTGCTTGGAGCCCAACACACACCTGTCTCTGCTTGCCTGCTGTCCATCAAAGATGTCTAAACATTGCCAGCCTGAACGATAGGCGGATTGAGTCAGCTGGCATGGCTGCCCCAAACAACCTACAACAAGACCATCTAAACCTGCTGCCACCTTCCCCAAAGCTGCCATGTCCAAGCACCGCTAATTGCTAAGAGTCCTCTCCAGTCTAGGCCTCCTCCACTGGCCTGTGAGTCATCTCTTCCGAGCCGATTGAGGCTCTGAGGCCTGAAGGTCCAGGGCCAGCTTTCTGCTCTGGTTCTTTATCAGTGTTTTCAGTGTCTCCGAACCCTGAGCCAACATTCAGTTTCCAGCCCACTCCTTATCGTAACTCTTTACCACTAACTTCTTTTTTTTGTTTTTTGTCTGCTACAAAAGACCACCAGAAAAGCTTTCTGTTTTTATTCTTCAGTCTCATGTTTTCAGTTTTCTACTTTTCATAATGTGTATTAATCTGCTCAGAGTTTACTCAACAGTTGACCTTATCCATAGCAACGGGAGAATGCCTGCCGTTTTACATCATGCACACAATCTGTTCCCCATTTCGTACAGCTGGAATTCGAGTGAGGCAATGGGGTTAAGGAGCCAAGCAAGTCCGGAGAAGTCAACCTGAAAATGAGACACCCCCACTGCCTTTTAAGGCTCTCAGCACCATGAGAATACACTGACAGGCGTGCAGAAATACAGAGAATTTGAAATGAACATGCACTGAATGCAATTGCCAACATATGAATGGATCTCGCATGTGCATGCAGATGTGCAGACAGAAGGCGTTTGTGTAATACAGAGCTGGCGGTCCAAGAACTGCGCTCAGGCAGCAGCCACGTCACTTCTCAAAAGTTGGTTGGGTTGAATTGAAGAATTTTCTCCTTTTCAATTCAAAGTGTGATTGTGAAATTTATTGACAACATTGCACAAGAGGTTGAACTGAGATTTGAACTGGAATGGCAAGAAGAGAAAATTTACTTAAAAGTGCAACCGCGCACAACCTTCAGCAACCTTGGTTCCGGAAACCAAACCAAACCAAGCAGCTACGAGGTGAATCTCAACATATTTCTTTGATTTGAAGCAAAAAATCTGACAAAAACACAAAGGGACAAGACTGTGTATTTAACAGCTACAATTAGGGAAATAACTACAATTCCATGAAACATTGGAAATGACAATCAAATTAAATATATATATATATATATATATATATATATATATATATATATATATATATATATATATATATATATATATATAAAATTAACAATATAGTTTGCATTTATTGAAATATGTATATATTCACACTTATTTGACATGGAGACTGACATTATTACATTATGTGCAGTGCATCATGGGAGCAGACGGGCACTAAAGTTTTATTTTGGTGTGATTTGTTGGTTTCTTTTCTGTGATTGGATTGCAGATTTCTTTGCAGAAACATGGGTAATGTATTTTCTCACCAGAATGCCACAATTATTTGAAAAATACATGGCTTCAACAAAAGAATATACCATTTATTAACAACCTTGTAACTCATAGAAGGTCTGTCTTTAATGGTTTATAAGTTATTGTTAAATATTGTTTAATATATTTCCCTTTGGAGAAAATTAATGGGATTTTTTACTTCCGGAACCCAGCTGTTGCACTCTATTGCAGTTCAAAAAATTGCAATTCAATATTGAAAGTTATTGCAATTGTCTTGTTTTGTACTTAAAGGGGTCCTATAATGCAAGGGGCATTACAAGATGTAATAAAAGTCTCTGGTGTCCCCAGAATGTGTCTGTGAAGTTTCAACTCAAAATACCCCACAGATCATTTATTATAGCTTGTCAAATTTTCCCTATTTGGACGTGAGCAAAAACACGCTGTTTTGTGTGTCCCTTTAAATTCAAATGAGTTGCTGCTCCCTGCCCCCTTTCCAGAAGAGGGCAAAGCTTAACAGCTCACATTGCGGTTGCTCAACAACAACAAAACTGGTGAATCTCACAGAGCCAAAATGAGGATTGTCAGTAACGTGTCCAGCCTTACATTGTTCAAACTGGAGTCAGACACTGATAGAGAGACTCAGGAAGAAGTTACAACTTTTAGAATGCATCTGGATGTTTCTGAATGGTTAGTGGATAAATTTTTGTAGTTGCTGTGGAGTTGATTCAACTCATCAACTTGCATGTGCCGTCATGTTAATCTTTTGTGCAAATCCAGTGTTGAATTGATCCTCATTTGTGAAGCAGTCCGGTGTAAAATGACGGCATGGTAACAACACTGTACTACAACAACGAGTAGCAGC
Organism: Opsariichthys bidens; assembly: GCA_037194245.1. NCBI lineage: Eukaryota > Metazoa > Chordata > Actinopteri > Cypriniformes > Xenocyprididae > Opsariichthys > Opsariichthys bidens. The sequence goes on along the minus strand of CM074284.1, from coordinate 16,198,630 downwards.
CCAATATCGCCTCACCACCTTTGTTGTATTTTCCGGGGTCAGGGTTTATGTAAATTTTAGGGTTACTGATGTCACTAACCCAGGAAGAAGCTCGCTGTAATCCCTACCAGCCATTTATTGTAGTTCTTAAACACAGAATTCTTTAAAAGAAATGATCTGCCTTAAAATTGAACTTTGAGCATCGTAACTTTGCAGATGTTGTTTATGCTACAGCAAAATTACACAAAAAAGTGAAATCATAATTAACCACCCCTTTAAAAATAAGTTATATGAAATGTACTCTCTATTTTAAATCTACTTCCTTACATTTGAATTTGAACTGCAGTTGTGCAGCCTGTTTGCTTTAAATTCAATTCAAATGAGAAAGTAATTCTGAGCATCTCTATCAGACAATCATGACACCGCTCAGGTCACCACTACGACAGTCAGCTTGTGCAGCTCTATAGACATAACTGAGAGTCGCTTGACTTGCTGTACAATTAGGATTCAGCTCCAAAGCCCCTTTAGGCTGCCTAAGGTAAACCTACAGCTCATGTCTAAAAGGACACGATCAGCACTGCCTGTCAGGAGAAGTTTCATTTTGCTGCGGCTGCCAAAATGCATACGTAACCAGAGCCATTATTCAGCTCTGCTGAGGGAGTTTCAGGAGTTAGCAAAAGCCACTCCGAATGAAGAAGCTCCCCCCGTTAGGAACACAGAAGCATTACGCTCATCGCTACGGTTAAAGGGTGTGGGTGTCTTCACAATCCACTTGGCTTTCATCCTCCTTCCTGAAATTTGGCATTGAGCTCCTGGCGCTGGCTAGCCAAACCCTGTGCAGTATAGTGCTAACATTTCATGACAAAGGAGGCTCTGAATCGCTGCCCCCTCTGCCTGCACCTGCCCTGCGTGGGCAAGGGAGGTGAAACAGTGGGTACGAAGGTTGAAAGCACCGATTGTGAAGTCTTCGGTGCACGTGTGGATCTTCCCCCGTCTGCTTCCAGTTTTGGCATGAAAAGTTAGTAGTTAAAGACAAACAGGAATGACTGAAAGATCAGTCTTTTTTAGATTGTTTTATTCTTGCTTATTGGCTTGAAGTTTTTTTTTTTGGGAGAGCCTAAGTGGTGCATCAAACAAACGTTTTGGGGAACATTTGGCTTTGGCGATAGCTGAGAAGCAAATAGCAATTAGCAATCAGCAAAATAGCAATTAGCAAACTCCATTGTGTCTGCAATCGAAGGTTTCGTGTGACTGAAAAGGCAAAATCATACAGCATGGCTGCGACAAGAATAGCAAACTATAATCTGCATCTTTGTTTTACTTGACTACAATTCGTCTAGAATTTACCAAAAAAAAAAAAAATTCACAGAGATGACATACATACATATATATATATATATATATATATATATATATATATATATGTGTATATATATATATGTGTATATATTATACATTAGTTTGATGATTATAAACAATTACATATAAGATAGTATTAATATATAAAATACTTTATAATATAAAACTATATATATGTATAATTAAAATCAATTTTATAATTTAAAACATTAAAATATACAAATATATTTTTCACATAGCAACATGTAGCAACTATTTTTAAACTCAGAAACAACAAAAGGTTTCAAATCAATGTGACAATTGGTTAAGGTCAATGGGCCTCCCAGTCCTCATGCTACTTAATTCTAGAAGACCATGGTCACATGACCATCTCAGGAGATCCCCTTGAGGGACAACTGTTCTCCTCAGCTCCAAAGCTTTAGTGCCAAAGATGATCAAATAGACTGTACAATATCTCTGGATATGTATCAAATAGCAGTCTTGCATTTACTTATCTGTGCGCACAAATTCCCGATTGTATACTCTCTAACCCATAGTCGACGCACAGACACACACTACTCCTACAAGGCTAAAGGGGTCAAAGATAATTAGCCGTGGCCGATCTGCTGCAATTAATACGAGCATACAGCCGGTGTGTTGAAGGGAACATTTCGACAGCTGACGGGGAACGAAGGAGAAATGAATCACTAGTCTGGTGGGCTCAAGGTGGTAGTGTGTGTATGAGAGAGCGAGTTTGGGGGGTCATTCAGTGGGGATTAGAGATTTTGGGAGGCAAATGGGCGGAGCGGGAGGCAGCTGTGGAACTCTGTGCCTTTAGAGGCTCTGTTGAGGCACAGAGGGGTAGCTTTGTCCCCTCTGCGAGGAGGCTGGATCTGCTCCAAAAAGAAACCCACCGCCAACACTCAATACTCTTCTTTGTCATCCCTCACCACCTTCCGTTTTAGAGGAAAGGTGCCCCCCTCCTCTACACAATGCAGCTTTCCATTGTCCTAATCTTATGTAAGGGGCTTTTCTTATTTAAGCCCCAAATGTCTCAGCGCAAATGCTAAATTGCCCCAATGCAGGACACAGGCATTAAATGATTTTGCACTTATAACCTCATTATGCAACGGAAGGGCATGCCACAGCAACCGGCAAGCCAGGTGTCATTATGGTGGATCTACGCTTATAGAAATGTGCTGGAGGCCTTTGTGTCTTTTGATTGTGCTTCAGTGAAAAAAGGTTAATCAAACGGCTTGATTGACATGGTGATTTTGATTAAAGATTGCTTTTGAATAGTTATTCTGTGGAATAAGTGTCAGAATAAAACAATTAATTACATATTATTTATCTTAATGTTCCTCAAAATTTTATTTATAATTATTTTAATGGCAATTTTGAGAAAATCTATATTATTTTAGTTCAGAAATCTAACGAAAACCTTGTTAAATAGTATTTTTGTCAAGTAAATTTTAAGAAAATATTTTTTTTACGTAATATGTATTTTAAATAACATTTGCAAACCTTATTTTTTTTATTTTAATTTATATCTCAATGCTATAACAAAAATGATTAAAATTGAGATTATTTTAAAGGTACAGTTGGTGTTTGCGTTACATTTTAATCAGAGAGTGAGAGCAGCAGGGTATCTGCCACCACTTTTTTTTTCCTTCGCGGGAACTTCAAAATGGAGGCCATGTTGTTACGCGATTGGATATGGGAGTCTAAGTCCTCTCTACGTGACCGGACTGCGAGAGTATCCATCCTTACTGCGGCTGACTCTCTCTCTCAGACCACGCATCTGTCTCGCTCTAAGCCCAAAGGCAGACATCGGCACAGAAGCGAGAGACATCTTTGTCGCCTGTCTACCTGCCTGCTGTAGCTGGGGAAACAGAGAAAGACGACTATAATGATGATGGTAGAGGGGAACCTCTTGCCTCTAGAGCCGTCACTTTAATTCCCATCTCTGAGGCAACCGAGTGTAGAGACTAACAAAGCATGCTTTGTCTCTAAGGGGGGAGTGAGAAACCGTAGGGAGGAGGGCGTGTCTGTGACAAAGGGGGATGGGGGTGTCGCCCCCATCAGCTCTGCACCAAACCCCAGGAGAGGTCCCACCTTCATGGGACAAATCCTGTGCACCTTGCGTGCAGCTATAAGACATGAGTCACATTGCACAAGGCATCTAGACAAGGATGGAAAATTTAATGCTGTTTTTAGATAACTTATTTGAATAATTTAAGGCTTTTAGTTTACAATAACAAAGGGAGGAGGACTTGTGTACCAATGTAAAGTATATTTTTATATGTAAAGAAAATTCACATGACTTTATAAAGCCTCTTCCAAATGTATATATATATATAAACCCTGTTTTATCTTAAAAATGTGAATAGGAAGGTCTTTTGATTTCAGTATCACAAAATCAATTCCTGTAGTTGTGCCAAAACAATATATCCTCTTACCCAAATCGATATACATTTACGTTATATTTATAAATGATTTTATCCAAAGCGACTCACTTTTGCCAAAAGTTGCGCGTAAGCTTCTCCCGCCAAAAGTACATAAAAATCCATGCATATAGATAAAATCTGTCAAGCTCCTGAATTGCTGAGCTTAGAGCGTGGGGGGTGGGATTTACTGATGAGCTCATCATAAAATGTGCAGCAGATGACAGAGTGAACGCAGCGAGAGATGAGGATGGCTGTCTCCCACTGACACATTCATCATCTCTACTCCACTGACAGACTCAGACAAAAGCACAGAGACAGGCCCACTTATGTAACACGTCAGGACTCCCACTAACACGCAGAATGCATTTATAAAAAAAAAAGGACTTCGATACAACTGCAACCACTACTATGAGTTACAGACATTTGCTATAGATAAAAAGCTTGGTAGTTGATGTCTGATGAGATCCTGATGTTTACGTAATAATTTAATGATGGCAATTGTATGTTGAGATTTACTGAAATCTACCATAATGATCTAATAAATATATTTATATATAATTAAACTATATATATATATATATATATAAATGACATATTTTGTATAATTAAGGTTAAGGTTCTGAACAATAATAATGCTGGTACTGTCAAAATCAACCATTAAAACTGCTATATATACGTAATGTTCAGTCAACTCATATTTACACAGTGCACAGCACTCTCACTTTTGCCATTCTCCTTTTCACTCTTGTTTTTTTGTCTCTGCATCATCACACACACACCAACACCTCCTCAGGCAGATGGGAGACCAGCCTGCGCGCCTGCACCTCCCCCCACACTTGAGGAGCTGTGTCGTCAACAATGTCAAAAGCTTCTATTGTCATTAAGAGTGGCCCACCACTCCTCTTTGTCCTACACAGTTTAGACCCATCATTGACCATTCCAACAATTAGATATCCAACCACACCCCTCCCCCTTCCCCTCTCAACTTCTTTCCATGTCTGCATCTTTCTGTCCCAGTGTTTCGGAGGGACCAGACACAACTGCACCGTCATAAATATCTCAAATCCCTTGATATACTCCGACAGAGACACAAACACTCACAACTTAGAGTCTAATATGAGCGATGACAGGAGTGTCAGGAGGTAAGCTCAGTGTCAGAGGTTATTATACAGACCACGGGAAGGACTTACAGATGGGTCAAACTTTTGGAGGCATATTTTTGGCTCTCCAAGATCCTCTGTGTCAGAATTTACTATTCCACACATCGCCCAAGCATGGGACAGTTATTGAGGTCCTAAGCTCTGTGCCCATAAGCTCTCGCCCACTCGGTGCCTGGTCTAATGATGCAGAGTCTGAGGGATGACAGACAGGGAACGCCGCTCAGAAATACAGGAATGCTGGATTAAAGGCTCTCAGATCTACAAAATGGTTTACCATTATCTCATAACTGGCTTCAGTTTCCAGGACTGAAAACTCATTTGTTTTCACAGTTTCCATGAGAAACTATTAAAAACAATCCAAACATGTTGCATGATGAGAATGTCTATTATAACAAGCGCTGTGCGAAATACTGGCTTCGGACGAACAGGACCATATGCAGTCGCTGGAAGAACCGAACTGGTCAATATTCAGAAGCTGTATATATCCGCTATTTCAATGTGTGTATTTTACATTTTTTTGGACTGATTTCATGATTCTAACATATTTTAAACCAAGTTTAAGTCAATTCAGCAGTCATTCAGTTGATTTTCCAACAAAATTGGTGCTGAAAATCAGAATAAAAAAATATAATAGTGTAACTAAAAAATCATAGTTTACCCCAAAAATAAACATTCTGTCATTTATTAATCTCATGTTGTTCCAAACCTGTATAATCATATCAGTAGTCAACCAATACGATTTTTAAAAAAATCAAATGCCGATATCTTAGAGAGCCGATGGTCGATCTAAATATAAATATCACACTATTCAATTTAAATACAAACTAAATGTATATTTATTTTACATTATTTTTACAAAATTAGAATCCATATTAAAACATATATTTGAATAAAATAAATAAACAAATAAAATAAGCAAGATTTACATTTTAAATAGTAACTTATTGATTCTAGTAAACTAACGAAGATGGAGAATGGGAGCTCCTGTGCGTTTTGTTAGCTCTATCAAAATAAAAGTTCACTTATCTGGAAAATATATTTTATCCATATAATAATAAAAGTCTGTGTTTTTTTATTTATTTCCCAATGTTCATTCAATGATCTTTTGTGTTCCATATACAGGTTTGGAATTACATGATGGTTGGTAAATAATGAGAGTGTGGGTCTGCAGATAAGCCTCAGTGTTGTAAAAGATCACATTTTAATGTTCTGTTACTCGCATCCCCTGTCAACACTATTGAGTCGAGGTGCAAATTATCAAAATGATTGAGTCAGTGGACTTCCTGGGTGGAAGGAGATTGGCTTTTCAAATTTGAAGGGAATGCACCTGCTATTCTCTTCGGTCCTCATGGTGAATTTTAGCCTTTATCCTGTCTATTTGCAGTGGCAGGATCGATCAATAGTATTTGTACTAAAGCCTCATAGATACACTGGAGATATTGGTCGGCCAAGGGGGAGGGCTGGACTAAAGGACGCGGCACCACTCCCATGATCCAAAAATTGATCCCTGGAATAAATTTGCAGTGTTCTATTAATGGCGGGTCCCTCTGAGGTTTTTTATTACATCTGACGGAAAAGCCACACATTACAGCAGGAAAAGTACAACACCCAAGAGGAAAGAGAAATGAAAGAGAAGGGGTAACCAACAAGATACCCTTTTGAAAAAGATGTATACTTTAGCTTTTCTAAAAAGGGTACATACATATATAATATACCTTGAAGAATATACTTTTTGGACTCTTAATTATTATGTGAATTATATATACTGAAACTGTATTAGAATTTCAATATATATTAAATGCAGTTAGTCTTGTACTTATATTTGTAATTAGAGATGCGCCGATACCGATATTTGCCGATACCGATATATGCCTTCTTTTAAATTAATGATCATTTCTTAATTAATAATTATATTTTTAATTATTATATTTTTAAAGAAATGCAAATAAAAACTTTATTCTTTCCATTTCATCAACTTGTTTCATAGTATATGGTATCAGTTATAAAACAACACATTACTCAAATTAATATTAACACACATTAACTAAATTCTGCAGATTATTTCTCAACTTTCTGAGTGTTATTAATCCATTTAATTACTATTAATATTGAACATCAAACTGGTTTCTTATCATTTTCTTTACACATCACAAATGCTGTGCATTTTCCTGCCTTCCTTTCATTGACAGGATATATCTGCCCTGACTATCAGCCTTTTTTTAAACTATCGGCCGATAATCGATACAGATTTTTGACCGATATATCGGTGAATCTCTATTTGTAATATTATGTATGTTATGATGAAGTTGTAATTTAATACAATTTAGTACAAAGAAAAAGAAAGAAAGAAAGAAGTCATTCAAAAGATCTTCCTGATTATCACTGAAAAAGGTCTAGTCATACCTAATTGGAAGCGTCAGCAGGCTAAGTGGGCAACATGCTAATTATATCACAAATGTACTCTGATGTACTAGCATCTTCATCATTTTCAAGATCACTGTCTGCGCCATCACTCCCATCATCGTCCTCGCTAAGTGTTTCTCTCTATATCGCTCTTTCTATGATGAGACTCGGGTCAAACTCGCTTTGGAAAGCAAGGCTCTTTTGTACAAGACGGTTTGACTGTGTGAGTCTCAGGCACTGGCTGGCACTGTGGGCTAGCGGCCACAGAAGATGACGTCACGTGCCTGAAAAAGAAAACAAAGCCACAGGGATTAAGGGTACCTCGTCTCTCCTCCACAGCCCAGATGCTGACTATCCCGCCGCCTCTGACAATGGTGCTTTTACATGCTAAAGACAGTTAGCATGTAGGCTAGCACTTACACATGAGACTATATTAATATAGTTCACAGCCAGACTGATTAACAAGCACTAAACTGTGTTGAATCATTCATCAGAACATGCAAGATTCAATACATAGCCTAAATAAATTTTAGCAGTTAACAATTTCAAGTGGTAGTATAGTATTGCCGCTAGACCAAAATAACCTGAGCGACTTCACCTTCTGAACATAACACTCCTCGAGTGTGAATTTTTCACAGTCTTCCACAGGCTGAATCCAAGACAGAAACAAAAGTCGCATAATTACTTGCTAACATTTGCTAATTTAATGGCAATAAAGGCTAACTCTATCGTGAACCTGAAGTGTTAGCACTCCCTTATAAAACACATTCTATGGTGGTACTATAGTACAGTGATGGTAAGGTAATTTATATATATATATCATGGTATTTACATTAAAACCCTAAGAAACACTATTCCAAAAAGATAAATGCCCAGTAGTGTAAGTCCTTGCAAATAATATATACTAGTTATACTTTGCAATAAAGTCAAATTAAATTTTTTTACTTTAAAGTACATTGTTTTGACAACCTTTTATCATGCTTTAAAGAAGTGCACTGATTTTAATGTGTGAACTAACATACTAAAACACATGTAAAGTACTTGATTTTGATTTTAATTGTAGTGTGTCATCCAATATTTCACTTAAAGTAAATAATTTAAATGCACTAAACAGTAGCATCATAAAAAAAAGTTTAGGTTTGTTACAGATATATTTACCGACTCATCAGCCAGTGGCACATATCCCAACAAACCGTCCCATGCCAGCGTGATCAAAAACATCTTAAACTAGATGGAACTAGATTAAATATTTTGACTGTTGCGATTCCAAATCGGTTTAATGACCTGTAACTCTGCCTGGGTATCGGACAAGTGTTCACTGTTGGCCAGAGGAGAACTGGCCCCCCCGACTAAGCCTGGTTTCTCCCAAGGTTTTTTTCTCCATTTGTTGGAGTTTTGGTTCCTTGCCGCTGTTGCCTTTGGCTTGCTTAAGTTGGGGACACTTGCTTGATACTCAGCAGTGTTTTTAGTATGCCTGCATTGGCGCCGTTGTATGCGAACTGAGCTAAGCCGGACAATTGCGTCACTGTTTTCTGCAGTGCTGCTATACATAAATTATCTAGACTAATAACTACTGATCTTTGCAACGGAATGAATCAATAATATATAGAATGAGCTGCACAATGACACCATTTTCTTTGGGAGCTGCTGTGCAGCCAAAACTATTTGCCAATTATTAATGTAAAACTGCTTTGCCACAATTTGCATTGTAAAAAGCGCTATATAAATAAAGGTGACTTGACTTGACAAGTTTTGATAATAAATGCTTGCCAGTGGAGTTTAACCATATTGAAAATACGAATTTAAATAATTATGAAATTACATGTAAAGATATACTTAAGTCCTACTCAAGTATGTCAAAAAAATGTACACCTCAACTAATTGCTTTAAATTTAAATGATTAAAACATTCGTTTAACTGCAAATAACAAAAAGTTAGGTGTCTGAAAATATTACATTCAGTTAAATTATTTTAAGTAAGAAATTGCCATACTAAGTACTCTTTGTAAAAGTATAGTAAAGTGTACTTTTTCTTGAATTCACTCAGCTTGAATTAAGCTAAGCAACACTAAGGTCATCGTAAATAAGAATGTGAGTAAATGAGGCTAAAGAAAGAGAGCAAGAGAAAAAACGAATAAAACAGAAATCTAATTTCTAACCCTAGATTTGTAATATTGCGGCTTTTCATCTTTTGGCCACAAAGCTTAGGTCTTAAGCAGATTACACAGCAGAGAAATCAGTAATGTTGATAATGTGTGGGGGAGGGCAGCATGGCTCTCTGGGTATTAAACACTGAAAACTGCAATCACGGTGCTAGATTAGGAGTGAGCTTTAATATTGTGCTACATACTGCTGAAAGGGACAGGGAATGGGGATCAGTAACTTGGACAGGGAAAAGTCAGAATGTACACACACTCGGGAAACCTGAGAGGAAGAGCGCTGGCCAATTATAAAGAAGAAAGGATGATGCAACTCTCTGGACTCGTATCTGAAAATGCTGTGAGAAAAATCGAGCGTAAATTTGGGCATTAAAACGTGACTTTTGATGCAGCTTTTTCACGCAAAAGGCTGTGGAACATAAGTCTTTAAATTGAAAGTGTTTTTTTAAGTAATTAACCCAAAACAGAAAATTCTGTAATCATTGTTCACCCTCATGTTGTTGACTTTTTTTCTGTGGATAACATAAGAAGATATTTCGAGAAATGTTTATCAATGTAACATCGGACCCATTGATGTTCTTTGTATGGACACATTTTCTTAAAAATATTCTTAATGTTACACAGATAACAAAAGTCAAACATGTTTAGATGAACATTAGGGTGAGTAAATGACAGAATTATCATTTTTGTGTGAAACTGTAGCATTCAGTTTTGTGTTTTGAATTAATAAAAATGACAACATATTAAACTACATTTAACTTAGCAGTCTCTCGTGGTTTCATTAAGATGGAACAGTGTTCTTTACAGATGCAAGTTTGTTGTCAAATATGGCAGTTTCCCAATAAATGTTGCAGGAACTATTTTTGGAGCGAAGACAACTAATAAATCTGTTCTGCAGAAATAATGGATGTCTCTGGTCAGCCCTGCTTTGTCCAAAATTAAATGCCAGTCCAGCTTCTACAACAGACGATGTCTTCGGAGATGTGATGTGCCCATTGAAACAGTTTAACCATTTAGATATACCGCCGGACACTTCTTTCCTAAAAAGCGAAAGAGTTCCCCCCTTCCCCGCCGTGAGAGCAGCACAGCAGGTGGATCTTTTGACTCGTACCCAAGAAAAAGCTCAAGCTAATTTCCATACAGATGCCCGCTTCACTGGAGAGGAAGAACCCCCCATTAGGAACTCGAACAACCTAACACAGCGCCGGCAACTATTCGCCTACGTTCCTCTCCCTTAATTCAGTAGCCCCCCCCCCCCCCCCCCCACTCTAGACATTGGAGCACTCGAGGCTGCCAAAACCAATGAAAGGGTGGGTGGGTAGGAGGTGTCTTGCATTTGGCATCTGCCATGGCTGGCCATTGCTCGGTGCTCTACATCCCAAGGGGAAAGGGACAGAGGTGCCCTGTTGGAAGTGCCAGGATGATGGGAGGATGAGCAAATCGCACAAAGCCCTTTTAAGTAAGAGCCCAGAAGCCCCCCACCACTTCTTGTTTCCTCTGTCACCCCATCCCTAAAAACATCTGAAAGCATTCCAACACACACAGACACAAAAACATCTCTCTTTTTCTCTCAAAATATAAATAGTACTAGAAAAGTGGCATTCAAACATCGTATCGGCATTCATTTGAGCTCTGAACTCTGTACTTGCGAGTCTCTCAGCTCATTGTCCTCACTTGATCTGGCACTATGTGGAACCTGAGCTCTGATAAAGGCCATATGGTGTGGCTGCAAGCCCAAAGGTGACAGCGTCCCATATGATTCTCATTAAGAACGAGTCGCAGTGACTTTGGGAATGAGGTACCTTTGGTAATGTATTAGCATAGACTAATAACATGGATTAATTAAGATATAAAGTAATCCAGGTGCTTTAAAATGGTGCTTTAATGACTGGATGGTAGAGTATTGCAGTAAACAAGAGGAGGTTGATGAGGGTTCCCTTCAAGGCTTTCTGGAATTAACAGACTTACCCGGGTAGAAGTCTTTGGATTTGGACAGCTTGATGGTGGCCCCGGTCTCTTTCTGTAGCTGGACAATAGTCTGACCACCCTTGCCAATGATGGAGCCTGCGGCGTAGCTTGGAATCAGCACCTTTAAGAAATATTCGCCTTCCTCTGGAAAAAGGAAAAAAGGACAATTTAACTCCGTAAATGATTTTTTACCAAAAATCTGGCACGTTCAATAACAATAAATGAACATAATCAAAACAAACAAATATCAAGATTTAAAAAACATATTCCGTAATATATTATTTATACTACTACTATACTACGAATAATAATAATAATAATACAACTAATAATAATAATAATAATAATAATAAATATTTGCAATATATTTAAATAAACATTTTTCTTTAATATACAAAATAAAACATACAAAATAATAATAATAATAAATATTTGCAATATATTTAAAGAACTATTTTTGTTTAATATACAAAATAAATAAAACATACAAATGATAATATTAATAATAATAATAATCATCATCATTATTATTATTAAATAAATATTTGCAATAGATTTGTAACATTTTTAAACATTTTTGTGGCATTAATAATAATAATAAATATTTGCAATAGATTTAAACTTTTATGTAATCTGACATTACGTTTAAATTTAAGAGTGCGCTTAAATGTGTGAAATTGATTTTGTAGACATATATAAATTATGTCTTCAACCTAATATTTTAATGTCTTTTTTTAATGGATAAAATAATTTTAGCAGGGATAGGGAAGGAAGAGCAGCTAAAAAGTGACCAGGATACATGGGAACTTCTTTAATAATATATATTGTTTAAAAAGCATCCCAGGTGGCACGTCCTGATGCTGGTTGAATGCCCAGAGTGTGCAGGGCTGTAATCTATGCAAAGGGTGGCTAATTTAAAGAAGCTAAAATAAGACTTTTAAGTTTTTATCTTATTTTTTTAAGAAAACATTTTTGGCCACTACATAATTCACATAAATCCATTTGTGCTACATCACAGATTTGATGACTTAATTGTTATTATTCTGTTATGTAGAATAAAGTATTAAAGAATTAGAAAGTGTGTCCAAATTTTAGCTGGTAGTGAATAATATGCATTATGTATTTATATATAGTTATACTTCCTACGGCTTTTAGAGAGTCTAGCATTGCATTATCGGAAAAAAGGAAAGAAAGTAGCACTACGGTATGGTGGCACTTTTTTTATGCTAGACGCTTTACATCTTTGGTAGATGCTTTAATACCTGACTTATGAGAAAATGCACATATTGCCTAAGTGGCATTTAGAGATGGTAGCTATAAATAAAAGTCAAAGTGAAATACTAGAACAGCAAAGAACTACAAGACCACTATAATAAGATCAGAGGACTTAACGAGTTGTAATTAAAGCTGAACCACAAGTATTAATGCTTAAGTTAAGCAGGGCTGCTAACAGTCAAGTATAGAACAACAAGTGCAGGTTAGTAGGACAAGAAAATTGCAAGTTATGCAAGTATGAAAGGATTAGGGATGAGGGTACATTTTGTTAAACATGTCAATGCATGCAAAGAGAAGATAAATTTGAAAAGACGTATTAGTAAACTCCATTTCAACGTAGACATTGTACTGTGTAGAAGTAGCCATTTATAGCAAGTGAAGAGCATGGAACATATAATGTAGCACAAGACATCCTGATTTCGCTTCCCTCTTGAGGAAGGTCAGCAAAGGTTTCCTTGAAAGTGGAGCAGCAGTGGGGCAGTAAAGTGCTTCATCTATTGTTGGGCTCTACCTGGCTGCAGCATATCCAGGTCAGCAGAAGCACAGTACATGGTCCCAACACCGTGACTTTAACATGACATTGTATCCCTCTGCCTGGGCCGCTTGGGTACGCACTTAATATTCCACCACAATTAATCTGTGTCGGATCCCAGAAGACGGCAGCTTTAGATTAGATTGTTATTCTGGAGAAGCAGTTTATCTTGTCAAGCAAGGCTGATGGCTAGGCTAAGCTACATGCAGTTCCAGCCTAAGGCTGATGATTTGGTAAAAATGTTATAGACTACTGCACAGAGTATTAATCTCAGAGTGCAGCTGGACAAACAGAGCTAACAACAGAAACAACGGCAGGGATGCGTGGCATGTTTTGGTCGAAGGCCCGATTTAACTGCATCACTGACAAAGTAATGACACATGTCTGTAGTTACGTGTGAGCCAAATTAAGAGAAGCGTTAGTGTTCTGCTAACAAGATGGACGTCACAGATCACATTGTTTTGAGCTGGAAATCATAGAAAGGGTTAGTATTAATACAGATAAGATACAGAAGACTTGTGGTAAAAATTGTGTCATTAGTTACTCACCTAATTACGGAGCCCCAAATATGTATGTACGTATATATATATATATATGAATGAATTAATAAATAGTGGAAACAAATTCTTAATCCATTATTTTATATATTATATATATATATAATGGATTAAGAATTTGTTTCCACTATTTATTAATTCATTCCCTTGTTTTAGAAAATCGTGACCACGTTGTACTAATGTTTTGATTTAACTAAAACAAAGGAGCAAATTATTACAACATGGCCACAATTTAGTAAATCAAGGGAACAAATTATTATATTGTGCGCACAATTTACTTAAAACGAGGGAACAAACTAGTAAAACGTGCTGACATATTAGTAAGTCCTGGGAACGGATTGTTAATTCGTGGCCATGATATACTTATTTTTTCTCGCAAGTCACTGTAACTGACATTTTTTATACCGTGGAGCACAACGGAGCAAATTTGAACAATGTACTGATCTCTCTTTTACAATGAATTACAATGAATGTGGACCTGAGATATTTTGAACTTGAAAAACGAGACACTATAAAAGTAGTCCGTATGATTTGTGCGCAGGTTCGTGTGGTGTACGGACTGAAATTTATCTTGTAATTCACTGACAGTTGTTGCCTGATGAGGCCGCGTCACTGATTCAGTGAGTTTTTGTGAACGCTGTTTAATTGAAAAGATCTGACTCGACAAAGATTCTGACATAATTTAAACAAGAAAATGCCATTTTCAATGAACAATGACTTCATGTCTTTTTCTCATACAAAGCTATTTTATGACTTCAGAAGATTTCAAAGATTATATGGAGCACTGTCATGATGCTTTTTTTGTCATTTTGGAACTTGACAATCACAGTCCTCGTTCACTTTTATTCAATTTAACATTGGATATTCTTGAAAAATGACATGAGGGTGAGTAAATGACGTCAGATTTTTTTATTTATGGGTGAACTATCCCTTTAATTATCCCTTTAACAGTAGGCAATGGGATGATTTTAACAATGTTTAAGTCTTCTTTAGGTAATCTCGTTAGAATTGCATGCCAATTGATCTGGATGTGTAATGAAGCAGATCTCTAACTAATGAAGTATAGGCTCATTTTTAGCCACACTAGTACTGGATGCCACCAGATTATGAGTTACATAAACAACAAGGGAATAATGGAGGTTACTGTGACATAAATAAATGTACTCAGAACTAGGCTCCCGAACACCTCTTAATGGCAAGTCCTGATTTTTCGCTCGCGTACTAAAAATTGCTGTTGTTTTCGCACATTATAAACAGGCGGTTCAAACTGTGTCTACAGAACACTACAGATACATGCTTTTCTGCAATGACCCAGATTTCTCACAGAGCTAAGACTGTCCTCCTTTTGATTTGGATGAGTCTAAATTTAACCTTGATTAATATGGCGTGGGGTTCATAAATAATGTGTATCATGCATGCATAAGTATTCTCTTTTCAAAAAGCATCTAACAAAAGTCTGTCATAAATTGGACCGGGAGGTTGCATATAGACTGACATTATCTACTCGAATTAATGTAACACATTAGACACATGATATTATGTCAAGCATCACATTTTCATTACAATATTAGGCTGTTTTAAAGGTTACACAATTTACTTTAATTATGAGCAGCAAAATATTTCAAAGCATTGTGGCGGTTATGCAGTGAAAAAAGAAAAGAAAGGAACATCATCAAGTTAAAGGTAGACTCTGGTTTGCAGATAACAAGATCTGTAATGTAATTTTGGCAGAAAATTAAACATTACCGTGAAATCCGACAAAATCTGATGAAAATGGTGGATCATGGATGGCCGGTTGGTTGCATCTCTCTAAAAGAATGTGAATGAGAAAATTAATCTTTGTGGAAATGTCAGATAGAAAAACAAAACAAAGTGACACATGACAGAGTCAATGACAGAGTCTACCTTCAAACCTCCTGCTCTAATCA
This sequence comes from Opsariichthys bidens, assembly GCA_037194245.1. Classification (NCBI taxonomy): domain Eukaryota; kingdom Metazoa; phylum Chordata; class Actinopteri; order Cypriniformes; family Xenocyprididae; genus Opsariichthys; species Opsariichthys bidens. The sequence continues at coordinate 16,182,885 of CM074284.1, read as the reverse complement.
AGAACATATTTGTGACTGTGAATGTTGGCGACATGGAGAAAGATACAGGATGCAGTAATAATGAACCTTATAGTAATGACTGCGTGGTTTCCATTTGTTTTCACTATCATTTTAAACTGAACATGACCTGATAACAAAGTTCTAGATTCAATGGCATTACTGTAAATTCAAAGATTATTCAATACTATTTAAACTTACAACAATTAACAACAACAAGACTTGTGGCATAATGTTGATTACCACAAATAGGAATTAATTTAGGCTACCGATGCCTCATTTTCTCAAATTATTAAAGAGCGGCAATCTGTAAACATTGATATACTCAATGTTTTAACAGTATAGCCACAAAACATTAGCAATATGCGTGCTAAACTGAATTCATGTGTGTGTTTTTATTATTATTATTATTTACGCTTAACATTTCTGCTTTTACTTTCACTTAACTTCCATTGCAAGTGCCTCACTGATTTTTGAATTTTTTTTTTTTCAATAATCAAAAGAAAATCAACATTATGCCATAAATTGAGCTTAACTTGAATCCAGAATGTTCCTTTACAAGCCTGGAAAACAATATTCAATACATCAGAACAAAAGGCATTCTCAGTTTGCTCTCTTCTAAAACATGGAGCATCTATAGGCCAAGTTTGAGTTGGATCTAGCCTATTTCCTGTCACTTGTCAACACAAAGCCCTGGCTGAGAAAAATCAGTGGATTTTACACTACACGCATATCCGTAGCAGTGCCTTTAAGGGAAATGAGTCCCTCCCATTGTGCTACACCGGGAACAAAACAAGAACAAGTTGGTATGCTGTTATTCTTTCCCTCTTCATATCTTAATAAGCCTCGTCTTTGCGTGTACATCTGCGATTATTCGCAATATACTTACTGAGAAGTCAGAATAATGAATTAAAAAGCCCAAATGGGTATTACTCATAATAAACCAGTGGGTGTAAACACAAATCTTTGGTTGCTAGAGACTCCCAAGAGACCTGTGGTGGTTCAAGAATAAGCAACGTCAGCTTGAGGATTGAAGTTTCCTCAGAGCTTATGTTGGGGGCCTTACAAAACAGACACAACGTAATCAACTTTCAGTTTTTTCATTTGCTTTTGTTTTTTAGTATAGATTTAAACTGCATTCGATTTCAAATTAATTATTGGGTTGAACAGCATTTGCACTTAAGCATAGCAAACATCTAATTTTAGTGGAGTGATGAAAGGACCACTTTCCCTGCACGGCTGTCCAAGCAACTGCCTGACCAAAATGGCTTCCGATATAAACATTGCACTCCGAATAAAACATTCTACTCGCTTGTGCTGCACGTGAGAGAAAGCAGCATGCTTTGTTCTAACGAGCGCAAAGACTCGAGGAGAAGCTTTCGCATTGCTTCTTTCATTCATCTCATCCATATTCATCTCAGGTCCCGTCCTCCATTCCAAGGCAGACAAGAGGCGAGCAAATCATCCAATGTGGGGCTGCCTTTCACAACGCCCTCCCAAATCCTCGCCATCCTGCATGAGATTTTTTTTTCCTTTGACGCAGTGCATTACAGAAAAAAACTGAAGCAGCGCCCCCTTCATTTCGAAGTGATCGTACGGTGATCGATAGGCTGAGGGTTGCATGGATAATCAATGACTTTGATGGGAGAGATGGACCCAGGCGAGGAGGAGGAAGAAGCCATCGCCCCGACCCATAATCATGATTAGAGGCGAAACAAACAAATGATGCGGGAGCAGAATGCTGTGCACCCTAGATGCATTTTCAGCTGAGCCTATCAAAAAACTGTGCACTTAATCTGAAATTTAGTGGGAGTATTGCATTGTAGGATGTGAGTGAACAAGGTGGGCGACAGCGACGAATCGGTTATTGGTCCCCCGTATAAATGTCTGAGGGGGTGGGGGTGAATCTTCAAACACAGCTGGCGAATCATGTTTATGTAACAACCCCTTCTAAGACGGATCCTGCGTCTACTTTCTCATCCTGCGGGCAGAAACTCACAAGCAAGAGAATCTAAAAAAGAGGCTACTCGCTAGTGCCGAGCAGCATCCGAAAATGTCTTTATATAGTAAAAACAACACAGCATTGTACAAACACACACACACACTTCCACGTTTTCTTGCGGCCTCAAAGGGTCACAGTCCCCTCACGCCGTCCAGCTAGGACAACCTTTTGTTAAATGGAAACATTGTCCCGTGCCAATTCATCCATTTACAAAATTAAAACATTACATCTTATGAGACAGCTCGGGAACGTGGAGAGAGGCTCTTTGGTGAACTTGAAGTCGAAACCTTAACGATCGATTGGCAGGAAAATGATTCTTGTTTTTAAGCCAACTGACTTTCATTTTAATGTCTATAACTTTGTTTTCAGGCAGCCTTTCAAAATACAATGCTTTGTCAGCCACATCATGATTTAATCTACTAAACAAAGAGTTAAAAGAACATGCAAGTCATGCAAAATATGATACTAATCCTACATGCAATGAAACAGTAAATGTTATAAGAAAACAAATCAGACCTTTTATTGTCCAAAGACTGTTGTTGTCGGTTGCTTTTCCCGTTTTCAGTACGCTATGCTGGATCCTTACTCCAAAGTAGTCCAAACAAAATCTACATAAATGGTTCAGATTCACACTAACTTGGCGAAGGTCTGCCTGTGCAACTGCTGGTGTTTAAATATGAACCACAAAGCAGAAATTGTGGCTAAATGTCAACTCTAAACATGCAACCATGATAATATATGCCATATTTTTCTCTTTTCTCTTTTTCATGCCATATTTAACTCATTTAATATAAATATAAATTGCCGTTCACATATTTATCAACATGTCTTACTAACTCTTTGAGATACAAAACACTAAATGAACAAATTTTTTTTTAAAAATCTGCATTTGTATTTTATTATTTTCCAGAATTCCTAACATTTAAGTTAAAAAAAATATGGATAAATTAAAATAAATATACATGCTTTAAGATAGAACAACAATGTCATATTATAATACTAAAATAAGTTAACTGTTTAGTATATTTATACATCTACTACACTACTGTAACTGTGTGTGATACCACATAAATACACTATTTTGGATAAGCTGAAATAAATGAATTGAGTATTTGAATGGAATTAGGGAATGTACATCTTTTGGTAAATAAATCTCCATTAATTTTACACTACATAACTGGCTAAGGGTTTTAAAAATCATTTCATAGAAATTGCATGCACGCATGCAAAGGCAATTTCTAACAGGCCATATTTAATAGCTAAGCATAACATCACAAAATTGTATATTATCAATAGAAATTTCCATTATCCTGCCATGACGATTCAAGATTTTAATCATTTTGCATGCCTGGAAATGACAATATTAAAATTTCCCTTCCATAGCTGTGGGAACCCCATAGAATAATCTGTCTTGGTAAATAAATTCCAGTGAAGCCTAGATCTCTTAAGCATCAAAGTCTTTTCATTTGAGCAAATGGATCTGCAGGTTATGCCTCCCACGGGTCCAGCATGCTTCTTCTGACTGACAATTCATTACGTTTTCTGCATCGATTCTTTCACATGTAAACATCCGCCAATCACTTCATCTATGCGCCATTATTAACCCTTTAACTGTAACCACAAATACTTGTTTTTTTTTTTTTCGAAAAACCTCTTTATAGCAAGTGAAATAATTGCTTTTTTTTTTTTATTCTGGCCTTTATCGAAAACAAACACTGACCTCAGCTAATCAGTTCAGATATATTGTTAATATTACTAATATCAAGATGCTTTATATCTTCTGCTCTGCCTTAAATTTCATGAAGTTCAAAAAGACCCAAATAAGATGGTTTTCAGTTAACAACACTAAAGGTGGGGATTTAATCATCATGGATCAGAAAAACAATGTTTTACACTCTTAATCAGCTAACAAACTAAGATCTACCAATCGGCTGAAAAGGGTTAAGAAATACAAGCTTGTTTTGTTTTTAATTGATTAATTAGATGACTAGCCTGTATAACAGTTTAGCACACAAGTGTAGTGCACTCAAGACTTCTTATGGCATCTGCCGGAATGCACAATAAACAAGCAAGCATGGGTCCAGTATAAACAATAGGCTACAGTAAAATATTGAAGGATCTAGTGCACATCCAGGCAGTGAAATTTCGAATATCACAGATGCAGGTAAAGCATGCAAAAGTGTAAAAAAAAAAAAACACTTTATATTAAATATTGCAACTTATGTGATAACTCAACAATTCTTAACCCCATATTTGTATATTTTTATATCTCACACAAAAATTAAAATCGTTTATCATTCATAACTGCAGTATTCAGGGCCAAATTTCAAAATAAAAGAGTAGATTCAAGGCACCGAAGCATAACACAAGGTCATCTGTGGTGATGGCAAGGATGCGTAAACGCGCGAGCCATGTTTTCCAATGTTTGGGTACGTGCTCATGATATTAGCCTATATTTAGCAATAGACAGCCCCTTTATTCCATACATAAGCGTTTAATGTCGGAATACCGAAGATGCGTTGGCTAAACGACTGGCGTAGGTGCGTACGCAACTTAAAATGGACGCGAATTGTAAATCTGAATTTAAAATCTGGTGAAGCATGACCACGTTATGATTGACTTGAATGTGATGAATTTGCGATGAACGTTTTCGCTTTCATCTTTACCACTGGGACTTACATCAAAGCACTTGTCTTTGGGAAGAGTCGCTAATTCATTGCCAAGTGAGTTGCCTATGTAGACAGCAGTTGGCTCTTACCTCCTGTGTTTGTGCGTTTGGTGCTGCTGGCCTCCGTCGGGGTCTCCAGGGGTCTTTTGCGGGAATCGGGGGGATCAGACTCCATGTGCGGCTGTTGATTGTGATGATGCGGATTGGAGAAAATCCCGTTTTGCTGCACTGCCCCACCGGCCATCATTTTTTATAAAGAAGCTGTAGGCTCGGTCTCGTTTTCCCTACACGCGATTCGCAGATATGTTGTTTCTAAATGTGAAACCACGATGATATGAATGTTTGGGGTGCGTCGATCCTCCGTAGCAACCTAGATACGGAATGAAGGACGCATCGATATCCAGTGGCTCGGTTTCGCTCGGGCTGCGCTGATATCAAGAACAAGTGATGTGGGAAACGTCCTGGCTCGTGCCTCTGCGATGGCGCTCTCCTGCTGGAAACAATATGCGACCTCAGTGGTCAGCAACACTCAAAAGATTCACTGCTAAAAATTGGGAAGGTGCGCGAATAATAAATAGCGACGGGAAATGTACAAGAGGCGAAAGGGTAAAAGAGCGGATCCCGCATGCAGGTATGCAAACCCTGCAGATAGAGCTGGACGGCGTTGAAGCGCTGGACGAGCGCTTGAAGGAGATGCGATGTTTTTGTAGGCTCTGACTCGGAGATGCTGCAGTCTTGCTTTCAGAGCATCTTTGCGCGTTTCTGCTGGAGGAGCGCAGAGCGGTGGGTGACGTCATGCGAAGCCGAGACCGCGGCTGTCAAATGTGGAGCAACAGACACGCCCCCCTCGAGCTGCGATTGGTCGAGATTTGATTTTCACCGGCAAAGCGAAGTATAAATCCTGCTTGTCACATGACAACACAGGAGGAGGAGGAGGAGGAGGAGGTGGTGATAAAAATGCAAGAGCATCATTGAAAAATAGGCGCAGGGTTGTGAAAAATAAAAGTCGTAGTTCTAAATGCGCAGCTCGTCTCTGTGTAATACCCAAGAATTCTACCTCGGTACATTATTATTATTATAACGGAATAATTATTATAATAATTAATATTTGCTGTTGGTATAAACATTTTCATGTATATATATATATATATATATATATATATATATATATATATATATATATATATATATTAGTAATATAAATTCAAAGTTGTAAAAAAAATGTGTCACCCTTAGCACCATTAGCCCGTTTTTGTTGAGTAGTATTTTGCACATCAATACTACATTTTCAAAGCTCAAATACTGCAATAATAGTAATAATTTAAAATTAAATAATAATAAAAAATAAAGATACAATAAAAATAAAATATAACCTATACTGAACATTAAAATATATAAATCTTTAGATATGTATTTTAATGTACTTTTATTATTATTGCAGTATTTGAGCTTTGAAAATGTAGTATTGATGTGCAACATACTACTCGACAAAAACGGAAATCTGACAAAACAAATTAATAATCACAAGTGCTAATGGTGACGTTTTTTTTTTTTTAAACTTTGAATTTACATTACTAATAAAAAAAAATCACTTTAAAATGAAATCATACAATTGAGCATAAATAAAAGGATGTTGTTCAAACATAGTGAAACATATTCTACAGTGTCCTCTATGCCCAGTAAGACTCTCTGAATCCTCTTGTCACACACACTCACACTCCTCCTGTGTCAACACGGGGCCGGAGGCGAGCACTTCTCTAATTCCAGATTCGCATCAAGGTGATGCTGCGCCGTCTACTGCATGAACACAAAGAGCCACCTCACGCAATTTCACATTTCTGTGGAAAAACTCAGCAGTGCGCCAGTGTCATCTGAAATACATAGACCAATGCTCAGTGTGAGTGGAGGTATGTGGCAAGCCGATACTGAGACATTTGGCTCCTATTTACAGGGGGAAAATTGAGCAAAATAAATGACTATAAAACACTTGTGTTCTCTTGAGTCTGGCCATCCATGAAATGCAATCAATGTGAAACAATCAAACTCAGTTGCTTTGTTTATTCTACCAGTCACACTCTAGAAAAGCTCATTACTCAGGAAAAAAATGGGTGATTATTTTATTTGAAATACAAAAGCTTCAGTACTGTGAGAATTAAGATACATGATGCCATTGCTTAAAAATGGTGTGTGCTTCCGCCGATCCGCAGTCGAATACAGGCCAGATAGGATGATGGGGATGATGCAGTCCCACTAGAATTAAACAGCATGTTCACATATGCTGTGGTTTATCTGTGTTACATTTAATTGATATGAGCAAATGCCACAGAAACCCTCAGAGGAACCTCATATAGAGCTGCATGAACTGAATGCAAGGCAGATATATTTAGTTATATTTATTTTACTCCGATTCTTGCAAAAAATGTATATATGTGTGTGTGTGTGTGTGTGTTTATATATGTAAATATGCATATATATATATATATATATATATGCATATTTACATATATAAACACACACACATATATATATATATATATTTCTCCTATATATATATATATATATATATATATATATGCATATATTTATGTGTGTGTATGCGTGTACTTCTTTATTTTCCTGTAGAACAAACTATACGCCCATAAGAACCATATATATGCATCCAATCTGACAAATAAATAAAAAACTTCATAAGTCTATATTTACATACCATGAAACAAGCTAAACAAAAATCATGTTCTGTTTACCAGTAACTCATTCCACGCAAATGTTAATTTCGGACAGATGGCGGTGGCTAAAGCTTTCCATTCCTGTAATATGGGTTTATGAGCTTTCACATAAACCCGTGCAGTTTCCCCCCTCTGTCACACTAGTGAAAGGGTGATATCTCGTCAAGGATGACTTTCAATGCATCACACCCTCCCCCACGCCGCACACATTGTTTGAAGAGGGGACCCCATCTGCCCCCTTCTCCACAAGAGCACCCGCACTATTGTTTCTGCAACTAACACAGAAAAACCTTAAAAAATAGCCGGACTGGGCAACATCTGGCATTGAATTCCACATTTATTTATGAGCAACAACATGGCACTATGCAGGTTTAAAGGGAGACAAGGGTATTTGATCATTCATCTGGCACCAACTGGCTTTTTCGAATCATTATCAAGTTGTTTTTACAAATAAACAACTACTTATAAACCCAATGAGAATACTGAGTTACTCCCTAAATATTGCTAATGTCTGCCTCCGCTAGAATAATAAATACAGATTCATTTGGTTGTCTGATTGGGACATACACAAGAGTCTCCATCTTGTGGGTGAATTGTGAAAGCAGTCAGAGACTGAGAAGAGCTTGTCCAGTGTTTCCTGTCAGAATGTGAGACGACAAACTCACCAACTCTAAATACAGATCTAACAATTCATTTTAATGTACATATTTTATTCAGTCCTCAAAGCTCTCTTCGTGTTTTGATGCACGGTATCTACTTGAACTAAAACACAACAGCTCTGAAGTAATTCAATTTCAGTAAACATTGCCTATATCAGTAGCAGCATCGACATTATTAAAAAAAACAACACGTTCTTGGAATTGAAAATTTAAAAAAAGTTATTAAGAAACATTGTATTTACTCAAGTCAGTGCAGCTGTGAAGGTTAAGAAAGGTTACTGTCCTCTTGTGGCAAAAAGTTAAAAGTTTTCATGTGCCAGTAAAATTTACAGCCACTAGAGGGCAGCAGTTTCACAACACCGTTTTCTTTACTTTAATTTTTTTTCCCCCTTCGTTTTCATGTTTATTTTAGAGAGAAGCTCTGTATGTACTGCCCTGGTCGTTTGTAAAGGAAAAAAAAAACGTTTGGTTTAATGATTTAAAGGATTTGTTGCAGATAATCTTACCTCGTAATGGACTTCAACCTTGTTGCCTTTGCTTTTCTGAAATAAAAAGTACTATTCTTCAGAACACACCATTATTACAATTCCAAAATAAGAAGTTAAACTTTCAGGGCAAAGTCTAAAAGGTTATTGGGCAAAGCCATCAAACAAGTAGGCCTCTAGTCATAGCAACTGGAAAAATACTGAAACATTTCTCGTTTCTTAAGCAAAAAAAGAAAAGTAGGCCAACTACCATGATAGCATTATCATAACCACATATAACAACTATAATGTCACAAAATGGAGTTTCAAGGAACAAAGTTTGAGAATCTGGTTGAAGGTTATTTTAATAAACAAGGCAAGACAAGAATCCATAATGTGAAACCATTATCATGTGAAAGCCGTATAAAAGTGAAAAGCAAACCTGGAAATATAACATACTACAAAACAAGAGTCCAAATAATAAAACCACAATAAGCATTAAACAATGTGGCAAATTGACTTTAAAGGAGGCATGCAGAACTACCTGCTATTTAGATCGGTGCTAAATGTCATATTCAATTAATTACAATAATAAAAAACAAATTTTAATTATGAACTTGTTGTCAAAGTGCTGCGTTCAAACATTTAAGACTGTTACTCGTGTTGTTGTAAGAGAATATAATGAAACAAATTTTTGCATTATTTAAAAGTTTTTGATCCCAAACTAGCTAATCTTTTTATGCCCATTTAATTGGATGTTTATTGCTAGAAAACGGCTAAATCAAAAAAGTATTGCCGTGAGTGGATATGGATTGCTAAGGACTTAATTTGGACAACTTTAACGGTGATTTTCTCAGTATTTATATTTGTTCAAGTTGATCCAAGTTTTGTGGTATTAAACATTTTTAAATAATTAAAATCATGTATTTAAATAAAAAACCAAACGATTGAATTTTCGCTTATATATTTTGGTATTTATTAATCGGTAACAATAAGGTTCATTAGTTAACATGAACTAATAATGAACTGCACTTATAGAGCATTTATTAATCTTTGTTAATGTTAATTTCAACATTTACTAATACATTATTAAAATCTTGTTATCATTAGTTAATGCACTGTGAACTAACATGAACACTATAATTCATTAACTAATGTAACAATACAGTAATAAACGTATTACTCATGGTTAGTTCATGTTAGTTAACACATTAACTAATGTTTAACTAATGAACCTTATTGTAAAGTGTCACCTATTATTTTTTTGTAAAGGATTTCATTTAGGGCGTGTGAAGAAAAGTACTTTTTAACGTTATTCAGGCCCTGCTTTTTGAGGATGCCACATCCTCCCCCTCCTTTCTTGATGTATTTTGATGAATACCATGGTATTTACGTGGTTTTTCAGGTTCCCTTCCACGAATATGGTACAAAGGTTGATGAAAGGAGGGGTTTCTCCAGATATGGCAACCTCAACAGAAAGACACGCGATTTTACTGGATTTCCTGTTTCCGGAATTCCGCACGGACTGACTGGCTGTCGGCGAATGAAATAAACAAAGACTTACAAATCAGACTCCAACACCTCCTCTCCTCACCTGCAAACATGGACACTGGTGCGTATGTGTAAATATTGTCTCTCGCAGATCGTGGGTGTGGGCTGAGGGCTCAGGGCTTCACAAATGTTACTGTGAATGTAGTAGCATTGTGTGGCTAACTAGCCGCGCTGTTTACTACTACAGCTGAAAGTGACTAAGCAAAGGTGTGACTTTTAACTCTTGAACGCTTATGCACGAGTTAAATCACTGGAATGTCACTTTGAATGGGTTAAAAACGAGTGCTTACGTGTGGTTATTTGAAATGGAAAGGTTTGTAAAGTAAAAGAAAAGCTAAACACCGGCAAACTCCAGTGAATGGAGCCAAGCTGAAGTCAAGAAAGCTGGCTGTCCATCCTTTCAGACACTGTCATTTTGTTTAACCTCTTTCGTGTCACAGAAGTCATTTGAGTTCCCCATTCGTGATTATGTAATGTACAATTGAATGTTTAAATGGACACTGTCACTGTTCCTACAGGACTGTAAACTGTGAGTCCCTGTTTGGTGTTTGTGCCCTTGTTTGTTGCTCAGGACTGAGTCTGGAGAAAGCATCAGCTTTCGTGAAGCGCTTCCGCTCGGAGCCTCGATATCTGCTCGCCCAGAACGTCTCGACTTGCATTGATCCTTTAGAGGTGTGTCTGCATCGGCAGACGGTCCAGGACACGGTACACATCTTCCAGCACAGCATTCCCACAGAGGGCAAACCTGTTACCAACCAGAAAAACTCAGGTACCTACGCTAAAATAAAGTTTCGCACATGAATTGTGCGTCTGACATATGATTAAACAGATGTAGGCTCACTTGAGTGGAAGGTGTCAGTCATATCAATGGTCTAGAGAAAGCTATGTAAATAAATGACATCGAAATAGTAACCGAAAACATGGTTTTCCATGATTAAGTTTGCTTAACTTTTTCTTAAGAATCACCAGAACGACAGAATTACTTGGTGCATCACTTTCAAAAGACACATTTTACATATACTATGTATGGAACAAGGAAGTAAGCTATAGCAGGATACATTGGAGTAACATTTGCATTACAAATACAGTATTATGTATTATTTTTACGTTCCCATTTACTCCAACAGCAAAAGAAAAAACAATTAATACATTTCTGGGTAGCATTTTATTTTACAGTACATGCACTTTCAATGTACTTACAGTGAACTTACCAAGAAAGTACAGAGGGTTAAGATTAGGTTTAGAGGTAGGTTCAGGACTATTACCTAGTTATTACCCAGTTATTACCTAGTTATTACTCAGTTATTACGCAGTTATTTAAACTACTACAATAACTATATAGTATGTGAAACAGGATTGTAAAATAAAGTGCTGTCCATTTCTGTGACTTTCCAAAAGAAGAAAAAAATACTTTGATGAAGTACAACAGTCAGAAGAAGAATGTCAAATTTACAGTCATTTCCTGAGCAGTTGCATTAGAAACCCCCTCACAGCAGTGTAGACTAAAGTTTTGTCATTTAATAAATGTATGTTATATAAATGTATATAAATATATGAAAACTTTCTCTTCATCAAAGAATCCTGAAAAAAATGTAGCATGATTACACATAAATATTAAGCAGTTTGCAACTGTTTTCAGCATTTTTTTAATTGAGAGTGTGTCTTTTTTTTATTAATTTTGAAATTATATATAAAAAACATAGATCAATCATTGCATAAATTCATCACCCCATCTGTGAAAAGGGTCCATATGCCAGACAAGACAGTTTAAATACTTCCTTGTCAGGTTTGACCTGGCCTCACTGTCTATGCTTGTTCTTTTCCATCAGGGAGATGTTGGATCTTCTCATGCCTCAATGTAATGCGTCTTCCATTTATGAAGAAGTTTAACATTGAAGAATTTGAATTCAGTCAGTCTTATCTTTTTTTCTGGGATAAGGTAAGTTAGCGTTACTACTAATTTTGATTTGCTTTTGAATCGACTATTTATTTTCACCAGGCTCCTAGGTTGTAATTCTGCTGTGTTGTTTTTGCTGTGTTTTACCATCTCTCATTGTGTTAATGGTAAAGTTGCGGTAAATCCTCTTTTTGTGTGAGATGTATTGTGTTCCCTGGATGTTTGTGGCCCTCTGTGTCCCCTCTTTACCCCTTTACCTTGATGGTACACACCCCCTGATTATGTGTATTTCTGTTTTTGTCTCAGGTGGAGAGGTGCTATTATTTTCTGCATGCCTGTGTGGAGACAGCCCAGCGGAAGGAGTCAGTAGATGGCAGATTGGTTCAGTTCCTGCTATCAAATCCTACTAATGATGGTGGACAGTGGGATATGCTGGTTAACCTCATTGGTCAGTTTAGCTCTGTTGCGTTGGTGCAACTGTTGCAACTAAACTTGCGTTTATCTGGGGAAAGTATTTATTGTCAGTTGATAAGTGATAAGTGATATCCATGTTGTTCACTTCAGACCAAAATTGGTTTAAATACATGAATTGAAATTCTTCAATTTCTAGATGCATTTAAACTCCTATGTGTTTTTCAGAAAAATACGGCGTCGTCCCTAAGAAATGCTTCCCAGAGTCTCACAGCTCAGAGGCTTCCCGTAGAATGAACGATATCCTCAATCACAAGGTGGGGTTCGAAGTTATGCTCAACCTTTGAAAGCTACTCTCAGTCCGCAGTGTTGTATCCCCTCAAGCTTTCATGTTGACATTTACCGAATGAGGATTTAGTGGCTGTGTATGAGCTGGTGACTCCATCATGGAAGCACTCTTTGAGTCACCGGATGAGCAGAGGAGAATGTCACTAAGGTCGCTTCCCTTGTCTTTTAGATAAATGAGGAAGATGGCAGTTTTGCCCTGCATGACATCTAATGAAACAAATATGAGATAATGTGCCAGAAATGATTAATCAAAGGCAAACTTAAGTAATACTCAAATAAAACTAATAGTAGTAGTATTTATATACTGTTTTTTTTATAAAATTATTTGCCATTAAGTTTATATTTTCAGTTTTCATTTTAATTTTAGTTTAACTTTAGTAATTTTGTGCTTTTTTGAATTTTGGTTTTAGTTTTAGTCATTTTAGTACTTCAGCTTAAACTTGTTTTTCAGGTATTTGCCAGGGCAACATTTTAATTTTCATCAAAATTTTACACACACACATTTTGACACATTTGCAGATTAGTTGCAAAATTTAACCATCATAAAGTGAAAGTTTGTCATTTGCAAGTGTTTTTAAGTCTTGCCAATTTTAGCATTGAAGCGATTTTTAAACTATTCAAAGCATTTGAAGAGGTGAAAGAGAGCTCAATTCCATACACAGAATTGATTCCTCTTTCACGTATCTTTGTGTTTGAATGGACACATACACACACAAATACCCATCTCTGCAAATATTCTCATACATAGTCTGTTGTATCCGAAGTGAATGTAAACAATTGAGAAAGAAGTCAGAGGTGTATCATTATATTCAATCTGTCAATATAGAGATAGATCACCCAAAAATGAAATTTATCCCAAGCTTTACTCACCCTCAAGCCATGCCAAGCCATGTATATGACTATCTTCTTTCAGATGAACACAATCAGAGTTATATTAAATAATATTCTCGCTCTTACCACTGGAGCAATATGGATTCATTTTATAATGGATGAAAGCAATTTTGGGGCTTCAAATTCTCACGCCCCCTTCACTACCATTATAAAGCTTGGAAGACATTGTGCATGTCTGAAAGAAGATACTCATATACACCTGGGATGGCTTGAAGGTTAGTAAATCATGGGGTCATTTGAATTTTTGGGTGAACTATCCCTTTAAGTGTTAAAGTGACAGCAACCTATAGATACCGGCTGCTGTCTGTGTCATTAATGTTAATCAAACAACAAAACACAGCTTTAACAAAGATTCATCTATATTTATTTTACACGGTGAATACTCGGCTATGCAGTGTATTTATTACATTTCTGTACCTGAATATTACTGGTAGACATTACTCTATTTGTGACTTTGTTCTATTGTATTTATCTATGCTTGTAATTTGTGTATTTGTATTTTACTAACTGTTCACTTGTCTTTAATGATGATTGAACTTTATTTGTTAGGCTAGTAGATTTTGCTCTGTTCTTTTAGTAATAAATGGAAAGCAATGTTTTATATAATATATGGTCTAATATAATTTACCATGTTCTGTACTGTATATTAACAAGTAACATGTTTTCTTTTGAATTGCTTTTATGATTTGCATTCGTTTGCTTGTGTTGCAGTTGAGGGAATATTGTCTAAGGCTGAGGAACATGGTGGCCAGTGAAGCCACTAAAACTGAGCTGTCTGAGACTATAGACACCATGATTGAGGAGGTGAGTTTATTTTTGGAACTAACCCGACCTTTGTTTTATGACAATGGGATAGTTGAGCTTAAAATGTAAATTCTCTGATTATTTACTCACCCTCACGTCAATCTAAACCTCTGTGCTGTTATATGCATATGCACTTACGTTACATCATTAAAGATCCTGGAAACATATTGATTTGATTTTCCATAATAGTTCTTTTGTGTTAAAACTAAAAAGATAACACCATATGAGTTTGTAATGACATGAGCATAAGAAAAAAGAAATTCATAATTGCTATTTTTGGGTGAAATATTCCTTTGTGCATTTCTTTTATGCCTGTTGAGGGCGCTGTTTCACTGCTAGTTGAGGTTGCCAGACAATATTGCAAAGTTGTCCTTCACAGGCTTGGCTGCAAACTCTTGCATATTTCACATAAACTGTGAAAGTGTATAAGGACGGTCAAAATTATGGGATTTGCAACTGTTTGTTCCTTATCGGCAGCTGACAGCTCTGAGAACTTCCCTGTCATATCAGCTCTCAGAAACATAAAAGTTTTTCTTAGACACGTTTCCAGAATCAACAAACACACAGGCAGTATGATTACACTTTTATAATTTAGTCTATAAAATCAATGCTAACTTAAAGGTAAAGGTATTTTTTCAAATATCATCATATACCTGCTGTAATATTTTGTATGATATGGATATAAGACAATGTACAAAGTAAACCAATTCCATTATAAAACAGTATTATAAATTTCACTTTTTAAAAAAAGAGAGAGAAAAAGAAACAAATGGTTCTACAAATACGCAAATAAGTTTAAGGAATTTGAAATATTTAAGATTCTGCAATATTTCTAGGTATGCAAATTTATTATGCTGCTAATATATATTGAGATTTGAAAGAATAAATAGTAGTTTATTAAATTTTAAATAGTTTGGACCCCTCTTTATCTGTAAGACTGTAAGTGACGTACAGTAGTGACGTAAAATCCTGATCTGACAAAACATAGACATCAATAATTAAAAATGATTTAAGTTAAACAATAACATTGTCAACCACCTGTGACCCGAAATGAGCACATACAAAGCATGCCCTGGTTTTGTGAATACCTGCGTATGTCCATTTAAATGTTTGCTCGTATTTTTTTGTGCGTGTGAGTGGAGGACAGAGCGAGCTAGACAGAGAGAAAGGAAGTGCCTGCAGGACTTGATGACAGAATGTTCCACAAACATGATTGTTATCACCTGGTGCCTGTCGTTGGGTGGCAAAGGCAATCTCACTCGCATTATTACTATACCTCCACCATCTGTGGAGGGGCGACGCATAGCACACACGTCTAAGTTACTATCTCTAAGCTCGTGCTCTGCCTTTCTTTCCCAGGACAAGCGCATGCCTGAGTACGATCTGCTTCCCTGTGAATCTGGTTGTAAAACACATTCTCCTCTCACCCGCTTGTGTGTTTTGCTGTATTTGACGGGATTTTTGTTTGTCCACCTGGTGTTGGTTTGTTTTCTGTAACACTTCACTGGCAGAGGAGTTGTTGGGAAGTGTGTTTGTGTATTTAATAGGGATGTGGTGAGATGTTACTTTTATTCCAATCAAAATGGTGAGTTACAGTGGATGAGATCACATGGGGGTGGGGGTCATATTATTTATGTAATTAAGATTGGATGCCAGTCCAGCGTATATGAAAGGAGCATTACGCATGAAGTCGGTGCTTTGGTCTTGCACATTGAGTTTGTATGAGTTGTAGGTTCAAAATCGGCCTGTATCATGTTCCTTTGGCTTTTATCTGTCATTCCGTTCATAATCACTAGTAGATCAAAGGTACTCTTGTTTAACTGATGTGTTGGCAGTGCTGGACTGGACAGTGTCACGCTTTACACTATCAGGACTCTATCTGACAGATCTCTGTGCAGCAGAACACACAATTAGGTTTCCAGCCTTTGACAATGATTTTTTTTTTTTATGAATATATTTTTTTGTTTGTTTGCAAGGGCCAAATGTGTTTCATGTTTACAGGAAAAGTTCAAGTTAATCAATCAAATGTTAAAAAAAAGCTGTTCACTGCCACTAATGGCCCATCCAGGCATGCTTTAGATTATATTTTGGCTTGCGTTTTGTCCTATCTGCCATGTAACAAAAGCAGAAAGGCATATTTTTGACACACTATCCCTCGTTGAACTCCATACTGTTTACTTACAAAGCTATGTTTGAGAAGCAGATGCAAACAAAAATGGCAGGATCAGCGCTGTGGTCTCAGCTGTATAGAATAACAATTGTAGGGGATTTTACAGTTAAAGACCCAGAAGACTAGATATGATAAATGAAGACCCAGAGTCAGAGTTTAAAAAAAAAAAAAATCTTTACTATGAAAAGCTTATGAACAGATATATGTACCTTCCTACAGGCTACTGGAATCGTGCCATGTTGTGTTTTCATACATCCAGCAGTTTGCATAGCTGATTGTTTGCATATTGATTACTTTTATGATGTGAGACAGCCAGCCAGTCTGTTTCTTTCCTTGCCAACAAACACCTGTATGTCGTAATCATACCTGGAGCACCTTGTGTCTACATGAAGGCATGTTTTTCAGTCAGGAGCAGGTGCTTGTGATCCCAGATAAGCTGGTATCTCAGCCAACTAGAATGAGAGATGACGTGTGTGGCATTAGATTGGTCTGACTGCGGGTGTCCTGAACCTCATGCCAGTCCCACCCCACTCCATAAACTTCTTTGTTTTGTCAGATTTTTTTCTCATTGTTTTTTCTTTGCATTTTTTAATTTAGTTATTTTTAGTTTTATTTATTCAAGTTAGTTTATTTTGTCTTTTTCTTTGTAATTTATTTAGTTATGTGGGGTTTATTTTATTTTTTATTGTTGTTTTGTTTGCTTCAGTTTATTGCTATTTTAATTTTCCTTATTTCGTTGTAATTTTTTTAAATATTGCATTTAGTTGGGTTTTACATGTATTTATTTTTTAAAGGGGACCTATTATGCCCTTGTTACAAGATTTAAAATAAGTCTCTGATGTCCCCAGAGTGTGCATGTGAAGTTTTAGCTCGAAATACCCCACAGATCATTTTTTTATAGCATGTTAAATTTGCCACTTTTTGAGGGTGAGCAAAAACATGCCATTTTTGTGTGTGTTTCTTTAAATGCAAACAAGCTGGTGCTTCTGGTCCCTTTTCAAGAAGAGGCGGAGCATCAAGAGCTCATGCTCCGGCATACCGACAACAACAAAACAGGACAATCTCGCGCACTGAAAATGTCAGAAACTGTCAGTGGTGTTCAGCCTTATATGTTTCAGAATCAACCTTTGTAAAAATCCAGCATTGAAGACCCTCGTTTATGAAGCAGTCCGGCGCAAAATGATTTGCGCTAACATATAAGACTTTTCTTTCGAAAAGGAAATTTACCCACAATGTCCTCGGTCCTCGGAGTCTATGGAGACTCTTATGTGCATTGGTACATCCCAAAACTTAGCACTTAATAATCAGTAATGCCTCTTTGGCACAGACATTGTAAAACTCCAGCTGCTACAGCGAGTATACAGAAATGTGCTTCTGATTCAGGGCTGTGTCTATGCTAATAGGGCAGATCGTCACCAGCTATGGGCAGGGCTTCTCCCTGTCATAGTAGGGGAGAATCTGAAACAGCTCGTTTGAAGAGACTGCTTTTGATTCATGGGAATAATTACAAAAAATGAATAATAGGTCCCCTTTTGCCGTTTTACTACTGTTATTTATAGGGGTAATGACAGAGAAATATCATAAGCCACATTTGATCTCATAATGCCTGCATGACCACCAAGATCTGACCATTTGGAAATAATTTGAATGTTTTCTTATAACATCTCACAAATGTCTGCTTTGGATATAGTTTTCCATGCACCTTCTTTCAGATCAAGTGTCTATTGCTTATTCATTCCATACACACAAAGGCACATTTGATATCAGAATAATTCAAACATTGCATCTGTACACCTTGTTAAGTTACTCTGACTCACAAATCCTACATTATCCCAAGTCAAGGAATGACATAACAGAACTGTCCGAGGATATGAGATTTAGTGCTTTTAGTTGAGAGTCTGAGACATTTTGTTTTTCTTAAGAAAAAGCTTTTCATTGTGTAATGGTGTGCTCATCTTCCCTGTCTGTAAGCCAGCCGCTCCTCCCTGGTTGTGCCCCTCGGCTCTTCCTGCTGCCCTGTGGCCACCCATCCTCAGACAGGTGTTTCAATATTGACTCGCTGGCTCTGTACTGACGTCAGTGAGCCTCGGCCATTGTTTTGCGCAAGCGGCACTTTTCAACAGGCAAAAAAAAAAAAACAGGCGCCCGTCTTGTTTGGACGGTCCTGCACGTTTATCTAACCTGCCAAGGAGAAGAGAGGATGTGAGAGCGTGCGATGTAGAGGTTGTTTGTGCGGTTAGAGCATCTGGGTCCAACGCCGGGTCAACAGGGAGGAAAGAGGGCCGGGCGCCGCTGGTATTTACTCTCCCTCTGGGTAGACTGGATAGAGAAAACAAACTGTAATGTTACAGGGTTCTCTTTCCAGGATAGGGCTGGAGTAGGGTGAGAGGGACCAGAGAAGGTTGGTTGAAGAAATCCTCTCTTTCTGAAGAGCATCTAAAGAGTTTTTTTTTTATTATTATTATTGATGCTCATGTTCTTCCAAAGCCTTCTGTGGAAGCCATATGATATTTTGCAAATTAAAGTGGATGATTTATACTGTCTAGGGCTGCACAATTTATCACGTTTAAATCGCACACAATTTGGCAAAGGCTGTGGTTGTTTAATGCGCAGCTTGTCAGAGCTGTATGGCTCTGTGATCAGTAGTAAATGCTTCTCCATCTGAAAGCCAGAGGGCGCTCTTGCGCAGAAACTCAGAAAAGATAATGCATCGTATCACTGTAGCTGAATAAACAGAAGATTGAAACCCTTTGACTTATTAAACATGACTAACAAACACACGACTGCCTTATTCTGTGCAAGAGATCAGAAGGATTCTCAACTGTCGTTATGTCATAATAAAAATCTTTATTAAATGTTGTCTTTTGTGGGACAAGATGTTAAATGCTTCTCATGTCTGGAAAGATGTTTGACGCGTGTTGCTTTTTCAAATGTACATTATAAGCGACTCAACTCGCAGTGCTTTCAGATGGATTAGCATTTGGAGCCATGTTTCACTGACAAGCTGCGCATAAAAAAAGTAATCGCAGCCTTTGCGATTTCATAATTGCATTAAGAATCGCTTTTAAGTGATAATCGTGTTCAAGTTCAATGTTATTTTTCGTATCGTGTGATTAAATCGAGCAGCCTGTCAAACTCTCAATAGGACAAAAAAGCACCACTAAAAGTAGTCATTATGAGTCTGTATGTCTGAATATTTTGCTTTTTTCCTTTTGTTGTTGTTATTATTTAGTTTTGTGGGGTTTTGTATAATTTCTTTTAGTTGGGTAGTTAGTTTTTTTTATTTATTTAGAATGTAGTTTTCCTACAAATTAAAAAATTAAGCTATTATTCTCCCAATTTTCCCTTTAAAATCTCCTATAAGCTAATTTCTATTTACTTCCAAATGAAATCTAGACAAATGAAGTCTCACATAATGTGAATAGTGTCAACTAGAAGTCTCTGTAAACTCTGTAAATGTTTATCTCAATCCACCTACTTGTGTATGCCAAAAGAAAAATACAGGCGCATCTTATCTGTCCATTTTCTTGCCTTCCTGTCTGCACATTTGTGATTGACCAAGAAGTGTGTGTTATCAAGGTCAAGTTAATCTTGGCTAAGAGAAATCTGCGTTCCAATATGTAAAGCCGAGGCCGCGGTCAGGAGAGGCCAGGAAATGCCTGGGATTGGAGTAACAAAGGCTAAGTTCTGAGAACTAAAAACAGTTTGAGTTCAGAATGGAGAGTACCATAGTCAAACATTAGACGCCTCACACACAGTGTTTGTGTTCTTAGTGCTCATCTCAGCTACATGCAGTCAAAGCCAGAGTTTTCTCTAATGTGGTTTGTTTTCCCAGGTCTTATTTAAGATATCACATCCATATGTCATCCATCTTTAGAGTTCATACTTAATGTGAGCTATCAATCAACCATTTTTGAATTTTGGATGCTTGTTAGAAGCTTGAGAGCTTCTAAAATGTACACTAACAGCATTCAAAAGCTTGGGTCAAGTTTTTATTTTTTATTTGAAAGATATTAATGCTTTTATTCAGAAAGAATGCATTAAATTACCTTGATCAAAGAAATTTATATTATCGCAGAAGATTTCTTTCTAAAACAATCCTGAAAAAATATATATATCTCGTTTCCACAAAAATATTAAATGTTATTTTAAATTGTAATAATATTTTACAGTATTATTGTTTTTCTCATGAGGAAATCGTGATCATTTTTATCCATGGATCAAATCCATTGATTGTGTGAATAGTGGTCAATGTTGATTTCATGTGGGGGTTTTTTTTCTTTCATTTAACGTGTTCAGGTGTTTCGAGTGGCCAGTGTGTGTCTGGGCAGTCCTCCAGACACCATCTGTTGGGAATACCGGGACAAAGACAAGAACTTTCACCGCATGGGCCCATTAACTCCTCTGGAGTTCTACACACAGCACGTCAAACCCCTCTATAATCTCCAGGACAAGGTACAAGCAGCTCAGACTACCTCAGCTTTAGCATTCTTTACCTTCGATGTGTTGTAGTCCTCACTCCCAGGTTGTGTAATTTCAATGCAGATCTGCCTCGTTAATGACCCTCGACCCCAAAACCCCTATGGGAAGCTGTACAGTGTGGAGTTTCTGGGCAACATGGTGGGCGGCCGCAGAACACTTTACAACAACCAGCCCATCGAGCTGCTCAAAAAAGCTGCTGCAAATTCCATCAAGAATGGAGAGGTAAAATCAACTAGTCGATGTGTTGTCTGAACAATTAGGCCATCATAATTAGATTGATTTAGGGTTCTCCTTATAAAAGTTAGGGGATAGTAAGATTTTTCTTTTCAGCATTTTATTTTTTATTCATTTACAAGTGTTAATAATAAACATTCATAATATTACATAAGGTTTTTGTTAAAAGTAAATGCTGTTCTTTTGAACTTTCTGAAAAAAATGTTTTAGTTTTGACAATGTTAACCACCACAACTGTTTTCAACATGGATAATAATAAGAAATCAGTATATTAACATGATTTCTGAAGGATCTTGTGGCACTGAAGAAGAGTAACAGCTTCTGAAAATTCAGCTTTGTATCACAGCAATAAATTACATTTTAAAATATATTAAAATAGAAAACAATTCTTTTAAATTGTAATATTTTACAATATTATTTTTTGTACTGTATTTTTGATCAAATAAATGCAGCCTAAATGTAGAGACTAAATTATATTCTTGAGGGTGGTGAATTTGTTACTGAAGAAATGTTTTATATCTAGTTGCATATCTAAATTCATCATTAAATCTGTACTATTTAAAAAATATTAAAGCTAAATGTAAAAAAAAAAAGAAAGAAAGAAAAAAAAGAAAAATCTAGATAAACCTCACTAACCAAATAGTCCCTATTTCCAGCTGCATATTCCATCCACATGAGACTTAATGAGCCTGTTTACTCCAAGTTTGATCCCACTAAATGAATTATGAATGAAGTATTTTTTTCCATAGTAATTTGCTGAGGTTTACATGCCTAAGTGTATTTTTGGTATGCAAATAATTTAGAAATCACCATTTTTTGCAGTTGCAATATTTTGAATTCTGTCTGGAGTTTTGTTTGAAAGTCTTGTTGTACATGCTTGTCTTGACAAAGTTACTGTTGGGATTTAGGACAGTGATGCTGTTGTTTAGCTAGGGCTTTAGGACAGTGATATTAATAACTGAGCCGCAGAAAGTGGATTTCTGTACATCTGTATTAATGAATGTCTATCTGGCATCAGGCGGTGTGGTTTGGCTGTGACGTAGGGAAACATTTCCATAGCAAACTGGGCATCAATGACATGAATGTGTGAGTATTGCCTCTTCGTTCAGTTAAAAAATAAGACTTATTTCTGAATGTGTTCATGACACTAAGTATTCTCTGTATATTTATGTAGGTTTAACCATGACCTGGTGTTTGGCATCTCAGTGAAAGATTTATCTAAGGCGGAAAGGTTGATCTATGGAGACTCCATGATGACCCATGCCATGATCTTGACTGCCGTTACTGACAAGGTATTCAGAGAACAGCATGCTCAAAAACACAACGCACACTGCTAAACATGCTTGGGTTAAATAGTACAGAAATTTGAGGAAAATTTTTAATGACCACTATATCACATGGGTTATATTGACCCTGCCTGCTCATTAACAGCTCTTACAGTCAGTTTGACCTGGAGTTTGTTTGTTTTTTTCTCCCTTTCTGGTAGACATCCGGCCTGTTTTAATTATAAACAGTTTGTCTGTTTTCCCTCATAAGTCTCACCATATGCATGTCCAGAGTTCATTGTTCTCTTCTCAGCAGCCAGTGGGCAGCCCCAGTGTTCCTGTACTGTAAAGCAAAGGGCTTCTTCAGCCTGTCTATTAATCAGTAAAAGATAGTCCAGGTTTAAAGAGCAGCTAGACATTACACTGTGTGGAATATACACTACTGTTCAAAAATTTGAGGTAATTAAGATTTTTGTTAAAGAAGTTAATACTTGTGTTCTGCAAAAAAACAATAAATTGATCAAAAGTAATGGTAAAGAAATGTAAAATGTTGCAAATTTTTTTTATTTCAATTAAATGCTGTTCTTTAACCTTTCTATTCATCATTCTGAAAAAATGGATCAAGGTTTTCAACTGTTTTCAACATTGATGATAATAAGAAATGTTACTTAAATCTGTCCTTTTAACATGTGGCATCCATCAGGGGTCGGTTTTGGGGCCACTGTTATTTTTCCTATATATTCTTCCTTTGAGTTCTATTGTTCAGAAGCATCTTGATGTTTTTGCAACATTTGTTGCTATATAAATAAAGTTGATTGATTGATCGATTTGAGCACCAAATCAGCATATTAAAATAATTTCTGAAGAATCATGTGACACTGAAGACTGGAGTAGTGATGCTGAAAATTGGGCTTTGCCATCACAGGAATTAATTATATATTAAAATAGAAAATAGTTCTTTAAATTGTAATAATATTTCACAATTTTATTGTATTTTTAATTAAATAAATGTGCCTTACCTAAAAACAAAAGTCTTACCAATGCCACACTTTTAAACAGTAGTTGTATCCTATGGAAGTCTCATTTCGATCCAATGGT
Source organism: Opsariichthys bidens (assembly GCA_037194245.1). Taxonomy (NCBI): domain Eukaryota; kingdom Metazoa; phylum Chordata; class Actinopteri; order Cypriniformes; family Xenocyprididae; genus Opsariichthys; species Opsariichthys bidens. The sequence continues at coordinate 16,159,218 of CM074284.1, read as the reverse complement.
TTACATAAGTAGTCAATTTTACACCTAGGGTGTGCTTATGCCAAGGTCACATTGGTAGTAGTTCACAGATCAACCGTTACAAACCTAAAACCTTTCCATTACAAACCCACCACGTTAAACAAACCAATATGAGTGTCATGTGTATGGGATGGACTTATTCTCTTTGTTTCGTCCTTAGAATGGGAAGGAGGAATGCTATGAGAAGTGGCGTGTGGAGAACTCGTGGGGAGACGACCGTGGGAATAAAGGTGAGGGGGTCGCCATCTGTCTAATGATTACACATGCTTCTTAATTTACAGATATTTGGCTTTTGACATTTAATAATTCAACTTGCAGTAGGATTAGTTCTTGGGGCTCCTTAGTCTCCTCTTCAATGACTTAATTTAACCCTTGTCTGAGAACACTGGGAGTCGGATATTTTATTTAGCATGGGGTCTGTGCTGGGCCTTTTTGGTTTCAGAGGTTTAGAGGACGCTGTGTGCGCTAGTCTTGTCGGGCACATCTGTAGACCTGCTCACAGCTGGACCCAATGTCCATACCCACTGTCTTATTTAAAACAGACGCTACATCGAGGGCTGTTTAATTAACTCTGGCTGCCTGGAGAGAGAAAGAGTGTGTGCACACGCACACATGGCCGTTTTCTTTCTGCTTTCTTAGACCTGCATTCCTCAGAAGATTATAAAGAAATTTTTTTTGCCCTGCTCGTTTATCGTAGAAAGTGATTCCTTACAGATTGCTTCATTCCTGCATTTAAAAAGTTCAAAGTTTGCCTTAAAGGTGAAACGTGTCATTGTTTCCATGTTAAAATACTTTTTCCTATAATGTTTTAATATGAGGAGACAACAATAAGAAGGTTTTCATAGGTTGATTTCCTCAAAGAGTGTTATCACTATGGCTTTGTAGTGTTTCTAAGGCAAGTATTGCTATTTCTATTTCACTTTTCTTTCATTCAAAAGTGTGGGGTCAGTAAGATATGTTTTTTCGAAAGTAATTAATACTATAATACTGTAATAAATACCCAAATAAAATACATTTTAAAATCTATTAAAATAGATAAGTTATTATCAATTGTAATAATGTCACAACATTACTGTTTTACTATATTTTCAAGTAAATGATCAAGTAAAGTATAAGAGACTTATTTTAAAAACATGAAACATTTTACTGACCCCAAACTTGTAGTAGTATACTAGAGGGGGGGGGGGAAACACGATCTAGGGATGTGCAGTATTTTGGCCGATATGATCAATATTTTTTTCTTTAAAGTCGGGTTCACACCATACGATTTTGACCATGATTTGGCCGTCTGAGACAAATGTTGAGATTCCTTAAATATTCCTCTGGTCCTAAGCTAAAATCTCTCTCTTTGATCGCTAGTTTAACGTGTTCCCCAACTGCCGATTGATGACCACCGTGATCAAATTTTACCTCAGACTAAATTTTAGCAGTGTCTAAAGATTTGACGCACAGTCCTGCAGTGACACTGTGACTTCTCCTGCAATAACTGTCAAATGAAAGATGAATAGGAGCGCAGAACCTGATGACGCAACTAGTGAGACAACAAACCACTTGCTCCACACACATCATCTTTATTTTTTTTTTTCCATTTTTCATTTCAAGACAAGCCATGATCAAAATTAACGCTACAGATTTTTTTTGTTTGCTAGCCACCATGTCAATCCCGCATGTAACTTTTAGATGACCTAATGTTGACTTGGTTTGTCTTCAAACAATTTAATAAGTTACATTATTTAGCAAATTTTATTTAGACATTATCAAATTTTAATATTCTGCACAGTAAGCAACTACCTAAACAACCACCTAGCAACACCCTAACAACCATTACAACTCCAACATCTCACTAGTAGTGCAGAATTTACACGGTTCACCTTTAACCCACTGACTTTTGTAAAAACATCTGCCATTGTTGTAAAAACAGCAATTTTACAGCACACAGCGTATTAATACATCACAAATCGAATCTAATCACAGATGTTTATGAATTCAAAACATCACAGCTGCACATAAATCAGGACATTTTGTGGTTTTCGAGCAATATTGTTTGACAGCTAGACAAGGAAGGGGATTTAAAAAATGTGTTGTTGAGGTTAAGGACTCTCAAATTGGTCATAACAGTTTCCCCCGAAGATTGGACAATAACGTGATATACTCAGAGGGGTCGGGTTGACGTTTCTGGAGGAATACAGGCTTCAGGCTGTATTTCTGCCTCATTCCTACCTAGTTTTGCCTGTCTACATACTGTGGCACGAACGAGAGTTTGAAGAGGGGTATTTGTGTAACTGATTTTGAACGAATATTTATAATGTGTTTAGTGGCTCACCGGGGGCCCTGAAGCTTATAGATTTTATGGGTATAGAAATGGAGTGATGAATATAAAGATAAATATACTTTCAGATCCTTTGAGTCCCCCAGGAATGGATGATTTATATTGCAAATGCAAAGACTGTTGGCTACATAAATAAATAAATGTTTTGTAGCAAAAATCAATTTGTTCTTCAGCTTTGTCACTGAGGCTCGACTCAGGCTCATTAAAAGTCCAAAAGTGATGCTCCATTCACACATATTACAAGTATTTTGAAAACCTCAAACTTTAATTACCAAAGCATGGAGCTGAGCTACAGATGCACAGAAATCCAACATGGAAATTCAAGCTCTGCTGCTCTATTTGCTCTAGTACATGTTCCGCTCTGTTTCACGAGGTGTATTTCTTCTGTTCGATGGCCTGGTTGATGCGTTTTAATCCACCGGACATGGCCCGAGAACGAGAACTGTGTGAAATAAACCTTATCGACATCTTCTTCCTGCTTTTAGCAGAGCAAAACTTTCCTGATATCAAGAGTTTGTGCATTCTTTAAACAGTTTTGGGAGCCACTGTTACACACGAGAGGATCCAGACACACCCTGAATGAAAAATAATTTTCAAAAATGTGTGTTTGCTTGTTTTAAAATCAAACCTTTTCAATTTCGAGAGGCGAGAACAGACGGGCGATTTAGACAGGGGTGTGGCTCGTTCCCTCTGTGCGGAACAATGGAGAACATGCCGCGCTAATTGGATCGGGATTTCATTTGACATCAGATTTGGTTAATCACTGTTTGCTGTTTAAGTTTTACTCAAGCCTAATCGGCTTTCAGAGTGTGACGAAAAATCCCGTCTCACGAGGCGGCACTAAATCGGACATCTCTCAGGCCTGGACTTTATACAGTGGCGTATATGGCTTTGTTACAAGTTTGGTTAATAGACAGAGTTCTGTCCAAACCTAGGCAATCTGAAGAGCTTCTGCTATGGCAAATTAAATAGCGTTCCCCTTCTCCATCCCGCTATCTTTCTTTTGCTCCCGTCTTATTTTACCTGTTTATCTCTGTCTGTCTGTGCCTCATCTCTGCCCCTTCCTGCAGGATATCTGATCATGACGGACGAGTGGTTCTCTGAGTATGTATACGAGGTGGTGGTGGATAAGAGTTACATCCCTGCTGAAGTGCTGGACGTCATGCAGCAAGACCCCATCGTGCTCCCGGCCTGGGACCCCATGGGAGCCCTGGCTTAACCTCAGGAGCCAAAGGCACCAGTCTCAGCCTGGTCTCCTTGACTCTGCCTACAAATGGTTTTTACCCCTCCTATAATTTCTCACAAAAAGCCTGGTCTAGATAAAAAAAAAAAAAAAATAAAGTTTTTTGTCTCTTTTTTATTATCACTGGAGTCTGAGTGATGAGTCATTTCAATGCAGTGTTTGCTTAGTGGTCACCTGCTAACATCCCTATTTTGTCCTGGCATCTTTCAGATGATATATTACACTGTTGTTCAAAAGTTTGGGGTCAAACATGGGTTCAGAAAATGTTGCAAATGGACTCCAAAGCCTCACCTATGCTGATCTTAATTCAAGTCTGAATCTAAAATCAGCCAGTTTTAAGAGACCTATAATAGATCGATTTGTAATGAAACTTGAACAAATGGAATTGAGTCAGCATCTGTGCATTAAATCTAATTAAGAGGAGTTAATGACTCTTACTTACACCCACATAGGAAAAGCAGATAAACATGAGGAAATAAGGATATAAACAACTTATGTATTTTCGTTTAATATATAGTTGTCACATTTCAGGCCTGCTAAAGTTACTGCATGAACTATTCATTTAAGTGGGTTTTACAGGATCAGTTTTCTCAGGGCTGTTCAGTGTAATCACTATCGAGTAGCAATTTTGATTAATGCAGGCAGGTTGTTATCAAGAATTAAAAATGAAAATTATTTATGGTCATATCTCTAATATTTTAGTTTATCTTAGACTAATAACATTTTCTCTTAGAAGCTCCTTGGTATTTCAGATAACTGACTGAAAAAATAATTTGTTGCTAGGAAATTTCTTAATAATTCTATTTATTTAAAATTTATTCTTATTTTTCTACCAAACCAATTTCTTCTCCATGTGACCAAGATTTTCCATTTTTAAATGCCTCAAAACGGCAAAGTGTCTCTTTAAGACTCTCGAACCGAATGCCTTCCAACAACATAAAATGATATTATCAGACTATATTTTGCATGGATTTAATACAATTTTTCTACAACTGTGGAGAGATAGTATCTCTTTGAACTTTGCGGAGACTGGAAATACCAGGGCCTCACAAAGGATTAAAACGTGTGGAATTGGTTTTAAAGACCTCCGAGGAACGGTACCTTTTTGTTGGCCGCTCCATGGAACAATTATGCCTCAGAGTCCTCATCCTAACAAAGAGTGATTCCAAGAACTCTCTTGTTGAGTGTTGAAATGGGACTTTTGACTGAATGTTTGTGCCCTTAATTCTTTCACATCCCAATCTGCCACTGTTAGGGAGAAAGTTTAAGGGGGAGTACATTTGTCACAGACACAATCTAAGCTTCTTATTTCCCTCCTCAAAAATCTGTTTCACCTAGTTTAGATACCTCCACCCCACCCCTCTGTTTCCCTGCTGCTTTTCAGTTCATTGGACTTGTTGCGGATTAACCTACTAGCTCAGACAGATTGACTCAAGACTCACTGTTCTCCACACTGTAAGTGTATTTGTATGTCCGTCAGAGAAGTTTGGCTATTCAAGAAGAGCTGTCTGTGTGCCGGATCTTGTATGTGTTTGTCTTTGGGGATTTCAAACAGGTCTGTAGCATCTATTACATCTAGCTAAAAGACTAAGACAGATTTTTTGGGGACGTTTAAGACGCGGTATAATCAGAACCTTTAGTTGGGAAAGAAAAACTGGATGTAATGGACCCCCAGTAAATGTTATTGGTTCTTTACATCATTTATGTGGGGAAAATAGTTTGTATTGTTCCCTGTATGTCCCCTCCCACCGTGGGCCCTGAGGGATGCCACAAAAACATCAAAATAGCATGAGCGGCAGAACTCAACTTGACATCTGTAAGGTAGGTCACACTTTCTAAATCTTAAAAAGAATTGTGTCAAATCTAGAGCATACCTGTAAAACGATTTGGATCATTTGTTTGCAGTTTTTCACTGCTTTGTGGAGGGCGCTGTTTCTCCCCAACACATGTCCAGAGAGCTTTCAGTCGGATTGAGGGAACTCACGCATTTAAAATAGAAAAAGAAATAAATAAAATAAAAGATTTGACCTTTTGGATAGAAGAAACTGGAAAACACCTGAAAACAGTTTTATGGAGGTAAATATTAAAAATAATAAAATCTGATGCGGTTCACCTGAGGTGGTTCTCTGTGTACTTTTCACTAATTAATATGTCCTGACTCCTTCAGTCCGTTTTTGTACTTTCATCATGTTGCCAGCACTCCTTCTTCTGAGCGCTGCACTGTCTATATAAGGACACTAGAACAATCCCAACAATATGTAAGAGATTAGCAAAGGTGCCAGCTGCCCTTTTCCTTCTCAGATTATGACATACATTGACATACAAAAAGATGCTAGTGAGATTTTAAATGTTAGCTGCAACAACATAGGTGTGCTTTTAAAAAATAAGACAGGTATTTGGACAACTTTGTTGGACATTACAGGAACATTATTAGTTAAAGTGACGAAGTAACTATCATCAAGTGTCATCTAATCAGTTTGTTTATGTTGATGAAGCAATACACATTTCTACCATTTTATCATAGATTTTCATATCACAAATATCTTTTGGTACTTATGGTTGCAATTCGTACGGCTTAAAGTGCATTTGGACTGAAAATCCCTTTTACTTTCATTTAATAATGCTGCAAACGGTTAGAATTTCTTTCTTTCTTTCTTATAAAGAAATTATCAAAATAGTTGACCCCCACCCACCCGAAAGTTTTGTACAGGTACACTCACTGTATAGCAAAATATCCAGCTTTCATTGACTCCTACTATGCAAATCTTTAGTTATTATCTTACATTATTTGTTTTGTGTGTGGTTTGTTTGCATGTTTGCCCGAGGCCATGGCTTTAATTCAAGTAAACAATGCATTTTAATAATCTCTAATGCTATATTTAAAAAAAAAAAAAAAAAAAAAAAAACTGACATCTTGCTGTATTAGAAAAGTTCAGAGTCTTCTGGAGAACTGTCAGTTGTGTTGTAGTGCATGGCGTTCAATTTTCAAAAGGGGATAGATATGTTTTGTGTCAATCACTAAGTTGTGTTATTTTTGGATTGCAGATCATTCAAGAGAACAGAAGGGTAATGTTTTTATCTTTTCCTGTTGATTCAACCCTTATTGTTTACATCTAATATCTAGTTGTTACATTATGTGCAGCTTAAAAGTCAATGTGGAAACCATATTTATCTCTAAAATCTTGTTTACAATTAGACTCCCAATTGTGTGCGTAATTCACTTATTTGCCATGGCACTTAGAAGATTAATTGACAAACAAGGCCTGTATTTTAACTGTTTTTAGTCTTATTTGTACAGTGAACTTCCCAACAAGATATATAGTATATACAGTACAAGTCAAAAGTCTGGACACGCTTGGCTAGATTTTACATTTATTTTGTGTCTACGTATATCATGAAATGATATCATGTAAAATACATATATACAGATATAAATTATGTGTGTGTATTGGATAATGAAGCAACACCAAGTGCCCACCATAGAAACTCATTCAGGATTGTTTTTTATTACACAATTCGAAATAATGTAATAATATAGTGATGGAGTCAGTGAGTGTATCCAAACTTTTGACCTGCGTGTGTATAAAGATATCAGCCATTATTTTAAACTTATAGGTAGTCCCTCTTAAACCTGACACTTGGTCCTATGGGTAAGTCAAATGTCGTAGTGGGATTTTGAGAATGTAGGTCAGGCTTCTTTTAACACAAATAAATTCTATGCGGACAACCATTTTATGAGTTCTCCATTCATGCCTTTTGTGTTTTGCATGAACAGCTGCTTGGTAGTAGGGGTCATAATTATATCATTGAGCTTAATTCTATGCGACTACATCTGAAGTGCCTAAGGGTGACTACCACAAAGCAAGTTAAAGATTCTTTGGTAGCAGAAAAAGTAGAGGAAGACCGAGCGAGCGAGAGAGAGAGAGCGAGCAGGGGTGAAGGGGGTGTGTCTTGAGCGCTGGGCTCCCAGGGATGGTTTTGGTCACCACCCTAACACAGACCCCCACAGAACTGCTCAACCGCAGCACGGTAGGGTTGCACTGTGCATGGTGTTTGTGGCTCTGCGTGTGTTTTAAAGAAGCGCATTTGGGTGGCAAGTCTTTGCTTGTGTGTGTCTGTACGCGCCTGCTTGTGTAACAGGAGGCATTTTGGTGTTTCTATGTTTGCCGTTGATTCTTTGTCCAAAGTTTTATGTTAATTTATGTAGTGCTGTGAAATCCTCAAGCTGTACTTTCAAAGACATTTTAAGTTCATTAAGATGTGGAAGTCTAGTTCTGCTGTAGTGAAGGTTTTTGAGAACCAAGAAGAACTCATTTTAATGGATCTAATGATGCTATAATGGGGCTGGAAGTGTTTTATCTCATTATCTAGTGTTTGTAAATCTGTTCATATCAACTTTATTTCATTTGTCATTTATGTGTATATCAGATGTGTAATAATGAAGATAGTGGAGTAATGGGTTATTTTACACACATCTGGCTTGAGATCCTGGTAATCTTGTTATCCTGGTAACCAAACAAACTCCTTCCATAACAAAGCTGCAAAGCTGATCTTGACCTTGCTATTATCTATGATTATGGACAAAAATTGAACCGAGGTGTCCTATACACTCAGCATTAAGAGGGTTGATTTAGGGTGTGTAAAAGAGAGCAGATTTTTGGATTGATTTAGTGTGTGCAAAGGAAGAATGGACAGAAAGTAGCAAAGCTGTAAATAATAAAAATCAGGCAGTTTGCCAATCAGATAATCTTTGTCCAGAAAACCATCCTAGGTAAAACGTGTAAATCAATGTTACTTATCTTTTCTTCTTGTGACACTTGGATGAAAAGGATGAGTGGAGGCAGCTCAGTTTTTTTTTTTTACAATTTTCATTCTAATTAAATGATATTATGGCACGATCATTTAAATTTTGCTTGTCCTTATGTTCTCTTTTTTTTTTCAATGAACTTTTTTAATCATTCCACATAAAAAATGCTTGAGTGTAATTTTCCCGCATGTGGACTCATGTTTGACAATTCAACTTTTATATTCAAATTAATTGTATTGATAAGTTGCCATGCTGGATATACGCAAACATTTTAACATTTCACTTTTTGTCTGATTTTAATAGTGCGGAACGCTTTCCACCTTCGCCACAGCCGTTATAAAATCATTAATAGTATTTTTTCTTTTTTCAAAATGTGTTTTAGCAGAACAAATTATTCACTTTAAAACATTTTTGGCGGGAAAAAACATCCCCTGATGGAAAGTAAATGAAATGCGTTAGCTGTTTATAATTAGGCAATAGTATGAGGAAAAGGAAAGCAGGAAAAAAAATTGTATTCCCCTTTCAATTATTCCTGACATTATTATGATCATTATGTTATAATGAATAGTACTTGGTTAATATTTTCTCACTCTGGTTCCACCTGCATCACTGCCTCTCAACTTCAACTAGTAATTACAAACAGCTTTTAAAGAATGCTAGGCGGAAAGTAATACAGTTTCTGAAAGCGACTTACCCTTCAGCTAATTTCTGATGTTGAATCACGCTTCATTTATAAAATGCAACATATTTGTATTGGATAGTGATGGATTGATTGGTATTGATCAACAAGTGTTAAACTTGTTTGACGACCCTATATTTCTGCCATGAAATAAAAATAAAATTGTTGCAGTGTTAGGTATTACTCTCACATGTTGCACTTTTGAATGTATATGTACTATAAATGTATGCATGATCTGTTTAAATCAGTGTCAAGGTTTGGGTTAAGTGTATGTTTCTGATCTAATGACTCTGTGTGTAACATCGGGTACAGTCTCTTATTGTAATTTAAGTATCAACAGTGTCAGGTAATACGAGAAAAAATGAGTGCTTTGGCAGTTCCCCGAGGCTTAATGTTGCTGTGGCATGTACAGAGTTCACTTAGCTTTTAGAGCTGTGTTTTAAGGGCATATTTAATCAAAATCTTGCTAAACAACACATGTTTTTTCTGTCAAAGATGATGTGTCACTGCTTAAGAAAACTTTTTTTCATGAGAACGACAGGGGGGAAATACATGTTAAATTCCCATCAGCGCAATCTGAAATTCCCCTCTCTTTGTTCTGCAGCTGGGCCTGAGGAGTCTTTCCTTGTTTTCCCACCTGAGCTTGTTAAAACGCACAGGTTAAGGACCAGTCACCCTCTCCTTGCTTTCCCCATTCCAGCCCGCTCTGTTCCGCACACAGCTCCTTTTCTCCAGGCTCTCTATCCCCTCATGGGCACGATATCAGCCAGTGCAAGAGGACCACCATCTCAGCCCTAACAGCAGTCCTCACCATGGAGATGAAACAACCAATGATGATGAATCAAGAGGATGGGGGAAAGCAGGAGAAAGAACAGGAGTCGCAAGGGAATGGCAGGCTGGTTGCGGACAGCGTTGCGGAGAAGGGTCAGAAATCCTGCTCCGGGCCTGGGCAGGTCTCCAACGGTTATCCCAGCACATCTCCACAAAGTCCCAGGGAAGGTGCAGGCGCTGGGACGGACAGGGGCAGCACCCCTGGAACATTCAGAACTCTGGTGGTCCAGCAGACCAGCCTGGATCCACCTAGGGAGACTTGGAGCAAAAAGATGGACTTCCTGCTGTCGGTAATCGGGTATGCAGTGGACCTGGGCAACGTGTGGCGCTTTCCCTACATCTGCTACCAAAACGGAGGGGGTAAGGTCAAAATTGAGGCAATAGTGCACCTGAAGCTGCAGGCAACACTGAGACAGATAAGTGTTATGCACTCTAGAGAAGTTAAACAAATATTGTGTTGCATCCCATAAAATGAAATATTTCCGTCTTTAAGACAAGATCAGCTAGGTACTGTTTGCTTAAAAAGGACAAACAGACAAAGGGGAATTCTGCTGTTGTCTCCACTCTTTGTGCGATCCTGCTCGCCTCGTCAGTGCAAACATGCTTTAGTCTGCTTTCATTGAATTTGAAGTAATAAAATCTTTGTAATTTCCTGTTTCACCATGCAAGGGGAGTGCATGAGAGATAGAGCAGGCAGAGAGACACTCGTCGCATCCAACACCATTAATTGTGGCTCTCATGGGTGGGACTTTCTCATATTGTTTAATAATCTGGCTCGCTGCTACTCAATCAACAGAGCTATCTATCGTTCACGTCAAAAGCTCACATATAAAGCTTTAATCAAGCACCGGAGGCTTGTCCGAACAGGAAATTTTTGTGTATGTTAGCACCTTTTATGCTGTTTTTGTAGGTATAATAGTGCTTTCAGGATGTGTTAAGACCAATGCAATTGAACCGTGAAGTTCAAGTTGCACTTCCTGTCTAAATCCTTGTGCTTCAGGTGCCTTTCTCCTGCCGTACCTGCTGATGGCTGTGTTTGGTGGAGTGCCTCTGTTCTACATGGAACTGGCTTTGGGCCAGTTTCACCGCAGTGGGTGTATCTCCATCTGGAAACACATTTGCCCCATCTTCAAGGGTAAGAATGGTTCGCTTCACAAGGCTCAGACTTCTGAGACAGAGGACCAGGGTTAACAGTCAGACAGATAACGGCAGATTAACATGTGCTGGACTGATAGTACACTCTCCCCTGACGTTCTTCACAAACTTCTTACCGATTCCACGCTCTCTTTGTTGATAGCCAAGACTCTATTATGGAAATTGTCACATTTACCTGGTAAAATGCCAGCTGCTTTAGAAACTTAATTTTATGTAAATGGAACTTGGTCCTAAATGTCACCCACTGCCCCAAAGTGGAAGGTGCTTGAAACCGAGTTAGACATTTGTGTGACAAGTTTTTCCTGTTCTTTTCCAGGTATAGGCTTTGCCATCTGCATCATTGCACTCTACATTGCCTTCTACTACAATACCATAATGGCCTGGGCTCTCTACTACCTCCTGTCCTCCTTTCGCCCCACACTGCCCTGGACCACCTGCAACAACCGGTGGAACACACCCAACTGCACCCGCTACCTGTCCACTGACTTGAATGTCTCCTGGACCGAAAACTCCATCTCTCCAGCTGAGGAGTTCTATATGTAAGTGCATGTGAGTGCAAGGTTTAAAAGGATATAAGTTAAGAACTTTGCCTTCACCATGCTTCTTGTACCATCAAGAGACTCTTGTGATTGAAAGAGAATGTGTTGCTCCCTCTTGAAAGAAGCAGGGGGGATTGGGGGTGTATCTGCTGCTTTAGGAGAGATTTAGAGACTTTATTTAGTTGATTGCTCCCATATGTTTTATGTGATGCTGGAATTTCCTGTTTTCCATATAAATGTTGCTCCTTGTTTATGTCTAACTGTCCTTTCCTGCGCAATAAGATTCACTTGCCGACTTTTATTTTACCATTCTGTGGCACCTTTATCTCCCAATAGTAGCTTCTACAGGCCTTCGAGTCTAACTTTATAAGCTGTCAACCATCTTCTCTCATGCTCTTAGACGTCAGGTGTTGCAGGTTCATCTGTCCCCTGGTCTTCATCAGCTGGGCTGGGTGAGCTGGCAGCTAGCCCTCTGTCTGTTGTTCATCTTCACCGTTGTCTACTTCAGCATCTGGAAGGGGGTCAAGACCTCCGGCAAGGTAAGATATACAGAAAACCTCATGTGGAAAGATGGCAACCTTGAATTTAAACTGTGGTTCAGCAGTTGTACAGTTAGAACCTTTGATTAGCAGCTTCTTCATGACTCTCTCTGGTAGGTAGTGTGGGTGACGGCTACCTTTCCATACCTGGTGTTGCTGATCCTGTTGATAAGAGGGGCCACCCTGCCGGGAGCATGGAGAGGAGTGATCTTCTACCTGAAACCTGATTGGAGCAAACTTCTAACGACTTCAGTGAGTGGAAACTAAGTCAACCATTCTAAATACTAAGGATATTGCACAATCTGTATTGGTTGCTGTGCCTGTCTTCCCTCTAAACACATACTTCTTGCCATCTGTCATATAAGACATGGATGAATGAAAGTCTTTACAGACAAATCACTCAATTCATGTTTTTTCAGGTTTGGCTTGATGCAGCTGCACAGATCTTCTTCTCCCTGGGTCCAGGCTTTGGTGTTCTCCTGGCCTTTGCCAGCTACAATCCCTTTCATAACAACTGCTACAAGTACACCTGGCTCACATTCATTTTCTATTATCTGTTCCAGGGTTCTGTTATCATAGATTTTAGCTTAAAATGTAATTTCTATTTGCCCTGCGCCATTTTTATTCCACCTGCAACTTTTTGCACGTGTTTCTATGCAGGTTTGAAGTTTGCTTTGATTTTTTCCCTTTTTATTATTAGTAGCACTTGCTATTGTTTTAAAAAAAAAACACTGATTCTGTGTATTACACTTTGGGGCATAAGGGCCATTCACACAGAATGCATTTTTGGGGTTAAAAACACAAAGCGCAGGTCAGTGAAGAAAAACAAACTAGAGACGCGATTTTTAAAAGTTGCACTTATATTAACGTGAGCGCCGCGTTTTTAGAACGCTGTGTCATGCTCGAGATGCTGCAAAAGACGTGAGCACACCAGTTAATGACGTCCGTCTAGCACGTTTACATTGAAAAACAATGGAAAAGTAGCGCTGTGGAATGGAAAAATGTGCTCTGTGTGAACCGGCTCTAAATCTTCCAGCACTGTTCAGGCTACAGCCAATATGTTACCTCGAATTATTAATGCTTGTTGAGGAGAGGAGTGCTATTACTTCTCTAAGCAACCTTATTTACGATAAAGCTGGCGGGGGGAAATTATGTTCACTTATCTGGGGACCAGAATATCATAGAGAGTTGAGGGTTGGGATCTGCTGGTTTGGCGCTGTAAGAAACCACTTTGCAGCCTCTCGGAACACTACAGCAACCCTGACAACCACCCACAACACCTTTTACCATCACTCTCTCTAGAACCCTATTTGAAGTCTTTGTCTTTTTATTTGTTCTTTTTCTTTTTGCTCAAATCTTTATGTCTCTCTTTGATTTGCAGAGATGCATTGATCACAAGCTCAGTGAACTGTTTGACCAGTTTCCTGTCAGGCTTTGTGATCTTCACAGTCCTAGGCTACATGGCAGAGATGCGCGACCAAGGTGTGGAGACCGTAGCCAAGGATGCTGGTGAGCACCACATTTCTTTATGCTTTGCTCGCATTTCCATACAAATAAGAGTGAATTAGACTATTATATTTAGACTAATTATTATTTAAACCATAATATGAAATAAATAACTGCTTATGAACTTTTGTGAGCAGCCATACAATGTGATATGGCTGTTTACACTGAAACTACCTTAGATGTGCTGATTGATTGCATGTGTTCTAAGGTCCCAGTCTGCTCTTCATCATCTATGCTGAGGCTATTGCCAATATGCCGGCTGCTACGTTCTTCGCCATCATATTCTTCCTCATGATAATTATGCTGGGGCTGGACAGCACGGTCAGTCTTTCCTTCTTTCTTGACAATTTTCTCTTAATGAATGAGCTTTTTTCCCTCTGTTTACTCGGCTTATTGTCTCTGAATTTAGTATGATGTATTGTCAACAGTCTTTCATTACATTAGGTCTTTGGTGTGCATAGTTAACCCATTGCTGTCCTTATGGTGATCTCTCACATGAAGTCATGGCTTATTACAGTCTGCTAATGACATAACTCCATTTGTAGTCTAATTTTCTTTCATTATAATGTTTGTTCCTGTCAAAAACCACCGAGTTAGGGCTATATTTGCCGTAAGGAGTATTATTTGGATTGTTGCCCGTACAGGTTCAATGGGTCCTTGACCTACTTTCTGTCATGCCATGCCTCTCTTGTGTGTGTTTGCGCACTACAGTTTGCAGGTCTGGAAGGTGTAATTACAGCCATGTTGGACGAGTTCCCCCACCTGTTGGCCAAAAGAAGAGAATGGTTTGTGCTCGGCCTGGTGTGTGTCTGTTATTTGGGCGCCCTCTCCACTCTCACCTACGTGAGTCTAACAGCACAGCTAACAAAAATCTTGTTTTGCGTTGGAAAGTAAAGTCTTTAAACATTGTCCAGAGACCAAACTTGGAATTTTACCAAAATAACATGTCATTTTCCAAAGTGTGCACATTCATTATTCCTTTTAATACTGAGGTAATGTGTTTGTAGGGTGGTGCGTTTGTTGTTAAACTATTTGAGGAGTATGCCACGGGCCCTGCTGTTATCACTGTAGTCTTCCTCGAAGTCATTGCTGTTTCCTGGTTCTATGGTAGGTACTGGATTCCCGAAAAATGATTCAAAACACCACTTTAATTGATTTTGATTGTTCCACTGGTCTAATTCAATGTCAGTTTGACGCAACCAATTTGTTAATTAATTGTCTAGACAAAATGTATACACTTTTGATATGTCACAATTTTTGTATTACAGTTTTGTATTCCTCAACTCTCTCAAAACATCAATATTTTCTGAGTATTCTGGTTCTAATGCACCCTTTCCTATGAGAGTCTATGAAAATCTCATTTTAGTCACTGCTACAGGGAGAGAAGTCACAATGTCAGAATATAAAACCGTTTAGTCATTCTATCACTTTATACTCTGCTGTTGCCCATCTGTTCTTTCATTTCCAGCTACCTTCTATAAGTCCCAAGATTTTATCATTTACTTTCCAAAGTTTTCAATAGTTTTGTAATCTGATATGCCGCTGCAGGCAATTTGCATTAAGTGTGTTTATTAAATATGTGCAGGGACGACACGCTTCTGCAACGACGTGCAGCTGATGCTTGGCTTTGCCCCTGGTATTTTCTGGAGGGTCTGCTGGATTGCCATCTGTCCCTGCTTCCTATTGGTCAGTCCATTATATAACATTTATGCATTTGGTGACTTGCCAAAGCAATTTACATCGTTTTCAGTGTATGCATTGTATCAGTTTATGCATTCCCTAGGTTTCATACGCATGATTTTAGCATATGCTTGGGCAATAGAACCCCATAGTGCATTCACTTACAAATACACTAAAAGAGATTGTTGTCGCAAAAATGAACATTATGTGATTATTTACTCACCCTCGTGTCATTTCAGACATGTATGACTTTCTTCTGCAGAACACAACAGATTTGGAACCCACTGACGTTTATTGTATGAAAAAAAAAAAACAAAAAAAAAACGATTATTTTTTAAGTCATACAGGTTTGGACCAACATGAGGGTGAGTAAATGATGACAGCGTTTAATTTTGAGCTATTCCTTTAAACTCTCAGACAAACTTCATACATACATCATTCATCAGTTAACAGATCCCAGCATGTCAGATATGCAAATACAGTCCTGCGAAAATGTTTTTTGTTTTTTTTCCTCATTGTTTCATGCCTGTAGTTCATTATTGGGAGTTTCCTGGCATTCCCTCCTGAAGTGAGGCTGTTTGACTACCAGTACCCTTTCTGGACCACAGTACTTGGCTACTGCATTGGAGTCTCTTCCTTCATCTGTGTGCCTTCCTACATGGTCTACTATCTGGTCACCACCAAAGGAACCTTCAAACAGGTGAGCCTAGACAGACAAAAACATCAAAACATGTACATGTACTATATCCAGTCTAGTCAGGTCTAATAAGTGACACAGACATAATTATGACATTTAAACACATTACAGCGGCACAAACACAATTATGCTGCAATGCATTAGTAAACTTCCTCTGTTTGAGATGTGAAGATAGACATCAAAGGGCCTCATATGGCTGTCAGTTACTATTTGCATCCACACAGTGACTTTGAGAGTGTTTGGCAGATGGTGAAAAATCTCACAAGGTTAACCTTTGTTACCTCTGTGATATAACTACCAGTGCTTTTATCATGTCAGGTTTTGGATGAGTAATTATGTGTCTCGCAGAGGAGAGCTTTAGCCCACAGCTGTTCAGTGTTTAACTGCGAAAGAGTTGCAACATATCACTTAGTGCATTATGAAATCCTTAAATTTATAAGCAATCTCTAAGACATTTCTCTAAAGTGGTTAGATGTTACTGACTTCACTTGCTGTAACCACCTGTAGCTTAAACTGTAGCTTAAATGTTTTCATAGTTCATGATGTAAAATCTTTGTGCCACTCTGTACCGCTCCAAAAATGTCAATGCTTACCCCCATAGCGTCTGCTAAAAAGCATTACCCCTGAGGCTTCAGGGTTCGGCGGTCCTCAGGGAGACACAATTGTCATCACCAATGCCGTGTGACACATTTCGTCCTCTGCTGGACATGTAGCACAAACGCGAAGGACCCGTGGCTCCTGCAAGGGCCCCGGCCGACCTCCCTTCACACCTCACCCCAGAGGAGTCTGCTACCTGTATTGTGTGATGGTGAGGCCAGGCCTCCGAATACAGCCAATGTTTATTTGTATTCTTGCCGTCCGTGTGTTACCGCTGTCATCGCTCATATGAGTTACTGACCGCCGTGGAACGTTCTTGAGATTCATTATATATATATTACCATTCAAAAGTTTGGCGTGAGTTTTTTTTTTTTCTTTTTTTTTTTTTAAAGAAATTACTACTTTTGTTTAGCAGGGAGGCATTAAACTAATCAAAGGCAACAGTAAAGACTACATTTCACACGTTCTATTCATCAAGTAATCCTGGGAAAAATATCTTATCATGGTTTCCACAAAAATATTAAGCAGCAAAAACCGTTTTCAACGTTGATAATAAAAAATGTTTCTTGAACATCAATCGGCATATTAGAATGATTTCTGAAGGATCATGTGACACTGAAGACTGGAGTAATGCTGCTGAAAAGGAATACATACACTGTAAAATATATTAAAATAGAAATAATATTAATATTACACAATATTTTTGATCAAATAAATGCAGCCTTGGTGAGCACGAGATACTTCTTTCAAAAAAAAAAACACTAAAAAATCGTACAAACTTTTGAACGGTAGTGTATATCTGTTCAGTGAAGTTTGGGAAAGGAACAAGAATGGATGCACAAATAGTTACTTTTACTTTATGAAGATATATCATATATATATATATATAGATTGTTTTTCTGCAATAATTTGTTCTTTAAGTAGTAACTAAATACCTAAAGATTGCTATATTATGGTTTTGTGACCAATTTCAGGTATATTTTACACACATTTATATAAAGCCAAAAATTATTTTGTTTCTTTATTGTTATTACAGGATTTGTACAGTAAGTATGACTCCAATGAATCTGTTTGTGGTTTAGGGACTGAATTCATCACTAATTATGGATATATTGTCTTTTCTTGTTTGTTTTTTTTGTTTTTTTATATGTGTTAAATAATTGTTTTCTTTTACATTTCAGATATGGAAAGGTTAAATGTGGGAATGTAACACAGATAGAGAGACATATTTTTATGAGAGAAGCAAAAGCCCAAATCATTTTTATTTAGGTTGTCCAGATGTTGTTGTTGTTGTTTTTTTTGCTCTTTTTTTTTTTGCACAGGTGTGTTTGAGTGAATATGTGTGTGTGTGTGTCTTTGTCCACCAATCCTGTAT
Source organism: Opsariichthys bidens (assembly GCA_037194245.1). Classification (NCBI taxonomy): domain Eukaryota; kingdom Metazoa; phylum Chordata; class Actinopteri; order Cypriniformes; family Xenocyprididae; genus Opsariichthys; species Opsariichthys bidens. Next base: position 16,141,223 of record CM074284.1, on the reverse strand, counting down.
ATGTAACAGTTAAGTGTTGTTTAGCCTACTTTTGGTGGATATGTACCAATTGTTAGGCATGTGTATTTATTTGTGGGACATTTCATTCACATAATGCTTATTTTGTTTATTTACAACTGGAACTGGAACTCTTTGTCTGCCTGTACCAGTTTCCATTTACATGTAGCATTTACAAGGAGGGGACCAAATATTCAGGACTGGGGAGACCAAATGTGTAAGTCTAAGACTCGTTTATTGAAAAACCCATATTGATTGACCACTAGCATGCTCCTTAATATCAACAGGGAGCTTTGAGCATTTATTTTTTACATATTTTTACATATTTATTTTATGTTACACATAGTAGCAGAAACCAAAAACTAATGTGCTTGTTTCTTGGCCTTGATTCTCAAGTTTTTTTTTTTGTTTGTTTGTTTTTTTCTTTCTTTCTTTTTCATGAGAAAAAAGGTGTGCCTGGACATCTAAGTATGTGCATGTGTATTTTGTGAGTCTTGCTGTTTGTGCAGTCCGACGTTCTGTGCTGACTCGTTGATTTCGTAGAGTGGGCAAATGTGAGAACGTCGATTTCTCTGTCGAACTGACATATGTGAGTTGTGCATTGAGGTAGAAAAGTAATAAACCATGGTCAGTTAAGTCAGTGTGTGTGTGCATGCCGTAGACGTGAGTCTAGATTCTGAGCGTGAGTGTGTGTGTGTGTGTGTGTGTGCGTGTGTGTGCGTGTGTGTGCGCGCTTCAGTCTAGTACTGACTTTTCCTCTTCTTTCTCAACAGAATTTAATATTCTGACTATCAAAATATTGAAAATCTATTGTACTAACTATGATCTATGTATGTCTCCAAGACTGTTATGAGAAAATATGTATAGGACAAAGACATATATGAATTATTAGAGATATAAAATAAAAGTATATGTATTAATAATGTAAATGTGTCTTTATTGTGTTTATAATACAAATATGGAGGTATTTTTTTGGGGGGGAGTTATTTTGGCATTTATTTTCACTTTCAATCTACAGAATTTGTTGCTTATACAGCCCTTAAAAAAGTACTGTGATAGTACCATATTCATATATAATGTTATTTACTTTAAGTTCCTTCAAGCAATACCATCATCACGGTACATATTTTAATTTAAGATGTTTTCTAATAAAGCGAAAAAAGCTAAATTATTTTTTTCCCCAGTTATTTCTTTTAATTTTTTTAATTTCTTCTGTATTTTTTTTATCAAATATTTATAAACTATATACACTAGAATTCTACGATTTTGGGTCAGTAAGATTTTTTAAAAAGAAATGAATACTTATATTCAGTGAAGGTGCATATGCAGTCAAAAGTGACAGTGAAGACATTAATCATCTTTACAAAATATTTAGATTTTAGAACTTTACTTTCATTAAAGAATAAAAAATGTATTTATAAATATTAAGCACCACAACTGTTTTCAACATATTTCTTGTGCATCAAATCAGCATGTCAGAATGATTTCTGAAGGATCATGTGACACTGAAGACTGGAGTAATGATGCTGAAAATCAGCTTTGCCATCACAATTCATTTTACATTTAATTTATACATTATAATTTTAATTTATATTAAATGTTACTTTTTACTGTATTTTTGAACAAAAGCAGCCATAAGAGACTTCCAAAATTCTTCTGACCCCAAACTTTTGACCAGTAGTGTATATTATGACAGAACATAAAATAAAAAATAATAACTCACTTACCCCAGGCCTGGCTCCAGGGTGGGGCACTGGTTGCGCCATATCGGGCGACGTAACGGTCTCAGATGTTTTTAAATCCATAAGGGGTTTTGAACTGCTCTTTGTCTGTCCCATCACCTAGAACCAGTTTGCCTTATTAGTTTGCCTCCACCCTACCAGGAGCATATAGCCCCCGACAACATAGCTCCTAGGATCATTCGGGCACTCAAACCCCTCCACCACGGTAAGGTGGCAGTTCACTGGAGGGTGTATTCATTCATTGTGTATTCACTTTAACCAATCTTTAGAAAACACACTTATCCCACACTCCTCCCTGAGAGCCTGTTATCAGATGGGTTTGGACACAGATAAATTAGGTTTTGCTCACAGACATTCTAAGGTGCCGATTGCACATATATATACATATACTGGTACTCTCCACCACAAGTCGCAGAGGACTCCGAGCTTCTCCTCGAATTAACATAAGCTATCAGTCCTGATCCTAATTCCCTACTGGAGAGGCTCTCCACATAGTGAACTACAAGAGCACTGTCTGGCTTTAGAGATACATTATCAAAGTAATGGAAATAATCTGGCTGCATTAATATCTTGAATGATCAATTTACTTTTCGCATGAGTTCAAATATGCTTTATGCTGAAATTACTTCCTTTACTGATACAGTGTTTTAAATGATTATTCTTAATAGGGACCAATCTGATTTCTTATGTTATCTTTCAGAATAATACTAATTTATAAAACGTATAAATAACTCTTGAATTAATCTATACTTTGTTTAAAGATTTCAAGAACATTTTACATGTACACATAAATACAACCATTCAAAAATGTTTTTTGAAAAAAAAAAACTAATCATCAAGAATGTGATAAATAGATGTAAACTGACAGTGAAGACATTTACAATGTTACAAACAATTTTTATTTCAAATAAATGTTGTTCTTTCGGACTTTCAGTTCATTGGATAATTCTGTGGTGGTAAAAATGATGTTTCCACAAAAATATTAAGCAGCACAACTGTTTTCAACATTGATAATAATAAGAAATGTTTCATCAATGGATGATTTCTGAAGGATCATGTGACACTTAAGACTGGAGTAATGATGCTGAAAATTCAACTTTGCCGTCACAGGTTTGAAAAGTTTGAAAATGATTATGTAATTCAAGGTAGGCCTAAATGAACTGCAATACTGGGCAAGTATAAAGAAATTTCTGTTTTCGGCTCACTGAGAGTCACGCGCATCTCAAGTTCTGGATGTGCAAAAGCTGTAATGCAGAGTTTCTGTCATCAAGGACTAATCTATACATTGTATGTGAAGCCTGGGCCTCTGAACTGAAGAATGAATAAACACTCTACACTCACAGTAACTCAACTCAGATACATTCAGTGTTGAGTTACAGCTTTCACATGGTGTGAACTGCAATGTAATGTCCCTCTAGGATAATTGTTCCTTTTTATTATTATTATTTTTCTCAAAATGTTACACTAATCAAGTTGCACAGCCACATCAAGCGTGTTTTTGGACAAAAACCATATCTGAATACTTCTAAATAACAAATTCCAGAGAATTCTAAAATAAAAACAAGAGAGAGAGAGAAGAAATACAGAGTAATGAGGGGTGTCAGTCACGTAAACATTCTCTCTCTCTCTCTCTCTGTTTTTCATTCTGGCAATTTCCTATGAGTCCCTTCTGGGAATGGGAACCTCCTGTCAGTTTTATCAGACTGGAGGATCTATATTAAATACCCTGTCACATCTCCCTCTCTCCCCTGCAACGATCACACCATCTCTTTATCTGTCCGTCCGCTCTCACACGCCCACTGCGCTCATATTTTTGCTTTAATGTTTTTGTTCTGTGATTTTGTCAGCGTATCATTTTGACCTTTCACACTCATATTAGCTCAAGAAAGTTTCCTTTTCTTAGTTGTATAGTTTTACTGACTATATGTCACTCGATAGGCTAGGAAATTTGTTTTATAAACACTTTTTGTTTTACTGGTTGAAACTCTCTTCACAACTGGATAGCGATCAATAATAGAAGTGGTCAAAATATTAAAGCATGTATGTTCTGTGGAAGTCTCAGGACCAAAAAGCATTTGATCAACACATGTATTTCCATACCGTCGCATCATCAGCGAATTCAAAAGCTATGCAGATTTATACCGAGTGCTGCAAACAAACAGCAGGCACTTTATACAGTTCCTCCTGAGCCAAAAACGAGCCAATGCTGCGTTCACGCCATATCATAACCATCAGGGTTGGGGAGTAACGAAATACAAGAAACTTAGTGACGTATTAAAAATACAAAATTTGAGTAACTGTATTTCATTACAGTTACATTTTAAATGGCTGGTAATCAAATTGCAGTAACATCTGACAAGTATTTTAGATTACTTTGAATTTTAATGTCATTTAAACAGCAATTGGTGATTCTCTGACTCTGACAGTCTGAAAAACCAGAGTTAAGTTTCATCAACATTTTAATACTTTTAAGAGGGATCATAAAAATGTTGTTACTTTTATTTAGTACTGTCCTGAACAAGACAAAATGACTGAATTTATAAAAAAACAGCCCAACTGTCAACTTAACTGTCCTGTCATGACCTGATGATCCACGACTGTTTTCGTGTTTTGTGATAGTTGTTTGTTAGTAGTCATTTTATAATTCACTGGTCACTTTTTCTCACAATTTGTTTTTTTCCCCTCACAATTGTGAGTTTGCATTTCACAATTCCACTTCTTTTTCTAAGAATTGCGAATATTTAAACTCACAATTGTGAAGGGGTGGATTCTGGAATCCACTGCAGCTTCAATATATATATTTTGAGCGATTTATCACGAAATTATCTTTCTAAATATTGAATTATTTACAATGACTAACTTCAATTTATGTTAAAGCATTTAATTTCCTTTTCATTTTCAAACACTAGAAAATAATGGTGTATATTGTCTGTATACCTCGGACTGACAGAAAAGTACAACTTATCAGTATGTTTTGGAAAAGTGTCCTGTTCAGAGCAGAGCTCAGATCAACTTCAGCTTTGAAGAAGCTGTGAATCATGTGTTAGTGGACTCTGTTAGAGAATAATTGTTGTGGAAATGTGAATGTACGAGAGAAGAGAGAGAGAGAGAGAGAGAGAGAGAGAGAGAGAGAGAGAGAGAGAGAGAGAGAGAGAGAGAGAGAGAGAGAGAGAGAGAGAGAGCGGCCACGAACTCCTTGTGAGACTTGAAGCCGGCTTCTGCTGATGAAACTGCAAACTACTCTTCAGTAAAATTTTCTTCAATTTATTTTTTTCAACTCTGACTCCGGGTCTTCATTTATCATACCTGGTCTTTCGGGTGTTTAACTGTATAATCTCCTACAACTGCAAGTTATAAAGTCATAATTGGGAGATATAAACTTGCAATACTTACCTTTTTTAGTATGTGAATTTAGTATGAGTTTATATCTCATAATTCTGACTTTTCTCAATATTGCGAGTTTATATCTCATAATTCTGGCTTTATAACTCACAATTGCAACTTTATATCATGCAATTCTGAGGGAAAAAGTCAAAATTGCGAGATAAAAACTTGCAATTACCTTTTTTGTGTTTGTTCCACACTTATTAGTATTCCAAAGTATTCTAAATGTATTTAGGTTAAGTTACTCAACTTGAGTAATGTAAAGAAATACGTTACAAATTACATTTGTAAATAATGTATTTTGTAATCTGTAGTGAAATACATTTTAAAAGTAACCTACCCAACCCTGATAACCGTAATTACGAGATGGCAACCTGTGACGTTCTACCCGGAGCTGTTCACGTCCTCAGACTTGGATTTAGCGGCCTATGCTATGCGTTTATATGTCAACACTATCCAGTCCCTCCAGAAAAACGCAGGATTTTTTTGTGATTGTTGCGGGCAAAAATCCTTGATTATGCGGCACGTTTTCTTAAAAAAATGCGATGGAATATGCGGGATATTTTTACAATTTTATGCGATGAAATTGCGGGAACTTGCAAAAACTGCGGTTTTTGATGCAAAAGAGGAAAAAAAGGTGATTCGCCCAACACCCTGTTCTCACTAGGCTACTACCTGCCTCATGTAAAGGGGCAGGCTTACTAAATCACAGAATACTGAAGTTCTCATTCTGTTTTATTTCAGACCTTAATCAACACATGGCTCAAAATTACAAAACATTGAGTCAAATAAGTTCTGTAGCTTTACAAAAGGAATATTCAACTTCTGTAAAAATGAATAAATAAAATATAAAAAAATAAAATGTGTGCTTCCTGTTTAACAGAGGTAGCTATACAAAACAGACATCTTCTGTTAAATGAAGTGCTTCCAGTGCACAAAGTGCAATCTTACTGCAACGTAAATTATTTTACACACTACTAATATACTTGAAACTGACAGTTAATTTGCCCCCACTATCATGTAAAAGAGCGGGAAACTGCTTCGCGCGGTCTTTTGAACTTATTTTTGTTGGCAAATGAGAATTATTGGCGCGCTTCATCGTGGTTTCACCGCGGGGTTTACAGTGACGTTCACGTCGCGTAATTACGTCACTTCATAAGGTTCCCATGGCAATAGCGGGAAAATAATGGCGCTTTACTTGTTTGAAGTAAACGCAACATTTTTCAACTTTCTGCTAAGATATATGAGACTTTTTGCAACGAAAATACAGGGATTATGAAATCATGCTAGCCCCGCATATTTTTCTGGATGAAATCGGCAATTTATGCGGCGAAAGTGCGGCATATTTGAAAAAATGTGCGGACTTTGGCTGATTATGCATGAAATCAAGCGATCGCATAATCGTGTTTTTCTGGAGGGACTGACTATCAATGCTAAAATGAGTCTGCGGCAGTTAGATGGTACGACTAGAGCTCTGTAAGTTGTTTATGTTTATTATTGTTGTTATGTACTTTGAGACATGAGGTCAAACTGAAAAAAAGTGCGCATTCACGTGTTTTGGAGAAGGCGTGGCTTTCAAAGCTAGCTTGCTATTGCTATCCACTCCAAAACTGCAGGGAACATGTTCAACTGCAAGAAGTTTTTCCTACCAGTAAATTTACTATTTGTATATAGGCTATACATTTATATTTAAATGTTCTATATACAGACAGAAAAAGTACAGAAATAACGGCAATAGAAATCACATTCACCTGAGAATAGTAGCAACGTGTTAAAATGTTTAGTTTGCAAGGCTCCCAGAAAAAAAAATTTCTCGTGATTTTAAATGATTAAATTTATTGTCTTATTCTGAGGCAGAAAATGGTTTCCAGTTCTGCAGGTAGATATAGGTGTACGTGAAAATGTCTTTATAAAGACTCGAACCTAAAGTCACAGTAAAATATGCATATGGTTTGAAGCTATTCATTAGGGCTGCAACTAACTATTATTGTGATAATCGATTAGTTGGCCGATTATTTTTTCGATTAATCGGGTAAAAATCCTAATTTTATTTAATTTTTTTTTTTTTTATTGACAAAAAACACATTTGCACATCCTCTCTTCAAACAAACGTGCTATGAAAACATACCGTGCTTAATTTCTTAGACTACCTGTCACAGAAAAGAGAACACAAATATTTTAGGGAACTGACAAAAAGTCATTATTCACACATAATGTCCAAAAAAATTTTTTATATAGTTTAGCCTCCTTTGGCTTTGATAACAGCTTGCATTCTTGCTGGCATTGTTTTATATGTACTTTTCCACAGTCTCTGTTGTTATTGACTGTTATATGGCATCTGAAAAAAAGTGCTTTACTCTATTTACTTATTACTCTTTCTTGTAAAACAGTAAATTCGAAAATTTATGACAACAATATTCCTATTTTAGCATTAGAAATACTACTGTGGCTAAACAGCTTACAGAAACAATAATGACTTTGGTAATCACCAGTACTGTTAGTTTAGGGCAGCTGTGGAACAAACCTTACATTTGCAGGTCGTGGTCTAATAAATTTAAGCACTATATATAGTGAATATAGTTTAAATTTCTGCATTAAAAATTAAGATAATAATACAGATAATTCAGAAAATCCAACAGGCAAGAGAAATGTTCAGCAGGAACTCACACATAACCACTTACTGTCATTTCTTTATCCTGTAAATAATAGAAACGTCTAACATTTATTCAATTACATGCTGTTATCCCTTTACAGTTACTACCATGAAATACTTGAATGACATACTGATTTTTAAACCTAAATTGAACTTTCAACAACATATTTCAGACTGTCAGGACAAACCTTTATGCAAAATGGAAATGCTCTAGTGAATTTGAAACATTAACTGATAAGGACATAGCTGTAGAATGAACGTTTTGCGCCGAGGACGTACAAGCATCTGTCAAACGCCATGTTAAACATGGAGCTAATGTATTAGCTTGAAGCTTAACATAAAGAGTCCTCATGTTTTGGGCAGTTTGGATCACAGCTCTCCCGCAGCAGCTCACTCTGTTTCCTCCACTATTTTTAAACGCATTTTGTCCATAGAAATGCGTTATTCAGTGCTGTAATTTGACAAGACTGGCGGAAGTTTTACGTGCACGGTGGGAAGACCCGACTAATCGATAAATGACAATCGTTATCGATGATTTTCATTATAGATTATTATCGATTTTATCGATTAGTTGTTGCAGCCCTAATATTCATTCAAAAATGTTCTGCTCAAGATGAAGTGTTGTAACCTTTTTAAGGTAAATGGAAAAATCACATCTTAAGGAACGGCAGCTTACGCGTTACATTTAATACTGGTTTTTATGGTTGCATTCTAAACTAATTTATACCCGTTTTATTTTGTGTTTTAGTGACCCTTACAAATGTTGGCAAAATATGAAAGTCAAAGTTGCCTTGGAATATTTAATTGAGAGATCACATCATACCTCATAAACATCACAGGATTTTACCATGTGCCAAGCAGGCTGAAAATGTGTGACGAATAAACAGCAAACAAGAAACATGATCAGAAAATGTCAGAGCAACATGTAGATTTAATTGGTGAAATCAGATAGCATGTAGTGGGTGGAAAATGAGTATACTAAACTGGACTTTGCACACATTCCATGTGGTTTAATAATTGTAATTCAATCCTATTCATTTATGTGCTGTGTGACTTTTTGTTTTGTTTTTTTGTGTGCGGCCTGAAACGGAAGTTCTCAACAAGACAAAATGTAGGGCGAGACTTGATTTTGTCCATCGGGAATTGATTGGATTGTTGTGGTTGGCTGTTGATCTCACGTGAGTGACAGTTTGTCCCGCCCTCGGGCCAATACACATGTCATCAGAGAAGAGATGTCGCTGCAAGAGGGAGGGGAAGTTATTTTAAAGATTACAAAATCACATGAATTAATAATAATAATAATTGGCACTGATAAATAATTCATAATAAATACTACAATATTCCACAAAAATAAGAATTGTCAATTTTGATTTCATGGTGACTTTAATGTTTCATCTTTATATAGGCCTATATGAACATTTGCATTATTTCCTTATATAGAAACCTATTTGTGAACAGATTGTGCATTTTCTGCATAGACGGCTGATTTGTATTAGCTCCTTGAACCCTTGTATTTTTCTCCTCCTCTTCCTCTGTTCTCCTGTCTGTCACGCAGCCTCCTTAGCTTTGCCTTGCCACTAACTGATCTGGGTGATATGTTGCCTTGCGAAGACAGGAAATGAAACCTTTCATTCCTCCCCAGTTGCAGGCTCTTTATCAAAAGCAACTGGGTTTCTTCATTGCAGCCCACTGCCTAATGAACTCATTTTGTGCACATAGAATGCCTCCTTATCTCAACAAATACACACACACACACACACAAACTCCCATCTCCTCCTTTTGCCCTCGATTCTCAATACACTGTTAGTATAATTGTTTTCAGAAGGCTTAGGAGTTTAACTTCCATCCACATTCTTTATAGACTGAGGTGCTGAGAGTAAAGACACATAGCCTACAAATGAAAGGGTGGGAGAGAGAGATGATGGTGGTCTCAGTTTAAAAATATGCTCTTGGATTAGTTAAAATATCATTGAAGAATCTGGATAAATTGGAAAATGTGATGGTAAAGTGTTTTTGTTTTTAAGAACATACCTTGAGTTAGTTTGAAATTACTTGTCATTCAGGCCTTAACAGTTCACAACTGTTGCACTTCACCATCTAGGAAGTGGCGCCATCTCATGGAGAATGCAAGAGGTTAGTTTGATAGACAAATCTTCTCATGATAAAGGGAAAAATAAAAAAAAAATAGATCATTAATTACCAAAATGTTTCATTTTTGAGCGAATTAGCACTTTAAGTATATATACATGTAAATTAACTTTAAGTTAAAAATGAGCATCCTCTGTTGGCTGCCTTTACTTATTTATTTTTGACATGTGAAATGGATTCTCTTCCTTCACAAGATGCAAAAGTTCCAGTGGGGCTCGCATTAAAAAAAACAGAGAAATTGTAGTTTAGGGAAAGATTTTATTGGCTAGTTGATCATTTTACAGTTGATGATCATATGATAGATTTTCAGACAGTCAAATATGATGGATTCGAATACCAAAATGATGTGGTAGCTTATAGAATTAAACGGGTTAAAAAAAACGAGACGGACGATTTGATGAGTTTTTTTCTAAGTCAAAACAATCAATCAAACTCATTTACAGCGTAGACAGTGCTGCCATCTAACTTAATATCTGCTCCTCTGCTGATGACTTTTACATAAATAATTACAATATAGAAAAGTAACAAAAATAAATAAATAAATACGTACAAATAGCACCACTTGCAATCTAATTTGATCATTTGTTTGATTTGCTTCGAATCTGTAGAATTTAACAATCACGTGACGACCAAGAGGAGGGGCTCTGACTGGACAAAAGTTTTCCTGAATCCCCTTGATCGTGAAATCTCCTGCAAGATCATGGACCGACTTGCGAATGTCATTGGACAACAACATATAGGTAAAGCAAGGCAAGGCAGACACTTTGGTTTGTTGTCATGATTAAAACAAGAAAGAAGACGTTGCTACTTCTTGTCGTTTGTCATTCTCGTGACATCAGTTGCTTTGCCTTCTAACTAGAACAAAGTTTTAAGAGCTTATGTTTACTACAAAGTTGTCTTCTATCTTCTATTAAAAGAGTAAATGCCTTCACAGGTTTGACGGTGGGAATTAGTTTGATGATCATCGCTGTAATGCTCGTCCTCGCGGCTGTTGTTTACGCGCCCCCGAGCGCGTGCTCGAGAAGAAACACGAGTGAAGAACAGCTCTCCCTCACTGTCAACAGAGTTTCATAGAACAAACTGTTAAACCATTAATAGGGGGACATTGAACACTTTTTTCACACGGAAGTTTAATATCATGTTAAATGTTATGGACATTTCTAAACCTTTTATTATTATTATTTTTTAATGCTACAAAAAAATCTCTTTTTTCCACATATTATGGTGTAAATCTCAAAATTTTGGTATTTGCATACAAACGGAAATCCTCCCCTGCCATCTCTGTAAAATGATTATGTTAAAAAAAATACTAAATAAACACACAGACAACAATGGGACTGACATATACAATAAAGGAGATATTAAATTAGACCTTTCTGTGGTTTCCTCCATTATGAATTTCTGTTCAATATTAGATACTTTTGCATTCGTTATCATGTGGCTTTAATGTTTATAGAAGAACACGAACTCGATTACACTTAAGAGCTCTTATCTGTATTCATGACAGGACTTTACACAGGCTGCAATTCCAGTAGATGACCACTAGAAGGACTAGTGCTCTGTGGAAAGGATGAGAGTGTGCATGCATCCCGATAAGTGCTACAGTATTTATTTTCTTTTTCTTTTAAAGGTAACTATTGATTTTGAGAAATTTTCAGATTTTTAAGTAGCTTCACAGTATAACTGAACATACTTCTGATGTTTCATATAGCATTGTATCAGAAATTATGCTATTCTTTCAATTGCTTTCACATAGTGAACACTGATTATTATGCAGGTCATTCTGTCATACAGGACATCTCAAATCATATTAAACAGGATTTGACACTTTGATATCACAAAAACAGTGATGTGCGTGCTCAATTCTTCTCCAGTAAAATCCTTCATCTGAATTCATTTAAGTGGTTCGACGAATTTGAATTTCAGTTTCTCATTTAAAATATTTTTTTGTCGTCTGAAAGAGAGTGTTAGAATTCTGCGAATCCCCAAAGGAGCAATTTTTCTTACTCCACCCGTCCCAGCCTCCCTTTCACTGTCACTGAGCCAAGCCCTCTGAGTGGAACTTTAATTAAAAGCCGTGACTGCTGGTGTCTGTCTGTCTTAAACTCTGATAGTCAGTGTCCCCTAATCTCAATCTTATCTTCCCTGCTCTCCCTGCTAATCCACACGGGAAGACAGAGATACGGTCACTGACAGATGCAGACAGCATCACGCATGTGATAACAGACAAAATGTGAGACGTTCATATGCAGCAAAACAACATTTGAGCATAAAAGGCATCATGAAGTAGGAGACAACGGCTCTTCATTTCCTTATTTTTTGTGGTTGTTCTTTTACTGCTTGACAAAAAAAAAACATGGTATGGGATTTTAACTGTATTGAGAAAATATGAGAAATAATAATGCATTAAATAACCAATAAGACATTCGACCACTGAAAGTAATAATGCAGAGAAATGAATCCATCAATCACTGTCACAACACCCAGCAAAATAATTTCTTATTTACCCCTCTTTCTCTTTCCCCCCCTCAATGTGGTGTCTCATTTCTAATCAATATGTTATGTTTTCCGGCTGATTATTGTTTTCTCTGACAGAATGATTCTGCATTGATTGTTAGCTGTGGTCTTTTCCCACAAGCTCTCTAAAACACCAGCATACTGATGTTACATCTGTCAGGATAAAATGGGGGATGGAGTTCAGAGTAGATGGGGGTTTCAATAATCTGTAGTCCAGAAATTTTAAAGGATTTGATGAATTTTTCCTACATGCACCATAGAAGCAAATCTCAGCTGAATTGGTTTGCATTGGACTAGTTTTTCTAAATAAAATAAAGAAAGCTCTGGATAAAGCAATCAGCTCTAGACTTATGATCAAGCCCTTCTATTTAGGCCCTGGAAATAGCATCCTCCTCCGTACATATGCAATCATATGACACAAGGGTGACGGGGCACTCCCACCAGCTGCCGTCTGTCTGTGGAATTCTTTACTCATTTCAAACGGGTTTTACAAATGCTGCCATGTTCAGAACGTAGTTTAAAACTCCTAGGCTTTCACTTGATTGTGTTTTTTGAGCCTTTCCTGTGCTGCATTTTTTTATGTCTGACTGCTCACTCCAATCATTTATTTCCTCCATGATTCTTGGAATAATATTTTATTTACAAAGTTTTGGGAAGAGCACATTCTGATAAACTACTCGAATCACAACTAGAGGACACTTTCACTTTGAACAAATCTTTAATATGACTCAGGGACGAGTTGTCTCAGAGAGTGATTGTGTTGACATCGCATGAGCAACATCCTATAGGTAAACCGAAATCATTAGTTCACCTCTTGGATCTTTGCATTTGGGTCCGAGTCTTTCGTTTAGAGCCCGCTGTGCCTAAAAAAAAATATATATATATATATATATATATATATATATATAAATAAGGAGAAGGATTGATGCAGCATACTATGTTCTGTAAAAGTCATTTAATGTTAATTTTACACATTTATAGCAATGTGGTATAGAATATAACTAATATAAATCTTTAATAAATTGTCAGGCTAAGTACACACAAACATCATTAATTTGAAACATGTAATTGGGAACTATATTGGAAGCAAAAAACATACCTAATATAATATAAGATAACTAGCAGACTAATCGGGAAGATGTCTAAAAAAAACAACAAAAAAACCCATTCCTTCCCTTTTCCCTTCCTACTCTAGCTTATGGTACTGAGCAATGTATGAAACTTGTATTGTGAGCACTTCCTGTGTTATTTGCCAATTCATGAAGAATCGCTTGTTTGTTTTCCTCACTTGTAAGTCGCTTAGGATAAAAGCGTCTGCTAAATGACTAAATGTAAAATGTAAATGTCTACTATGCTAGAACATAAGCATAAACTAAAAAATGCCTGATTTCTCAACCTATAGCTTCAGTTATATACTAGTATATGAACCATGTCATTTAAAAAACATCAATAGTTATTATAATGCATTTTAAACTATATAATGTGATTTTGATGGAATTATAATCAGGGGCTAAAAATACAACCGATTAAAAGTCCAGTTAACCAATGTGATCACTTGGGGTCCTAAAGGAGAGCCTATTCCAGGGGCAACTCGATTTCTCGCCACACCATGACAACCCCATCGAGGTTATGCAGTCTGAACCAGAAAGAGAAATGATTATATAGTTCACCTACCGAGTCTTTCTGTCATGATCGGTCATTTCCATAACATTTAATGTGGTAATTTCATAAATAAATAGTTAGTAATGCTTTAAAATTTACTGTTATGATGGGGGAAAATCACTTTGATAAAGATACCTACATAATACTACCATAACAACATACAGTTACATGATAAAAGAACAAATGACTCGAAACCGAAGATTCAAAAAATGAACTAATCAATTCTGTATCTGGGACCGACTGCAAAGCTAGCTTAGCTCATGGGGATGTTACGGTATGAACAAACGACTCAGATCAGGAGGTGAGGTAAACTAGCAGACTGCATAGCCTGAAGACCCAGCTAAAAAATTGATTAATCATTTCTATTTCTCATAATTTGGCCTTGGCCTCCCATTGCAGTCTTTTTCTTATTCTAAATGTGATCAATGTCATGTTAGTTGATGTGTTGGGGAATTTGGCTATTATCATGTAACGTGTTAATTATATTCTGCTGAAATGAATGAAATGACTTGAAAAAAGATTCATTCATTTTGATACTTCCCATATGGCCAACTTACCTCTGTTCCACAGCTTTCCATCATCCCACCACCACCCCAACTCCTCACTCTCAATTGTTCCTATCCCAGCCAGGGATATGGGGGAGTACTCTGGGTTCGGGTCAAATTCCAAGCCCTTTGGACAGCATGCCAAATATGCATACTCTTTACTCTATTTGATTATACAGTGGTTGGACAATGAAACTGAACCACTGGCAAATAGTGTTATAGGCTTCATGCCTATATATGCACAGCCTGGTGGCCAATCTTGATTTTACATTCCATCAGTAAGAGCAGAGTGTGAAGGTTGAATTTACAGAGCAATAACACAACTGTACATAAAATATTGTAGAGTTCAAAAGAGGACAAATTGTTGCATGTCTCACTGGCTCATCTGTGACCAGGACAGCAAGTCTTTGTGGAGTATCGAGAGCCACGGTATACAGGGTAATGTCGGCATACCGACACGTAGTAACTGTTGATGTAAGAAAAGCTGTCTGAAAGGGATGTCCAGATACTAACCCGGGTTGTATCCCAAAACCATAAAACCACAGCTGCGTAACTCAATACAGAATTAAATGCGCACATCAACTCTCGTTTCCACCAAAACTGCTCGTCAGCCAATATTCATGGTCGGGCTGCTATAGACAAACCTTTGGTCACTTGTGCCAATAGCAATGTCGGTTTCATTGGTGCAACAGTGCAAATCTTGGGCTGTGGGCAATGTAAAACATGTATTGTTCTCTGATAAATCCCACATCTTTGGGAGTCACAGTGTGGAGAAGCCCCAAAGAGGCTGAACACCAGATTGAACATCACAGTGAAGCAAGGTGATGAATTGGGCTGCAATATCACGTGTGCTTGATGGGTCTGTCACTGCCAAAGACTACCGAACCACTCTGGAGGACTATGTGCACCTAATGGTTCAAACAGGGGGTGCTGTGTATCAGCAAGATAATACACCAATACACACAGCAAGATTTGTGACAGAATGGTTTGATGAAGGTGAAAGTGAATTTGAACATCTCCCATGGTCTGGACATTCAACAGGTCTAAATCCCTCTGGACACTTTGGAGGACTGGATCTGTCATTCCCAAGACAAACTGATGCTCTACTGGCCGCAAAACGAGGCCCTACACCAAACTAATAAATTATTGTGATCTAAAACAGTTTCAGTTTCATTGTCCGTCCCCTGTTTGTAAGCGTGAAGTCGTGAATTGATCTTATCAACACATTAATCTCCTAAAAATCTTCTAAAAAAAGATTATGGTTAGTGTTAGAAGTGTTATTGATGCTTTGTTAATAAAAACATTTGAGAATTCTATTTCTCAAATTAGAATAATCACTTGAGAATAATATTATTCACTTGAATGATTTACTTTACCAAATTTACTTTTGAATTAACAGCCGTTTTAATTTCTATTCATTATTTATCCAATTTCCACGCTTTCTCTTCAGGCTCAGGGCTTAGGACTGTGACAGCAAACAGCCGTCCTCTTAATTCAGCCACTCAAATGTGTTGTTTGTCATCAGGTTGTTGTGACTGTGGGCAACAGGTTCTCTATCTTAATGAGGATGGTTAGAGACTGACTACAGCTCCCACTGAAACATGACCTTAGCATCAGTCATCTAGGTGTGGAGTGTTTACGGTCACCTTGAACACAGCTTCCTTAATGTTGCATTGAAGGAGGTAATCATGAGTTTTAAATGAAACTGAAATGAGAGTACACATTTATTATGAAGGTATTCTGTTTTAGAGCAGCTGACCAATAATATTATGGACATGACAAGTTGATTTTAGTTTAACTTTTTTTTTATAAGGAATATATCTTATATTTGTCTATTAAATAAAGTAAAGTAGTTCAGAAATACTTGAAATAAAAGTGGTATAGAAATACTGCACACTACTGGGTGGGTAAACAACAAAAAAATTAATTAAAATAACATTAAAGGAAGTGCTGTGCCTCAAAACTTGGAAACAAATTTAACTATCTTAACCCGGTGATGCTACAGCTTGCTCAATTTTTACAACACTCCCTGTTCCCCATATAACAATTATAATAGAATGAGAAGAAAATGTTTCAAATAGTTCTATTCAGCTGGCATCCACAAAACTTTCAACCATGACCTTATTACCATAGTAACGCATCTTTTAAAAGGATTTAGAGAGCGATCAGATTACTAACACAAGAGGTATGACGCCTCACCCCTTTATTAAGTTACTGTTCAGTACCGTTTGTGGTTTGACAGCTGGTATGCATCGCGCATGCGCACGGCGAACAGAAGCGAGCGACCTCGAAGACGCTGCATATCTTCCTATGTGCGACGGCACCAAATGATGTGAGTTTCGCCGCTACCTTCTCTTACATCTTGTGTTCCTGGACCTTGAATGGCGCTGGTCATCGTACAACGGTCGCCAACCCCTAGTACAACCGCCAGTCCTTGCGTGTCGGTGAGTTTCTTAGTTATTTTCACCAGTTTTTCTCTAGTTATTAAGTGATTTTATTCATGTCTGAGCTGTAGCGGCAGCCAGGGTGTTCACTTGGTCTGCGCGTGCGCAGTACGATACTGAGCTTATCAGTATAAGACATGCAACTAGCCGGTATCGCTTTGTTTTGTACAAGCGTTCGTAGTTTCATGCTTGATTTTTAAATGTTATTTTAAAGTCACTAAAACAACACTCCATTAATGTTGGAGTGCTATTCGTGAACAAAAGTGGTATTTGTTTATTGTTTGTGTATTGGTGAGCTAGTTGAGCTAGTTGCTAGCTGCTGATCTGCAGTACATGTACAGTTACATCTGGATTTTTGAAACTTTATTGTAGTACCCTGTCATTTTATTGCGTTTAATTAATATATATATAAATAGTACAAATATTGTTTTAGGAGGAAATGTCTTAGTTAAACCTGAAATATATGGCACACACACACACTCACACACAAACATATCAGTTGTACTAGTTAGAATTTGTGGATGCAGTGACTATTTGTCTCAACAACTGTTGCAGTTAAGTAGCACAACCTTATGAGTTCACACCACTTCCTAATTTCTCTTAAAGTTCACTTTTGCTATCATTACAAGGCGTGTCTTCCACATTTGTAAAGTTTGCCTATTTTGCACAGACTGAACATGCATTGCCTCATCTTTGATCACTTGTGCCTATTGACAGCTCTCAGAGATGCAAAAACAGTTTTGTATTTTTAATGTTCTTTTATGCACGTTAAAAAATACAAAGTAAAGTGTCAAAGAAAGAGATGGTGAAAATGTGGCTGTAATTATTTGAACATATTCTGAACATATATGCCCATTCGTCTTTTAGCCACTATTTTTAGATGTGGACGACATGATCATATACTTGAGTTGAATGCGTTTGTTGATGACAAGGGGGTGATGGTGCATGAAAAGTGGGTTAGCTCTGTGAAGCTCACGTCACGATTTGTCATGTCTTGCGGCCCACAAGAAGTCATTTCAGTGACAGTAAGACTCTCGCCATGAAATTCTGATATTTAAGCCCTAAAATCTGTTCCTGTACCCCCATCGATCCTTTTTATTTTCAACTGGAATGCCTATTTATATATGTTTTTTTTTTGTTTGAAACTGGTTACTGCACAGTGTGTATATATATATATATATATATATATATATGAGTCTTATAAGACTATTATCTTTGTTTTAAAAGCACGAGTTCCAAAATTGAGATGACCTGCCTCAACTAATTCATCTTATGATAGGCTGACCTAAAATCTCAAGTGTAATATTTATGTTAGGCCACTAGGCCATGTAAAGGCCACAGCCAGATAGGAAAATTAGGTTATGTGAGTGAGATGGGCTTATTTTCCCCCCATTGCCAGCTGCCCGTCATGTGACCCCATTGAGGCATCCATGTGAGTCATCTTGTGAGATGCCTCAAGGTTTTCCAGACAAAGTCCTCAGTGAACCTATCCCAGAAAGCCGTATTAGTATGCCAGGCTTGAGGTCGGTTGTGATGCATGTCCGCATGCAAACTTTACCTGCTGAGAGCTATTGGATAAGCAAATTAGACAGTTTTTCAAATGTATTCATATAAATTGGAAGTGAAAAGTGACGTTGATGTACATTCCCATATTAATAAAGTTATATACTATGTCAGAGACACCTTGAGTTGATGGCCCTGCAGTGCAGCGTATCTCACACTCTTGTTTTCTGGTGCAGCATATTTTGCCTATATAGCATATGGTGATTGTAGTCTGAATTGTGCCTGACCACCTCCTATTTACAGTAAATGGTGTTGTTAAGAAGCACTGGGTTGTGACGTCCATATGCAGCATGGGTTGGCTGCCTGATCCCTGAGAGAAAGTACTCTGGGATTGGGATTACTGAAACAGGCAGCATGGATTAAACATAGCCTGGGCCGTTGTGTGCAGAGGAAGCCTAAAGCTTTGCAGTAATCACACATATACTTGTAAATTGTGTGTGTCTGTGTTTTTGGCTTAGCTAGGTTGTATGAGTGAGAAGGTTTAGTTTTGCAAGATAATCACTGGAAGACGGGGATGTGAGAGCTGCTTGAAAGATAAGCAGGCTTGACGAGTCATTAGTAGTAGACAAAAGATTCTCTTTCATAATGAGAGAAGGTGTTTGAATAAACATCCCCCTCTATTTTGCTGGGTAATGATGTGTGTTGAGTGCCAATCCTCATCTTTATGATGGCTCTGATTGTATTCACAATTAAGTTCATCTACAGTACACTGCTGTTCAGAAGTTTGTTGCCACTAAAAAGATTTTTTTTTTCAAGAAATGTATGCTTTTAAGCAAGGACACATTAAATTGAGTTAAGCTACATAGAATGTTACAAAAGATTTCCATTTCAAATTAATTCTGCTGTTTTGAAATTTCTATTAATCAAAGAATCCTGGAAAAAAAAATGGATCAATTTTTCATGATTGATAATAATAAAAAATGTCACTTGAGCATCAATTCAGCATATTAGAATGATTTCTGAAGGATCATGTGACACTGAAGACTGGAGTAATGATGCTGAAAATTCAGCTTTGTCTTTTTAAAATATATTAAACTTTGGGCATTCTTATCAAATAATTGGTCAAATGATATTCAAATTGTGATTGATATCAGTTTGGAACTGAAATACTGCATACTACAAAAATTATGAGTAATGTTTTATGAAATATCATTTAATTTACCTCAAATAGGCTGTTTATATTCAAGCCTCATGATAAATGCATATTATTCACAGTAGTATACATGCTGCATGTGAAAAGTAGTACAAATATTGTAGTACATATTTCTAAATATTTAATTTAGCATCAAGAATAGTAACTTAAAAGTTTTTAAAATGCATTAAATAAGAAAATATAAGTATATAATATATAAGAATTTTTTTTCACAGCATTCCTACTTGTTCAAATAAATGCAGCCTTGGTGGGCGTAACCTTTTTTCAAAAACATGAAAAAAATCTTACTGACCACATACTTTTGAACCATAGTGTATATAACTTGTTTCATAATTTGCAGATGGGTATATGATCTGAAAAGGAATATGAATATTAATGATTATTATTATTATTACATTGTTAAATGATTTTCTATTAGTCATAGTAGGAACTTGGTGTCTTTTCATCCGCAGTTCACAGTTTGTTTTTACTAATTTTGAACATAAATATGAATAATGATTGTAGGAAAAAGCATTCAAAGTCTGTCTAGAAGTGGAGACACAATACGTCTCTAACACTGGGGAAAACAACTGTGTGTAATTTCTGTAGTTTCCTGACACTTGCTGGCTCATGCTAAAGTTTGATGGGAAAAGTTATCACTTTGTCAGCCTAACGTTGCCGATACAGGTACAGGTTGGAGTACGGTTACGATAAGTAGAGTGGGTTGGATTTCATGCTGGACCACTGTAATCTACTTGAGTGTGCTCCAGATCTGATCATTGTATCTCTCTTTCTCTTCCTACAGGAGGCAGGCAGTGCTGAAGATGACCGGCGCTCTCAGCCGAGAAGGTACGTCCACAGGCATCTAACCTCATCTGTTCATCCACCAGCATGCTGAAATCCACATTTATGTCTCAGATATTCATAGCCACACTTGATTGTTGATTGGACCATCATCTTTGTTTTTGAGGAAAACATTAACTTTAGTTTTGATCCATCCTATGATATGCAGTATCTCCACCAGGGGGAGTATTCTGATCGGTGCATGACTAATGAACGGAACATGACTCAAACCGAAAAGACCAAAGAGTTTGAGTTTTTGTTAATGTTTGTTTCATGTGCAGAATGGGTAACTGCATTGTTTGATCATTGTTTTGGCCAGCTAATAGATCTAGTGAAGAAATCAAACTAAAGTCAGAGTGGAAGCCGATCTGTGATTTCAGATGACGTAACAATCAATATCTGTGTCTAAGAAAGGAACTGAAAATGATATATTTTTTCATTATTATTTGAGTGAAACTAGGAAAATGGTGACCTGTATTTTGACCACCTTGTGTGCATGACTGCAATCCAGTGCACTACAGTATTTGCCCAGTAATATTTGCATGAATATCAGTTTACTGTATCTGAGGTCAGCAATATTTGTGTATTTTAGAGTACACACGTATGTAAGTGACATCAGACTTGTTTGTTTTGTGTCTATCTCTTGTTTTGGATTATCTAATTCTGAACATCTCCGTTGTGGCTTGCGCTAAATCGGACTTCACACTAGAACCTATACATATCCTCGCACGCAATTTGTTTTTTGCAAAATCATTCAGAAAAATTTTAGGCATTCCCTACCACTTATGTGTTGATGAAATACTTTTAATAATTTAATGATGCTATAAATTAATAAAATTGTTGAGCTCGTACATTTTTATTTTATATACATATATATATATATATATATATAAAACCACAAAATTGATTAAATATTTTCCTCCAATTGGTGATTGGGAAATGGTAAAACATCAAAAAATTGTGCCTTTGGAATTGAACTGACATTGTGTCACAGGTGTGCATTTATCAGCTCCTATTAATAAATATTTTACAGCAGCTTTGAACATGGCGAATACATGGCTAATATAATAGTCTTATTTGTACTTAATTCATGTTTCAACTGTGTTTTGTTTTTGACTAGGGTATTACATAATGTGAAGTTGTTTTTGCACTGATACATCTCCTCCGTCAGGTTTAAAAAAGATAATAAATATATATATAATTTTGACAGACAGGTAGGCAGACAGGTTTTCTGGGGCTGCCTATAGGATATTTGCTAACGTTAAAGTACAAACTTGTGGAGGACTTGTGGAGCACATGTTTGCTAGGGCTTTCATTAGAGGGTCTGGACAGGGTTCAGACTCTGGTCTAATTTGAATCCTAAGAATCCTGGTGGATGATATCTATTCAAGCTTAGTTATGCAATGCTGTTTGGCTTCCCACCACCAGTCGGATTCGTCTGGGAGGGTCTTACATGACATCAGACTTTTGTTTGTATAGTATCTAAGACAAAAACCAAATCCCTGAGGTCAAGCGTAACAGGCACCCCAAAACTTGGCACTCTCAATGCCGTGCCACACATGTACTCAATTACACGGCATGTTAGGTAATCCTATGTTGACTATGATGTCATTTCCTTGCGATATTCTCATATCTCTGAGCGCTGTGTGTGTTTTCATTTGCCTTTTCCCACTGTCATCCCAAGCAACATCCTTACCCTGGATTATATAACATTTGGCCCGAATTAAAACTATTTCTTGCTGTTCCCGATCACTTACGATTTCAAGGGGTGCGGAGGGGATCCGCAACACACTTTGCAACAAAATAAAAAGTAAAAACTTTTTAATTTAGTAGTGTCGCTGCCATGTACACTACCTTTCAAAAGTTTGGGGTTGGTAAGATTTTTAATTAAAAAAATGTCTCTTATACTCTCACATTATATGTCTTTACTGTAAATTTTGATCAATTTAATGCATCCTTATTGAATAAAAGTATTAATTTCTATTGAAAAAAACAACATCTTTTGAGTGAATAAGTACTTTACAAAGACTTTTGTCTACTATTTGTCATAAATCTCAAAAATGGGTATCACTTTTGAAACTTTCAAATAAAATTATTCACAATCAGTCACAAAAATGTGGTCTGTATCTTGGAGGTAATTTAAAATGGACTTGGTGCTTGTAATAGATGGATGTGGTTAATGAAAAAAACATGGTTAATGTGAGACACTGGAGGTGAGTTGGGTAAAAAAAAATTAATAGTTATCACCATACTTCCCCAGTGGATTGATTACAATAAGAATTACAGAAACTTTCTTTAGATGTCATGTTTAAATATGCAAATAAGACATTATTTACTTGAAAATGCGCTAATTTGCATCACTCCATAATTCAGAAAATACTGTGAACAATCAGACAAAAAGAAATTTTCACAATTTTTCTTTGAAATAAAATGTACATAATCTGGCAAATTTATTTATGAACATACCTCTTTTAAACCCTTCTAGACAGGAGCAAAACTGTAAAGTTTGGGTATGTAAGTGCTTCTGAAGTGGAGATATATGGCTCAGTGTATAGGAAAAAAAATCTAATTTTGAGAAAACGGTCTTTAAAAATATGAACTCTATAGCCACAAACATGTAACGTAGCAAACAAATACATAGTTAGAGGTGGATTATGGATGTTTTTTTTTTTGGTTTGTTTTTTTTACCTGTAGCCAAAGAGCCCAAAATTGAAAAAAAAAAAAACATTGTTTTAGCCTGTAGTGTCTCACCTTGAAACAAATCAAAAGTATTAAAATGTGTAAGAACTAGAACAAAAGTTGTAGCGGCTAAAGAGATTTCTGAATTCTGGTATGTATTAGCAGAACTGTCATCATCAGCATTTGCATTTATTGTTCTTTTTATTGGACTATTAAGTCATAGCAGGGCTGCAGTTATTGTGTTTTTTATAGGACTATTCAGTCTTAGCTAGCCTGCAATACATTTTCTTTGTGCACTGGCCTCATTCCAGCAACTCAAATTAGTCTTGGGGCTGGAGAAGGGGGTGGTTAAGAGAGAAAGCAGGAGAGACAGGCACCAGGAAACAGAACAGAAAAAAGATCCATCACAGAATGACAATTTCATAGATATCAAGGTGTCACAGCAGTGTGGCCGAACGGGTTTTTCTGGACCATGAACTCTTTGAGCGTGTGTATGTGGATTCGGTTGTCTGACCGTTTCTCACAGGGCTGGGCAGAGCAAGTTTATTCATGCTTGAGTTTCTCTCATTTCACCTAGTTTTCTTACAGGGTCAGGTGTAATCATGTCAACCAGTAGAGCTTCTACTACACTGTATATAACATGGTATGTCTGTGGTGTGATTCATTGCACATGTGTGCTTTCGTAGTAGACCGCTTTGTATACACTGGGAGTAATTTATTTATTAATTTAATAGATTTTAGTTCACATAGTATAGTTTGAGAGAGAACAGGAAGCGAAGTGAAAGGGATGTGGGATCGGGATAGGACCAAGAGGATTTGAATTTGGGTTGCCTGAAGCGTAATCGGACATCATCCCTGACATAATGGGAGTAATTTAGTTTTGAGACAAACTATATTTATATATGATTTTATGTTTTTTTTCCTGTTTTATTAAGTATAATATTAATTAATAAAAATTAAAAAAAAGTTGATTCTAAGAATGTAATGGTTCTGGTTGAATTTGCAGCAACCACAACTGTATTGTTACTTACTGTTATCTTTATAAAATATAAGATTTTGGTCATTCCGCCCATAGGATTTCTCATGTGGCTGATCGTTTTTTAAGAGTGAATTAAGGAATTGGTATCAGACACGTTCCCAGCACCAAGTATAGGAAACAGCTGGCTCTTAAGATCACTGCGGTCATGAAATGGGGGTAATCAAGGGAGCATCCATTATCTTGGAAGCACTAGTGACCTTTTCCAGGACATTGCATGCAAGACGGCAGCCGTTGCACAACACGGACTCATAATTTTGTAAACACGACACGACAACAGCGACATCTCAAATTACCGGCAGAGAGAGTCAAATCAAAAAACTGATATAAACACAAAGTAGCTTACACAACCCTGACTGTGTTGTCAGCCTGGAGGTGTTTTTTGATAAGGCTTCAGATGTTATGAACTGTCACGAGAACAAATGCATTGCAACGCGGAACGAGATCCATTTTATCGTAAAGAGATGGGTGTGTTGATCCCATCAACCTTAAGCACGCATAACCTACGTCATGCATTCACGTGTGCCAGCTCTGTATTTGATTTAGATTTAAGTGCGTTTGCTGTTTATAAAATTCACCTAGACATGTAGAATAGCGAGCACTAAACAAGCAGTCTTAATGGGTTCAAGTTTACAATCGACTAGTATCTCAATATTGATTCCTAGCTGTCCAACTTTGTTGATTTGAAGTCTTTCTCTGCACTGACTGATGTTTATCTATCAAACCCAGGCATCTCGTCTGTTACTGCACTGTTTCAAACTACCCAGGTTCCTCTCTCCAGCCATCATGCAAATGAAAATGTCTTGATGACAGGCCTTTATTGAGACATCTAAATTGAAATTGCAGTGGTGTGTGTTTAGTGTACTGCTCACCTTGCTTTTAAGTCTCCAAAGATGATGAAAAATATTGTTGAATCATATAATATGGAGTACTTGTCATGCGTATGAACTCTGATATTTAGATGAGAGATTTTCAGTGTTTGTCATGTTGAGCCTTTTTAAACAAGATGGGTTTTCCCAATGGTCTGGGTCAGGTCTTCGCCTTTGACAAGAGCACACAGAAATAATAGAATCTTGTGACTGGCTAAATATGTGGTTTGCAAAGAATAAACATTCCCCTCTAATGATCGGGAAGTAAATGTTTAAATTTTGTTCTATGTGATAGATGTATTTTAAGTGTTGTGACTTCAGAATCAAACCCAAAGTGTCTGTTGACCGTTCTTATATGATTTTGTTTCAAAGCCTGCTAGCCATGTACCTTTTCCACTTAGTGTGACAACAAAGGCATTTTTTGCTTTTGTGTGTTCACTTACATAAGACACTAAATAAACTAGAGACTGAGTATTTTCACCTGTGTGAAACCCTGTTTTCTCTCGCCTCTCTGAGAAGTCTATCACTCAGACCTCAACTGACCAATGCCTTTGATTACAACATCTCTCAAGAGGATCTTAAAAGACCATGGGGTGAATCTTAGAAACCTGTAAAGAATTCCCCAGTCTTTTTTTCCCCCACAAATTCAAATGATGAAGGCGAGCTAGCATTTTTTTTTTATAAATATATTATTTTTATGACAATTATTCAAATATTTTCTTAGACTATTATTCAAATATGTTATTTAAATGTAAATTAGAAGCATTATTTGTCTGCTGGAATTGATTTTGAAGGTCATTACTTGTTATTTAAATGAAATGAATCAATAAATTAAATGAATCAAAACTAAGGTGTCTCAACCCATCTCTGTTGAAATCACTTTTTGACGCCTTCCCCCCCCCCCCCCCTAGAGTCCTATTTGATTCCTGCGATTTTATGTGAAATATGACCTCGACATTTTGTCAGATTCACCCATAAACACACTTGCAAACACTGGCTGCTTAACCCGGTCTTGCTAAATGTTTTTATTCTCCCTGTTCCTATGTCCTTTTTAAACCTCAGCTATTCATAGAGCCACTTGACTGTTTATGGAAAACAACTGTCTGATCTGAAGGATGCACTGAAGTGCACTCCAGGCTCGTGATTTCGCAGCTGAGGTCGTATTCCCGCGCTGCGGTGTTGTGTCCTTTCGCGGGTGTCTGAAGTGTCGTCCGTCTGTGGAGTCCTGCAGCGGACCCTTCCTGAAGCACATGTCAGCAGCTCCTCCTCCCTTCTGTTCAAGCGTTAGTGCGCCGCACCGCAGTTCCTACAGACGGAGTTGTACGAGAGAAGCGCTTCGCCGGCTCATGCCAAAGCGAATGCGCACATGTAGAGTTTGTTTTGTAGCTTTATACGTTCTCATTTGTTGTGTTATGCTTGTTTAGGGGCAGTCTTGACCGCGTTTAAACTAAACGGCTAACTTTCGGGGACTGTTTTGTTTGTTGTCGTTTTGATTACTAACCATTACGCTATTTTAAGGCCATGTTGGTGTCCTTTTAAGGCCTTATGGACTTATCATTTTAAGATTATTTTAGCAGACTGGACAAAGCTCCCAATTGATTTATTTTGGGGTAGCTTTTTAGTATGATGGCTGTAGAGGGGTCTGTCTGAGGATATCCGGCTCCGTCATGACCCTGGAGAGTGTGGCGATCACGGAGAGCTCCTCTGCCCGGGGATTCTGCTCCTGCTGCGGGGCAAAAATCATGCCGTACTTCTCCGACAACGCGGTCGCTTCTCAGAACCAGATCAACCAGCTGTAAGTAAAGCTCAACTGTAATGCACCGCATTTATAATGACAGTCGTCATAGATTCCGCTCTTAAGTGTGTATTTGTGCGACTGCACTGACGCTGATAATCAAGAAGTTTCACACGAAATACACTGCGAAATACTTCTCGTAACATCAAGTATGCAGAAGGGGATGTTTCCCAATCCCAAACCTTTGATGACGTAGCTGTCTCTGTGTTGTGAAAGATGACAGGAGAGGGATGTGATTCACAACCTGTAGTCGAGATTCATTGATGACTCGGACTACAACCTTTTTCGCCAGGACCATATAAAGTCATGGATGTATTTTGATGGGCTCTGTGTGTAATGGCATGTTCCGGATGTAGTAGGTAAAGCTGAGTGTGTTGTGTTTGTGTAGTTGAGCTGCAAAAATATCTACGTTTGTGTTTTGTGTATAGCGCATTTCACAATGCATGTTATTTCAAAGCAGCTTTACAGAAAATACTTGTTTCAGCGTTACAATTAAGGAAGTATTGTTTTTTTTGTACTTTTTTTGGAAAAGTCTCTAATGCTCAAGGCATGTTCAAAACTACAGTAAACACAGGAATACTGTGAAATATATTTCAGTTTAAAATAACTTTTCTAATTGAATATATTTTTAAATATCATTTACTCCAGTGATGGCAAAGCTGAATTTTCAGCATCATTACTCCAGTCTTCAGTGTCACGTGATCCTCCAGAAATCATTCTGATATGATGACTTTCTGCTCAAGAAACATTTCTTGTTATTGTCAGTGTCGGAAACAGTTGTGCTTCTTAATATTTTTGTGAAAACGATTTTTTTTTTCCTCAGGATTCTTTGAATTGACAGCTTTAATAGGTCCTTGATGAACAAATTAAACTTACTGGCCACAAACGTTTCAACGTTAGTGTATAATCATTTTAATTGCAGTGCAAAGTATGTTTTGATGCTTAATGAAAGCTAAAGTTGACATGTATTGCAGAATATATGAACGTGTGACTTTTTGTCTATAATGTACTTTTTGATCTAATAATCTTGTCAGTTTGTGTTTTTACAGGCAACATAGCTTTGTGATCATTTCAAGAAAATTCGAAGTGTAAATGTCCTCCAATTTGCTTTTGAGTTGAGATTGTTAGCAGTGCGATTGAGGAAGTGGTTTGAGACGCATACAAAAGATGTGACTTAAGTTCTGTAAATTGTTGCTGCCCAGAATTAGAGTCATCAAAAATGTGAACTTGGTTACATTTGCATATTGCAGAGGTATTGTAGATATCACTTATATCTGTTTATAGACACGCTATGTCTGTGGCCAAGTGTGATGTGTGTAGCCCATCAGATAGCAATCCAGTCGACCAAAATTCATTTAAGTTACCAAGTGTAAATATCTAAAGCTAGAAAGTGAGGTCAGATCTTTTTAATGTTTACACGCATGGTAGCTTTCGTGTTTTTCTGAGCTCCCCACTCAGTTGGACTATTTTTGCGTTGTCAAGATGTCGGCTTTAATTATGAAAACCTGATGGTGGATCTCATAGCAAACCTAACCGAAGCTAAACTGGGCTCTTACGTCAAAACTTGAATTTGATTTGAATGAGGTTCTCTCTTTTGCATATGTTGGGTTTGCTGTTTTATGCTTTTCGGTAACATGTTTCGACCACAGATTTTGCATATGTCCAAGACCCCAGACCGCTTCAAACCTCAAAAATAAACTGCATACTAAAGCCAATTCACTGTACATTCCACCAGACTGTGAAATCTTTTGAGTCAGGCCTGAACTCCAGTCGATTGCTTTCTTTCATGTTTCAGTGCATAAAGCAGAGATATATGGCTCTGTTTTTAGACTGACTAAGCAGTCATCTGACATTAGTCAATATTGTTACAACGGCATTCGTTTTTTCTCTTTATGCAGAGGAGTCCGTACTGATGTTATTTATACTGAGTTAATAGGAAAGACTCTTTGTTGTTATCTTTCATACCAACAGTAGATAGAGGGAATATAGATTTCATTGAACCTTCATCCATTTTTCATTTTTTAATCTGTCAGATTGGGTAGTCAATACCTGATGGGAATCCCCACTCTCCATGATAATATTTAAGCATATAAAAACATAAACTCCATTACTCCACATTCACTGCCAAGGCAAACAGAGCTAAGAATAGGCCTGTGTTTGTCACTGAACGTTAATGATTAACCTGGGAAATTACAGGTATGTGATACTGGAAGGAAGTTGAATAGTGTGTTGAAATTTGCCATGAGCAACAGAATTGCTGTACTGTACTTACCTTTACCTCAAACAGTCAGTGACGCAGAGAAGCACATGTTTTCCAACTTCCAACTCAAGTCAAGTATGCACTTGATAAGTTTAAGGTTGGTATCATCATTGGGAAATCTGATGTAGTTTGTTCTTTTGTTGAAATATGGGACATGATTGGTTTGGTGAAATCTATTCTTCATAAGTACACGGAGTGTTGAAAAACCACAAAACCCAACTGAGATGATGCTAAAGATGTTCCCAAACTATTATCTGATTATTAAAAGTGACATAACATAAGCCGCTATTTGTAAACAGATGTTGTCTCAATCTAGCAATGTTTATGGGCATAAATGATATGAAAAGACCAATCAGAATGGATTCAGACCAGTGTAATTTTTTCTTTTTGCTGTATATACAGTTTATATAGTATTTATTAATATTTTATTTATTTTTTATTATAGTTTAGCTTTGTCAATTACCAAAATATTTGTTCAAATATTTATAATGGGGTTATAGGGTCTTGTAAAATAATGAACAGGCTCATAATATTTAATTTGACCTTGGAAGGTGTACAAACAACACTTTCTCGCAGTCAAGCAACTCTTTGGCTCTTTGTTAGGGTACTTGGATAAAACACATCATTCTAAATTTAAATATTTTGATGTGCAAGACTTTTTAAGTTTATTCATTTGATAGTTCAGAGAGTGTCTTTTTTGACCTCATTCACAGATATTTATTGTCTGGATTGACCCTTCACCAGAACCCCTCCTCTTTTCCTCAGTATAGTCATGACTTCAATTGGTCGCCCATGAGGACCAATTAGAAAGCAGGACTTTGAACCAGAATAGTGCCTCACCGTCTCGTTTCATTTTAAAATTTAGGGCTGTAGTGTCAAAGTTTTGTTCTAGTGTTTGTCCTCATTTGAGTTTTCCAAACCAGCCTTTATCTCTATGTATCTCAAATTTTTTTTGTGTTTTTTACCTGTATGTCTCTGTATTAATGGCAAGGGGCCTAATTTGTATCTCAGAAGGTGACAAAATTCCATCTCTCGCTCTGAATCTCTTTCAGGCCTGAACTCATAAGGCCTTCAGCCCGGGCCTATATTTATCCATTCCCTAGTGGGAAAGTGACTAATATGGCCAGCGGGGAGGGGGTCAGGCATCTTTGAGCTTGTTGCGTGGCTCTCAACTGTCCCTTACATAGTGATGATTGTGTCTGTGCCCTAACAAGTACTGTCCAGCGCTTCATGCCAAAAGATGACCCTCCCACCCTCTTTTCTTTCTCTCTCCCTAAGCTGTGTGTAGACGAGCGCAGGCAGGTCGACTATTTCCTGACCTGTCTGGATTCTCTTCTTTTTTCTCTCATGTGTGGATGCGTGTGCCCTTACATGTCTGCCTCTGTGAAATGCCAGTGGGTGGAAATTGCATCACATGGTCCCGGTGCTCTCTCCACTCCCTGAGCACGGATACTGTGCTACTTGTGCTGCAAAACCCAGCTCGGCACAGTGTCCAAGATCATATTCTTGACATGTCACTGAAGTGTTTTCTGCACCCATGGTGCCAAAGCAACATATTAAATGAGAGATTACAATATTTTTACTTTTTTAAAAGTAATTCGGCACTCTTCAGGACAAACAATTGACCTGACTAAAATGTTGAAAACACAGTAATATTGACTTATATTTTAACTTCGTCTAAACTCTTGGTTCTTGAATATATGTAGGTTGCTCATATGTAATTATTGCTTAACTCCGTGTAGTTGGGTTGAATGTGTGCAAACTGCAGGACAATCAATAATCAAACCCTAATGGTCTTTGAAGTCAAGGAGTTTGCATGCAAACCGCTTCCTTGCACAAAATTACAAAGTTTTTTTTTCCCCAAGCGCTCTTCCAGCTGTTACATGAGATGATATACAGTAGCTACCAACACTGTAAAAGTCCATCAGCATTCATTTACTCTGCTGTTTATTTTTAGGTGTGTAAAATTAGCCACTACCCTGTATCAGCCTGCGGCTCATATCCCCTCATATGCTGATAGATGATGCTCAAGAGTGTGAAAGTGCAAAGTGCAGAGCATGAAAAGAGACTGTTTGCAGTATACTCTCATTTTCTGCCTATCTTTGTCCCTTTTTTGCTCCTTTTTCCATATGTAAAAGCTTCCAAAGCAAAGCAGTTTTATTAGCTCCCATATTACTTACAAAATTAACACTTGATCACACCTGCCAATGGTGATTGTGCCACAAATACTGGCTCTAAAAATGTCCTTCTGGCTATGAAACTGTATTTTCAGCATGTTTAGTAAAATGTTTATTTGCAGATTTAAAATCTCTTTTGCTCACTAAGACTTATTTGATCAAAATTCAGTAAAACAGTAATATTGTAAAAGATTACAGTTTAATATAACTCTGATGTTTTTGTGGAAACTGTGATACATTTATTTCAGGGTTGTTTGATGAAAAGAAAGTTCATAAGAGCAGAATTAAAAAATAACAGTTCTTTTGTTTCAGTAACTTGCTGAATAATTTTTTTTATTGTCATTTACTGACCCCATTCCTGTGATTGTGGGATTTAGCTGGTATTCTTTGTATATTAGTGACAAACAGTGCTAGTCATTGTTGCTGCGTCCGAAATCCAATACTTCTCTACTAAATAGTATTTGAAAAAAGGTAGGCGAAAAGTCCCTGGATGACCTACTACTTCCGGTGAGATTCTGAAGTATCCCATAAGGCAACTGGAGAAGATTAATGAATGGAGATGAAGCAACGTAACTCACGCCTGGTAGGTCACGTGATAATGACAACATGGCGGATATAGTACGTCCAGATTACATTCATGCTGCCCACATTGATACCATGTAGAACATATTTTTTTAACGGTCACAAAGTTGAAATTCAAATGTAGCACCTACTCAAGAAAGTACTCAATTTCAGATGCACTGTGTGTCTTTAAAACTGTGCCTGTCACAAAAACATGAAACTACATTGTTTTTTTTTTTCCAAATCTTTTTTATTTTGGTGTATTTATTTCAGAAAAATTGACATGGAGTTTAGGGGAAAACATTTAAGCCGTCCTAGATAAACTTCTAATGGTCAGGGTTCACTCTGTGTTTTATCATTTTTATCATTTGATTTAAAACATGTGTTTTGCTCCAGTTTTTAATACATTTAAAATATTTTCTGTTTGTATTTGGTGCTTAGCAAGTGTTTACTTTGGACCCTTGGGTTGGCTGTAAAAGAGAGAGACCATGAGATTGACAGAAGACAAAAACTGAGACTAAAGAGTGTAGGAAACAGCTGGGTCAGAGGTGACTGGGTTGTGGGAAATGAGCTCAGCAGGGCCTGATGTTTTTTTTCTTTGTTTTTATTTGGGGAGAGACTGCCCGGGGCTTCTTGCGTTCCCTCAATTCTGCGATCCTTCCTCCCCCATTACCCTGAGACAGAGGGCTGGCGTTTCCGCAGAATTACCCAGATTCCTTGGAAGTTACTCTGAGGGTGTTTTTCAGAGCTAGACGTGGGAAGTCCAAAGCCTGTCTTTTGATACAGGAGCAGCAGTTTATGAACGAGACCTCTGGTCACTGTAAGTGTCCAGATGAAGGTGGTGCTTCGTGAAGACAGTTCATACGGGTCAAACATCTCCCTGCTCTGTAACTGAGCTGCTGCAGCATGAGCCCCTTAACATATTTTACAATGCCACTTCGAGGTCTGAGATTAAGCCTCTTGATGTACTGATAGAGCAAGTGCTCAACCGCAAATGTGAATGCTTGGTGGTCCTGTTACACAAATTTGGTGTGTGCGTTTGCGTCACTGTTGCAGTTACAGTCACTTCCAGAACTCAAATGTCTGTGCCATTTTAAAATGTATCTAGATATATTTTGAATATTTTATTGGCTTTTTGTTTTTATCATATGTTTAATATGTCTCTGCTTTCTCTCTGTCTGTCACTGTTCTTGTCATCAGTATCAGTGAGAACTTCCTAACCGTCAAAGGTGCCGCCCTCTTCCTCCCTCGGGGAAATGGCTCCTCCTCGTCTCCAGCACCCCGGATCACACAGCGGCGTAACAAACACACAGGTATGAAACGGCACATTAGGTTATCTTGATGCAGTTCATTGTGTTATTCTCTCTGGATGTCAGACACAGCTTAACATATGCTATGTAATCTTTATCTCTTGTTTTCAATTTTACATTGAACTGTTCCATATGCATAAGACTGTCCTTGAGATGAAGGATTTTGTCACTCAAGAATGTTTCTGTGGATGCATGTTGATAGACATACTGCTGTGCCTGCACATAGACAGCATTGATTTCATTATGAAACCCATTAGCATACAGGAATGCATTATGAAGGGGCCCTAATCATTATATAATGCATACTGTACTTTTTATAATGCAGTAGTACAGACAGCATACAGTAGTGCCTATGTGTGTGTGTTTTTTTTTTTTTAACAAAAGCATTTAAAGGGACAGTTCACCCAAAAATGAATTTTGTCATTTACTCACCCTCAAGTTGTTCCAAACTTGTATGAATTTCTTTCTTCTGCTGAACACAAAATAAGATATTTTGAAAAATGTAAGTAACCAAACAGTTGATAGGACGCCATTGACTTTGGGGGTTAATGGGGTTATTTCTTTTGTGTTCAGCAGAATAAAGAAATTCATACAGGTTTGGAACCACTTGATGACAGAATGTGCAATTTGGGTGAAATATCCATTTAATGTTATACCGTGAGCTTGGAAAAGTACCTGGACACCTACGCCACACTTAAGTTGAATGGATTTTAGATTAAAAAAATATCAAACTAAGTGGTTATTTTAAAGAAAAAGAGCAATTAGATGATCACAATTTCCATTTCATACCAACTCTAAGGGTTC
Organism: Opsariichthys bidens; assembly: GCA_037194245.1. Taxonomy (NCBI): domain Eukaryota; kingdom Metazoa; phylum Chordata; class Actinopteri; order Cypriniformes; family Xenocyprididae; genus Opsariichthys; species Opsariichthys bidens. Next base: position 16,107,102 of record CM074284.1, on the reverse strand, counting down.
CCGTTTTTGAGCCCCGTCTATGCAGCTTCTATTAACATACTTGTTTTTAACTCTCCAACTGGTTGAATATTTCTATTCATGATTTACAAACCCAGGCTAATCAAACACTAGCCAGACGAGAAACGTGTCTGGTATTGGGAGGAAGTGAAATTGACCTCTGGGTAATTTCACTGTAGCTTCCAAATGTCACGACATTATTATCTGGAAGGTTTATGGTTGTTATTGGTTTCTTCACAGGTGACCTTCAGCAGCATTTACAGACCATGTTCACCCTGCTGCGTCCAGAGGACACCATCCGCCTGGTATCTACTATCATCCAGACCTATTTAATCAAACCACAGGCATCAGAATGCTGATTGTCTCTGATTCTGTCTCTATCACAGGCTGTCCGGTTAGAGAGCGCCCACACCCTGCGTACACGATACATGGTGATCGTCTCCACCAATGGTAGACAGGACACAGAAGAAAGTGTGGTGCTGGGAATGGACTTTAGCAATTCAGATTGGTCAGTATAATGCAGACACTCTGATATGTTTATTTGTTCATGTTGAAGGTGTGCTCATAACATGTGATGATGCATTTCCTGTAGCAATTGCACAGTTGGCTTGGTTTTACCCTTGTGGAGCGATACACTTATACACTTGGATGGAGATGGGTGAGGCATAACATGCATGCACAAACCAGTTCTGCATTTTTAAACGCAACTTTTACAGAGTATTCAAACTGAAAATGATGTTTTCCTGTCATTAGTGGCTTCAGTGTGTCCACTGTTAACAGAGTCCATGTCTTCAAACCAGTCTCAGTGCAGGCCATGTGGTGAGTGTCTATAAAGATATTTACCATATATATCATATATATGAAAGATTAATGTATTTTCTTTCTCGCAAATACTCTTAGGTCAGCCTTGCAGTCCCTGCATAAGGTTTGCGAGGTGGCTCGATGTCATAACTACTACCCTGGCAGTCTCTTCCTGACCTGGGTCAGTTACTATCAGAGCTGTGTGTCCTCCGACCAGAACTGCATCAATGAGTGGAACGCCATGCGAGATGTGCAGTCCCACCGTGCAGACTCACCCGTGCTGTTCACTGATGTGTGAGTAAGACACACAGGTTGAATGTACACTACCGTTCAAAAGTTTTGAGGTCAGTATAAAACTTTTTTTTTTAAAGAAATTAATACTTTTATTTAGCAATGATGCATTAAATTGATCAAAAGTGACAAAGAATCTCCTGTAACATCATAAATGTCATTCTTCTGAACTTACTAATCAAAGAATCCTGGAAAAAAAGAAATCAGTTTTTTGAAATTGATAATAAAAAAACAGTCATTTTAATTTTAAAACAAGCTTAATGACCCCAAACTTTTGAACGACAGTGTATGGTTTTGTGGAAATAGTGTTCAGAGTCCTTGTTAAACAAAGGTATTGTTATTGGGCTTCCCATATTTAGGGCCAAGTTGATGTTTTTTACAAAACTTCAGTTCTCCTATAGTCAATAGGGGTGAGTTGCAGTGTTTGCGTTGTAAATCAATGCTTGTTTTTTGGAAAAGCGAGACACGTGCGTACACACTCAAAAGTTCAATCATATAGGTCAAGAAGGCAAGTTTGCATCAGAGCAAGACAAGGGGGCATGACATTCCCTGAATAGATTGACGTGTTATTGCCAAATCAATGAGACGAACTTTAACTTCTTAGATGCACACTGGCCTGATGGTGTAATCCTTCTAAGATGTTGCCTGGACTGCGGGGGGGAATTTCCCCTCAGTCGGCAGCATACCCACGTGCATGTGTTTTTTAACATGCACAGCTGCAGCCTCTTGCTTTTTATAGCTCAACGCTGAGATAGAGTGATTTACAATCGGAAAAATGGCCAAGATGGATAGGTAGACCGGCGGATGGATGGAAACAGGTGCCATGACAAAGGGAGTGAAAATTGTCAATCTAGTATATACTTTGGACACAGTGACCCTGAAAGAGGTCAGTGAGGTTGAGCCATAGAGATAATGCTTTCCTCGAGAGGTCTTTAGTAAAGTGGATCTGTTCTTTTTAGGAATCCTGTGGAATGGTGCCCATTGAATGCATCTGAATTAAGTTAATTCAGAGAGATAAGGTATTGTCTCCACAGCTTGTTTTAAAATGGGCATTTTGCATGGATATACATAGGAACATACAGTAACTCAACTCTGTCACTTCTTTTTCAAGTGGCCAGACCCTTTTCATGAAAGGTCAATCAAGCTGGCATGTCTAAACAGGTTTAGCTTTTCTGCTTAGGAGCTTTTCACCCCTTGGATTGTCAAACACGTTGCCCTTATGCGCACAGCCACCGGCTGAGGGTGTTGACCTACATTAGCAGTGTTTTTGAGGTTACTGGTAGTGATTAAGAACAGTACAGTCCCCTGTGAGCCAATCAGTGACTTTTGTTGGTATCGGTGAAGTGACGCTTGTCCCATGGTGAACCCAACACTAGAGGCCTAGGGATGACGCACATTTACCATTAATATTTGCACATACTTCAAATGACCTGGGATTTGATTTCAAATTGTTTGTTTAATTTAAACAAAGGCATTGCTCTGAAGTATCTAGTTTTTGTAGCTCTACTACTCGAACAATACCACACAGACATACAAAGAATCATACGATGTTAGACTTGGCACGCCTCGCATTGAGACCAAACTGGCTAACTTATTATGGGTTTCATGCACACAGGCCAACTGAGAGAGAACGCACAGAGAGACTGATTAAGGCCCGTTTGAGAGAGATCATGATGCAGAAGGACCTGGAGAATGTTACTTCAAAAGAGGTACAAACATACATTGTGCATATAATACTCAATTTTAAAGTCTTCTTGGTTTGATACCTTCAGTAAAACCCACCAAAATCTGAATGTCTTAAATAATACCTGCACATCTTAATGGTAACAGATGTATTGGATAATAACTTTTTTCTTCAGATTCGGACAGAGCTAGAGATGCAGATGGTTTGCAACCTCCGGGAGTTCAAGGAGTTCATCGATAATGAGATGATTGTCATCTTAGGCCAGATGGACAGCCCCACCGAGATCTTCGACCATGTCTTTTTGGTTGGTGTCCTTATCCAATTGTATATACCGTTCACTGAATAGGGCTAGTCTCCTACAGAATTTAGGACAGGGGTGTTCAATCCTGCTCCTGAAGGCCCCAATTTCCTGCATAGTTTAGCTATAAACCCAAATAAACACACCTTAACCATCTAATCAATGTCTTCAGGCATACTTCCAAACCTCCATTCAGGTGTGTTGGGGCAAGTTGGAGCTACACTCTGCAGGACGTTGGTCCTCAAGCAACCGGTTTGGACACCCCTTCTTCAGAAGCATCAACCTTAACGTTTACTTTCTGTTTATGTTTCCAGGGTTCAGAGTGGAATGCCTCTAACCTTGAGGAGCTCCAGAACAGTGGGTAAGTGATGTTGTTATTCCAGGCTGCTGTTTTTAAACGAATACATCCGCTCGGCTGTATGCAGTCATTGTTAATTTTACCACCCCCACTTCCTCAGAGTTCGCTACATCCTGAATGTGACGCGAGAGATTGATAATTTCTTCCCTGGGCTTTTTGAGTATCACAACATCCGAGTATATGATGAGGAGGCCACAAACCTGCTGGAATATTGGAATGAGACCTACAAGTTTATTTCCAAAGCAAAGTAAGTAGAAAGGCTGGCTTCTAAAGTTCCAACACTTTTGACATCGTTACACATCGTTGCTGTGGAATGTGTTTTACTTCACGAAACTTTTGCGATCCAGGAAAGCTGGGGTGAAGTGTCTAGTACACTGTAAGATGGGAGTGAGTCGTTCTGCCTCCACCGTGATCGCATATGCTATGAAGGAGTACGGCTGGGACCTGGAGAGAGCCTTTGATCATGTGAAGGAACGGCGCACCGTCACCAAACCAAACCCATCCTTCATGAAGCAGCTGGAAGAGTACCAGGGTATCCTACTAGCCAGGTACAGGCCACGTACACAGTTTGAGGTCAGATGCTTATTCGCATTTATTTTAATCCCACACTCCCTTACCTTTTGAATAAAGAGCCAAAGAATAGCCTTACTGATACACATTGACTTTAGGATTAAATGTCATACCTTTGCTCTAAAAAAAGGTCAACAGAGACCAAGTTTGGAGTTTCCATTGAGTAAATGCTCCTGTATTTTGTCTCAATGGCATTGAGTTTCATCGCCATTGTGATCTAATGCATTTGTATTATGCTGGTCTCTCCACATTCCTTTTGTTGTGCAGCTTTTGCTGTCATTCTTGCTTTCATGTTTCTCTTCCCATTCACACACCCAGACCTAATTGTTAGTTTGAAATATCGGTCACCACCCTCTGTGATTCACCTGACCTTCAAGGGCTATTTCACCTAAAAATGAAAATTCTGTCATTAATTAGTCGCACTTGTGCTGTTCCAAACCCATAAGACCTTTATTTATCTTCTCAATGCAAATTAAGATATTTTTTCTCTGTGAACTCTCTGGCCTCCAATAGACTGCAATGTTATTTCCACTTTCAAGGTTCAGAAAGATAGTAAAGACATTGTTAAAATAGTCCATGTGACTACAGTGGTTCAACCTTAATGCTATAAAGTAACAAATACTTTCTGTGTTAAAAAAAACTAACAAAAATAACGACTTTACAATTACACTTTTGGCTTTGTAAACACAGTGCAGTGCTTCCACGTTCTTCTCCATGTTCATTTCATCAAAAATATCTTAATTTGTGTTCCGAACATGAACCAAGGTCTTACGGGTGTGGAATGGCATGAGGATGAGTACTTAATGACAGAATTTTTCTTTTGGGGGGAGCTAATATATATAGCAGCGATGAAATGCACTACTCTGACACTCATGCCTCTTTCTTTCTCTCATGCTTGCTCATTCCTCCAGCAAACAGAGGCATAACAAGCTGTGGCGCTCCCACTCAGATAGTGATCTATCGGAGGGACATGAGCTGCTGTGCAAGGCACCTCGCTCGCTGGACCGCTCGGACTCACACAACAACAACAACGGTCCTCATTCCATCCAGCAGATCCTGGGCATTGCTGTCCTTGAGTCCCTTACCAATCCACAGCCTGTTATGGGCAACACCCATATCAAATCGGGTGATACGCCCTCTGACCTGGCACACGAGGACCCTTTCCTCCCACCTCGCCCGAGACAACGAGCGGCTACAGTGGTGCCTGAGCAGAATCTGGCGAAGAACTCGCGCAAGAACCTTGTGGTGAGCGAGCCTGTCGCTCGTCGCCACCCTCCTCCCTCTCTACACGTTCTCGCTCCTCCTCTTTCGCCAGAGGAGACAGAGGGCGATACAACTCCAGACCTCGGCGCCCAGTCGTCTCACCAAGTGCCTGAGCCAAAAACGGATACCGTTGAGTTGTCCCCTGACACACCAGATCACAATGACTCTTATCAAGTGTCACAAAGCTTAGAACGGTGTCTGGAAAGTGCTGTCAGTAAAGATGAAGGGAATCTGCCTCCTTCAAGCACGCCCGAGGCTGACAGCCCCTCAGGAGCCCCTGTGATTCCCGAGCTGGACTCTAGTGATGATAACAACAACCACAGTGCTGCAGATCTGGGAGCAGCAGATGACCCTGTGAATGCCGGCGTGTCCCGCCTTAGCACAGATAGCATTGACTTCTTTAGTGCCAGAGAGAAGTTCCTCTGCCTGTCCCAGGACAGTCACCCTCGCTCATTTTCTGAAACGACCGCTGTGCGGCCACCTCAATCCAGATGCACTCCTCCCTTGGATGATCCCAGTGAGCAAGCGGATGAGGTAAGAGTTTGCTCTCACCTCAATGATCACTGCACTTCCTGATTTGTCATGCTGAAAGATAAATGATTAAACATTCATTTTATAGATCTTGAAAGTAAATATTCAGGAAATATTGGCAAGTGACACCAGTACAACACTGCCTCTTGTTGGTTTAAACCAAAATTGCACTTAAAGGGATAGTTCACCCAAACATTTAATTTTTTATTGTTTATTCATACTGATGTTGGTAAAAATCTGTGGATCTCAAAATGACAATTTGGGCCTTCAGAACTTTAAAAATCTTCATTTTGAGACTCAAAATTTGGTCCATTTCTTGCGCAAAGCTTTAAAGTTAAAGGCTGAAAAATGTCCATTCTGCTGTAGCTTCTGAAGACTAGGAATATGAAAGGAAGATATTTTGGACTTTTTGTGCTCATATTCATACACACACACACACACACACACACAAACTAAAAAAAAACATGGGCAATTCTGCGCTCGATTTTTAAAAAAAAAAAATATTTGAATTGAAATTTGAATTGTTGGGTGAACTGTTCCTTTAATGTGTGGTAAGCTCTCTCTTATCAATAGTGAACTAAGTGTGAATTGCAAAAAATAGTATGCCTTTTGTAATTAGTATTTTCTCTTTTCTCCTCACTAGTGCCACGCCCACTCAGAGACCAATAGCGATGCAATGCCCCAACCCCATCACCATGACAACAGCGTGTGTGTGCGTCATATAGTTACTGAACTGGAATCCATATCACACACATGCAGTCCACCACTGGCACGCAACTCACCTCAAACTGCAACACTGGAGGAGGTGGATGAGCAAATGGCCTCAGTTCCTCACTCTCCCTCGGACAGGCCCTCAGGATCTGTGCGCCGGGCCACCGAGCAGTTGGAGCTTATACTACGTCAGGGTCAAGAGGTTCCTCGCTCTCCTCTTCCTTCCCCATGTTTGGACTGTTCTGAGCTGCAATCTTTCTCCGGTAAGCCAGAGGGCACTGCTGCCACGACCTGCACTGAGACCCAAAAGACTACAGACAGAAATGAAGGCGACACCAAAGTGCTTGATGATGAGGACTCTGGTATAATCCCTGATCCTTCCTTCTCACTGTATCTTGAAGGGAGTGTTTCGGTGGAGGCTGATCAGCTCACTTTGAACCCCACTCTTGAGCCCAGCTCTGGTTCTTCCTCTTTGTTGTGGCTAGAAGGCGTGACCGAGCTGGAGACGGATGTAGATGACCCATTGAGGCCCCAATTCCGGCTAGCACGCAGCAGCGAGGACTTGCAGAAGATCCAGGAGACTCTCCGAGAGCTTCAGGCTTTTTTATACGAGGCCGGAGGACTGGGGGTCTGCACTGGACAAGTTGAGGAGAACCAGCCGCTTAAGGGCCAGTGGGACTCCATAGATAGGGAGCAGCGCTTGGAGCCCAAAGCACCCGCGGTTTGGCAGAGAGCCATGGAAATCGAGGCCCGCATCAGACAGGCCGGTCTTACTCCTCCCTCACTTATGAAGCGCTCTGCCTCACTAGCTAAACTTGACTGTCTAGAGCTGTCAACGAATGACTTGAGCGACTGGGACTTCCATCCGGCTACCACAGGGTTTCATCAACCCCCAACTTCATCTTTATCCACCTTCCACTCCTTGCCACTGACCCACAGCCATGATGACGCCCATAAGAAACAGCGTGTTCTACCTCAGAGCGCTTCCAGCCCTGATTCCGCAGTCCATTTGATAGAGGCGGACAGGACCGAAGGCTCCGCCCACCTCTCACCCTCATGTCTGCAGCAAACACAAGTGGGTGGAGCCACGCCCCCTGAACACACCCCCGTCCAGCCCACCGTTTCCGTGTCCACGCGACAACATGTAAAGACTTATCCCGTTCGCCGTTTCCGCAAGGCGTCGGACAAGAAAAAGACAGTCACTGTTTTGTACAACACCATGTGACCATTACTGAACTTTCACAAGCTGCTTTTGTCGGCGTGAAGAACTATCTCAGACTGCAACCAGTTCAAGTTTTGTTCATTGAAGTCTAAGCTACATTTTTTTACTCTAAAGATGTATGCTACTGTAGGTGCGAATGAGAGCATGTGTGAGAGAATGTCAGTTTTGTGTTCAGAATCTTTCAGGTAGCAACTCCAACAAGGGGGTTGTTTCTTAAAACATGCACTTTACTCTCTTGCTTTTATTTTTGATGGTTTTATTTTTTTTCTTTTTTTTTTTTAGATAGCATTTTTATTTGAATGTTTTTGCACTGGCTTGAACGGTAGAGTTGACTGTATGTCTGACAGCATGTTGGAGTCATGATTCTGTTTGAAACCAAGCTAAACTTGATCAACTTTTTTTTATCCTGTGCTTTAGCTGTGACTATTCTAAAATAAAAAAACTGCACTATTTTAATTATTTTTGTCAGTCATTTATTTTGTAGACCGGTCAATAAATCAAATATTTAATCGCTAAGTTGTTAGGACTGTAGGAGTTTTTATGATTGCCATATTACAAATAATTCCATTTTAGAGGTGATGTTGATAAAATGATAGTAAACATCACCTTAATTTGAATGGGCAACTGTTTTAGCCTGCTCTCTCAGTGCAATTTGTTTGAACAGCAGCGCCACAGTGTGTCAAAGAGTTGTACTGCAATATGATGTAATGCATTGTGTTGTGGTGGTAGGAATTGTTGCCTGTACACTAGCATTATTTTAATGGTCATAATTGACCAAAATCAACCAAGATAAGGGACGCTAATAATTATATCTTGCTTTAAGCAATATCAGATATTTTTAAGTAATTTTACAAAAAGTTCAGTTAAAAAAAAACCTATACAGAAAGATGTGCTGTTTTGATGCTTTTCTGTTTGCACTTTTTTGCATTGCTAATGAGCAAGCACACCCTTGACGCACGTTATAGAAACATGCATAGTCTGTTTCACCAGAGTCCATTTTCATCTCCGTCTGGGATCAGTGGCTATTAGGTTTGAATATTCTTTTCATAGTACCTGCACAGACTCACTCTGATTAATATTATTCATCGGGGTTGACTCATCACTTAGCTAAAGCTTCCTCTAGACTGCTGATTCATTCTGGAAACAGAGCAGCAATGCCTAAAACACTCCCTCAATAGTCCCAAAATAATCGTGGGAATGAAGGTGTTCTAAGCCTTTGGCGAATGACACAAGGAAAATTCAGATCATCTCTGAACCTGCTGATGGTGTAATTTTGCGTGTAATTTATGAAGGAACAAAGCATGTTTAGCAGGCCTAGGTGATGAACGCAGCACAATCAATTATGTTGTTATCTGTTTCATCATGCATGCTAATGACTGATAGCGAATTTATAAAAAATAGTTTTAAGCAATTAAAACAAAGATGAAAAATAATATGAATAAGCTTCAGGCTGATCACAAATGTGATTTTCATCTAAAGTCATTTTTGCTGCCTAGCATGGTTGAATTGGATCATCATTGGGTCAGCAGCAAAGAAACTGGTTAATAAAGTGAGATTAAATAGATAAATGACATTTAATTATTGCAGGTTTGTGCAATATTCTGAGATTACATTTCACCTTTTTTTATTTATTTTGAGTAAATGTTCACATTTAGTCTAGAACTACAATTACCGTCATGCACTTACTGTCAATTTCTCTCAACATGGCGACATGAGATCTGTCAGTCAATACATGGGAAAACAAAGTAATTTGTTACATATTTGTAAAAAGTTAGTAGTAAATTTAAAAGTAATACATTACTTTTCTAGTTATTTGAAAAAAGTAATCTGATTATGTAACTCAAGTTACTTGTAATGCCTTTGTTACATATGTTATGCTTAATTACAGGTAACTAAACCTAAACCACACCCTAATCTTAGGTTCTTGTAGTTACATAATATTTCTCAGTCCTTAAATGTTTAATTACAGTGTGACCGTAATGCGTTATCCCCAACACCGGTTTTGACATACTAAAGGGGTGTTTAAAAAATAGTTTGATACTACCACATCCTTAAAAAAAGTATTTTTTTACAGTACCATGTTACATCTGTACATGTACATGTACATAGCCTATGTAATTGCAGTATGATACCTTTGCTTTCAGAATCACAAACATTAAAAGTTAATGACACATTCCCAATGCTTGGAAATTCATGTTAATTTAGATGTCTTATCCTTTATTCAGAATGCCTTTAAAGTTACAAACGTGAACAATATATTTCAGTCACATACAAACACTACAGCAGCACTCCACACAAACCACGTCAACCAAATTCAAATGAAAAAAAATGTTAAATATAAATAATGCTCTTATAATATGTTATACTAAAACGTTGAGTCATATCAAGCATTTCTTAATGACTGAGACCAGGCATTCACAAGTCGCACAATCTTAAGATCAATCCTACACGTGTTTATTAGGAGCTCTGTCTCCAGACAGCGTCATTAGATCCGCTTCCTTTGAAAACTGACGGTTGATCCCTTGTGTTTTTGCATTGCAGCTTTTCAGATGTGGAGTATGGCCATGTTTCCTAATTTGTTTTTCAAAGATTCACCTGATACGTCAAACCCTGAGGGCATGTCACTCAGGCCCGGAATAAATCTGACTAAGAAGAAGGATCTATTTTAAGATTCTCCAATAAAATTTCCCCCCTCGTCTTCGCTCAGGGCATTATCTGTGTGAGTGATTCCTCCTTTCATGTTTTATTCCAGAACTGGCACCCCTTATAAAAGCACAATTAGATTTTTGATTAGCTACCGCAGGTGTTGCAGTCATGAGAAAATGAGCTCTGATGGTAATGTTGAAGGAAGCACTGAATGGAGGCCGGGGAAGAAACGGTGTTGTCGAGAGATTGAACAGATGGATGAATGCATGTCGTGACAATTACACTGATTAAAGTACCCAAGAGTCAACTTAGCACCATTTGAAGTACAACGCACGCAACGTGTTGTATGTGATTAATGTGTCTTTTTTTCTGAAAAGTGCATTTAGCACACACATGATGAATATTGCAATGAGCATTTGATTCAGATTCAAAGGAATCATTTAGTTATTAAAGACGCGTACCAGAAAAAGGCTTGTTTTTTTTCCATTCACTCTTCTTATTAACTGTCAGTTGAACCGTTACAATAGTTTCTCTAGCGTTCGGATTATCAATCTATAGATTAAATAAAAATCATGCCGTTGACAGAGCGCAAAGACTGGGTGCCAACCTGCTGTCAGAACGCAGGGTTTGACGTTCCTTTCAGGGCGTTTACACACTACAAAAAGTGTGCCGGAGGATTTTATGGAAATGATTGTGCAAAATTCGTTTTGAGGGTATGTAAAGAATCCGATTAAGACCTGTTCACACCAAGACGAATGTGTGAAAATGTGGTGATAAACGTTTTAATTTGAATGACTGAAAGTAACGTTTTCAAGCCACCAATGTAATTGTTTTTGACAGAGAGGTGTTCTAATCTCCACTGCACTGCCAAGAAAACTGGCCAACCAAGAATAAAGCTTTTGGTCATGTGACCCGAGTCACTGCCCCCGCAAACAGTAAGTGAGAGTAAATAGCAGAAAAAATCTTTTCTCTGTAATCTTGCATTAAGAGGTGTTTAATAAACACTAATGATGTTTTATTAACAAAGTTCGGGAGGAGCACGTTCAAATGATCTTACTAATCATCACATCACTCCAACCAGCTGTCATTAATCAGCAATCAACGTGTCTGCCCAATCGGCATGAGCAGAAACCTATGCTTTGGACAGTTTCAGCATCCCTCCACCACCCCGTCTCCTCACACTTGCCTGGTTACTTCTTAAACCAGAATACGGGGGGAGTACTCTGGGCTCGGGCCAAATACCGAGCTCGGAGCCCTCTCCTCGGACAGCACGCCAAATATGCATATTAATTACTCTATCTGATTATTTGTAAGTGTGAACTTGTGAATACCAAATACAAAAATCTAAACATCTATTTGAAAACATACCGATACTGTTTGTCTTCCTTTATTATACGCAAGGAGCAGATGTCGGAAATGTAAAGTTGCATACGTCTGCTTTTCTGTACTGGTGTGTTTCTGCTTTTCCAAAAGTGATACCTACAGTGAATATATATTTTCAGTAAGCCTGTCTGCCTGTTTTTGTTTTTTCCCCCACATTTAGTCTTGCTTACGAAAATTGGACCGAATTTCTGTGCCAAACAGTCATGCTGGTGTGAACAGGTCTTTAGTTTGAAATCAAATACATCAAATGAGATTTCCAAAATCATAGCTGGACCCGCCTGTTTGAGATTCTCAAAGTTCAGCGGTTAGGGTATACTGCAGCAAAAGTTCTGTAAAAGTGTTTGAAAGCAACTTTTGGTAATAACTGTACGTAAACATTTGAGTTTTTCTTCATACGTCCTTGTGAATGCAGCATTCCCATCAAAATGGGATGGATCTGCAGCATTAACTCTTGTGTGTAAGTGCCCTCGCACATTCTATTAGGAGACATCATGGCTCCTCAATCCAAGTGCAGTGAATTTTATGTATTAACAACCAAAACTAAGGTTCTTTACATCCATAATGTATAACTGAAAAAAATGACAACTGCCTCCAGAACTCACACCTTTCCAGGTGAGTGCGTGAGAACTCTGGGTGAGAGCTTGGATGATGGCTTTGAGAAACAACGGTAAGAAACCTGTCTCAGTCATAACTGCACATTCACACGTTAGGAGACCAGACTGGCGCTGATCAGTCAGTAGATTGCCATGAGTTTAGTAGTTTGTGTTTGTAAACTTGCAGAGTGAAGACAGAGGTTTCTCTGTGATTCTGAATGACTCATTCAAGACTGGACCGGAGAGCGTGCCATTTAGTCCAGTTCTTTGGAAGAAGAGGGTGGGGCGTTTGGGAGTGGCCAATCGTAGTTCACGCTGGTTCCAGTTCCCCAGGCGTGCTCTGCCACCCCTCGGTTCCCAATAGCCCTGTCACTTTTCCATGAGTGACAGCTGTATGATACGCTGCAGTTCCTCTTCCTCTCGCCTTTGACGTAGCTCCGCCTCTTCCTGCTCACGGGCGGACAGTGCCATGGCTATACGCAGCTGCTCATCGTAGCTGCGCGGTGGCTTATTGGTCGGTGTGCTGCGAGGGCTCTCCACGGAGCTGGGTTTGTGCTGTGGGGTTCTGGGTAATGGAGAAAAGAAAAAAAAGTGACTGAGACCTCTGCTAATAGAAGATTGTCTGAAAACAGTCAAATTAGCAATTTAAGGGGCCGTTCACATATCGCGCGGCCGCGTCGCTCCCTCCTTCTTTTGCAAGCGTTTGAGAGCTTGCGTTTCTGCAGCGTCTGTCGTTGCTACGCAACCATGAACAGCTTTCTACACGACTATGCGGTAGTTTCAATGGATTTCCATCACCGAAAAGCCCTTGCTGAAGCTCTAGTTATTTATGGAGAAGAAAAAAAACTCCTGCGGTGTTTGGGTGTACCACGGAGAATTTCACAAACTCATCCAAGAGCTCCGTCTGGACGATGAGCGATTCAAAGCCTATTTCAGAGTTGACAAGGACCAGCTTGATAATCTTTTAAGAAAAATTGGCCCAAGCATCACCAAACAGAACTTCTGCTGTGAAACCATCTCTCCTGCAAAACAACTCTGCGTTCATCTGAGGTAATTAGGCTACAGTTGGATGGTTCTTGTCACATGACCTGCGGTGCGCTTGCGGCATTCTGAAAAGTTGAGATGTTTTCATCTCGCCTGGAAAAAACGAGCGTCGCTTCCATTTTGCGCGTGCTTGCCGCGCGCCTACATAGGAAAAAATGAATATGCGTGCACAAAAGATGCGATATTAAGTGTTATAAAATACAAGTGTATAAATATATATTTCATCCCTGTAGCGCACTTTGGGAATTGAAAGACTCATTTGGATTTCAGCATTTTACTTTTATCACAAATAACTTTTTCATTGTGCAGTGCTTTTTTTCCTCCCTCTGTATCTTGAATTTGGGGAGCATTTTTGTTCACGAGATTTTAATGATTTTAAAAGTCTCACAAAGCTCCATTTATTTGATATAGTGTAATATTTAAAATAACTGCTTTCTATTGTAATATAGTTTTAAATTAATTAAATTAATTTATTCATGTGATGGCAAAGAAATAATTCTAACATGTAATTACTTATTGTTCAAATCATTTATTATTATCATCAATGTTGAAAACAGTTAATATTAAGCTTAATATTATTGTGGAAATCGTCATTTTCAATCGTAATTTTATTTGAAATGGCAATTTGCAACATTATAAATGTCTAACTCTTGATCAGATTAAAGTACAATGAAGTATTAACTTTAAAAATAGAAAATCTAACTGACCCTAACGTGAATAATGTGAAGTGACTGTGTCGGCTCCCACGGACAGAGCATCTTAACTTGCTTTAAAACTCAGGAAAGAGCGAACGGAGGTGAGGAGAGAGAGAGATGAAAACCCTAATGAATTTCTATGAGCTTCACTGAGGCTGTATTGACAGTCAAGCCTGTGTCAATAGCTGCAGTAAATGTGATGACAGTGTGATGCTGTCCCTGCCTATTGTGGGTGAGATGTGACTACAGGAGACAGTAGAACCGGAATACTGACTGCAGACCTTTCGTGTCGGCTGGGGTCACAGGACAGAGAGTGTGTTCCTGGTTTACTATTGGTCAAAGCCTCCCAAATCGTCACCTGTGAAACAGAGGGATCAGGTATGTGTAAAAGGATTTACAAAGTCTTACACCACATCCTAACCAGGCAAGACACATTAAAGCAACGAGCTCTTTCAAGTTAATCTGGACTTTTGTTCTAACCAGGAACAGATAGACTGTCATAAAGTGATATATGGTGGCTATAGAGCTGCAGGGATGACATATTATTGTTGGCAGAAACAAGGTTTTTAATGGGTTCAATACTTGAAATAAGGTCTGTGGATAACACAATCTCAAGATATTTTCAAGTTTCAAGCTAAAAAAAGTCCTTTTCAAAGCTAAAGTTAAATGTTAGGGATTACAGAGGTTGTCGGGGACGTTAAACATCATCATGCCAAACAGGCAAAACTCATCTATTCACTAGTACACTTTTATAACGTCATTGTGTTTATAATCATGTCCTTGCAAACTGTTCAAACTCTGACCTTCATGGAATTTTTTTTTTTAAATAAAGACTGAAAGAAAATCTTAATGGTGGTGTCATTGAAGTTATGCAACCTTGGTGTAGTTACTTTCGCCAATTTTATTTGTGTTCATTTGTGAAGATTATCTTAATGAAAAAATGTGTAAGAATCCTAAACTTTTGTCAGTTGCAGATACTGAGTTTATTTTCTGTTTTAAGTTACTGAGCTTATTTTATGCAATAATTCAAAATCTTTGTAAAAAAAAAAAAAAATAATAATAATTTTTTTGAGGGAAATGTGAGCCCTAGCACAAGTTCTACCTGGAAGACTCAAAGGTCACGTCATTCATTACTCATAGATCTAGCCAATCATCACTCGACATCTGGAGTATATAAGTTCTGTTCCCACTTAATATTTCGCTCACAGATACTGGTGCCAGCGCCATCCTACCCACCACCACCCTGCTTTAATCTTCAGTCAGGAACTGCTGTATCTGCAACCCTTCGGATTTGGACTATGGACGGGGCCTACGCCAAAGAACTTTATCATTTTATCTTTATGTTACCAATTTGCATACTAACTGTAAAATAAATCATATTCAAACGTTCTCTTGCCTCCTGAGTCTTTCTAGTAGATCTAGGGTGATGTTAACTTCAAGGGTTGGCTTAGAAAAATATGTCATATTTTCTGCAGCCCACTATAGAAATGATAAGACTTTCATTTAAAGAAGCCAGTCACACAATTCTGATAATGACATGTCTGTTTTTTTTTTTTTACTCTAGCAAATGCCACTTTGACTCATTAACATACTCAACCAAATGTGGCTATAAATATTAAACTTCAAAAATTCTCAGGCTAACTGACTGACTTTTTATTTCATGCAGCTTTTTGGATGGAGTAAGGACAGAAAAATAATTTGATCATTTCATGGTTGGTTAGGACATGGTGTAAAAAGGTATATTTCTGTATTTTGTGCATCTGTTAACATGCAAGTGTGTGATTGCATCTCAGACCTGGTCATATTCTGATCCAGCCTCAATCAGGCTCTGCTGGATGGCGTACTGTAGCAGATCATCCTCCTCTTCTCTAATGTTCTCCCTCTGGTTTCCTCCTAAAACGCTGTAGCCCCGCGGAGCCTCAAAAACACAAGGTGGGATCTCTCCTCCACGACATGAGTCTAATTTATACACAAACACAAAACTGGTGCATTATTGTAGTCAAATGTATTGACCAGGAGATCTGAGTTACATCTGTACTACTGGCAGCGCTGTAAGGAATGCAATCATTAAACATTTATCTAATCAATTCGTGCTTTGTCTGAACATGGTATTACTTTGTAACACCATATTTCTCATTCTAATCATTGTCTTAAATAGGCTCTAACAATCGCATTTCCATGAAGGTAAAAAGCTGGTTGATTCTTACTCGTAGAGCTAGAGCTTGACACGCTGGATGAGTCGCTGCCGGGAGACGGCGTCTCCGTCCTGGGACTGTCCTTTTGTCCGTCCCCTTCAGTGTACAACCTGGGCAAACCACCCTCTTCACAACCATTCAGGTTCCCAAAGGTGATCCGAGCATTCAGGATGTGGTAGATTGGAATTTCTGTGTTGAGGAGATGTCATTGTTGCATTAGCCTGATAGCTAAAATGTGAGTTTGTCTGTTTGTTACCTAGACTTACTTTGAAAACAAACGGCAATTTTTTCATTTTTAGGCACATATTATGTTCCATCGGTAGCTTTTTTCCCTCTCTCTTACCTATCTTGACAGGGAAGCCAGGAGGCAGACGTAGGGTGATGAAGTCCCTAAGCTTGGCGAACAGGGCGTTAGAGATGGCCATGAGGTCAATGATAGGAGCCACCTGCTCCTCCAGAGATAAAGGATGAGATTCACACAACCACAGCTTGGCTTTGAACCTGGGAAAAAAACATACATATAAAAGTCGTGACACACCAAACCGACAGCTGAACGTTGACCATCGATGAACCTCTGTCGGGCTAGTTTTGTGGTGTGATCCACACGTTGGCTTTGGTCAAGCTAATGTCGGCAGCATCTAGGCCGTCGATGAGAGATATTGCTCTGATTGGCTGTTCAGTTTAGCGAATGAATCAGTGCAGAGAATAAAAACGAAAGTGAGCACAGACAGAAGACTGTTTTCATTTTACATCATCTTACCCAAGCATTCCAATACGCAAATATTTTCGTAACAACATGAGCTGCCTGTAATGGAGAAAGTGAGCACCATGATTGATATTCAAAATGGGAAGCAAGCGCTGCTTTGTTTACGGTTTGTATATCTGCAGTCCTAGTTTCTGTTTCCCTCTTTGAATGACAAATATAGACTATCAATACCTGCTGATATAGACAGGTATTTCCTTAAAAAAATACCTGCTACTTGGCAGTCGCCTGTAGTCTTTGCAGTGTATTCAAGTGCAGCTCTCTATCAAAGACAGTCAACGTGAGGCGACAACACGGTCGTCTTTCGTCGCCTCTAGTTCTTTGACATCAGCTTGCTGTGTCCTGGCCTTAAAGACACCTGTGTGACCTCTTGGCAGTCCAGGAAAAGAGTGTAATCTTATATACCCTTCAAGTCCAGCAGTGTTCTTTTAGTATAATTTATACACCATAATAGTATATATATTTTGAAGTCACTTTTATTTTTATATTTTGATGTGTGTCGATTTGAAACATTGACTAGTCTGTAATATAGATAATTTATACATCATTGAGCGGAAAGCAAATCTATAGTGAATTTTAATGAATGATTTGGCAAATTATTTTAATTTACCTGCTGCATTTCAACAACTTTAAAAATGTGATGTGCAGAACAGCTACAAGTATATAATCACTCGAAATTTGAATACTTTTTAAATAAGTTATGGAAATGAACAATTCTTATCATTTTAAATTCAGATGAAGGTTTATTGTTTACAATATAATTCTTTTGTTTTATTTTGGCTACTTCTATGTTATGTTTCCCCCTTTAATGGGCAGACTATTTGAAGAGGAACATCTTATTAGTAATGGTTTTAAGTGGGTGAGTAGAATGGGACTGGGAAAAGACCATGAGCCAGTTTGTGGATTTTTTTTTTTTTTTTGTACAAGAGACAGTAAGCAACCACTCAGACCACCCTAGCAACCGCATAGCAACGTGAAAGTACCACTCAGAATCTAGTTATTTAACATGTTTCAAAATGAAAATGAAAGCTGTGTTTTATTGAATCACTACCTTTGTTTTGGTGGTGAGATGACAGGGCTGGCCAATGTCTCTCTGACTCATGTTGGGATTAAAGTACTCCTCAGCCGTCACGGCCAAGGGGTTTGTTGCGGGGCATGATATCTGAGTCACCATTGTGTGCTGGAAAACACACACACACACGTACTTTAATACTAGAAAGGCACTTTAGATGTCTTGATGATAAATTAACAGACAGGCTCCTTTCACTCACTCCGTTGTTAGGCCCCATGTGCTGTTCAGCGATACCCAGGAAGGATTGCAGAGGTGTCTTGCCGCCTGAGACAAAAACGCAACACACAGCAGGTCATATTACAGAAGACGTGCACAATCCCAAGGATCTGTATTACATCACACTAACAGTAGACAAGACAAAGACGCTGTTATTTGGGAAAAATCTGAGTGGGCATCGAAATAACGAATCATCATATACACTACGGCATGCTCACCAAAGCACACGCTCATTGTGTTTTGTTTGGGGGGAAAAACAGCATATGTGCTAAAAAAACAAAAACTTAATTTTGTATTTTGTCCTTAAAGCTTATCCTTGTGCTCACCAAAGGTTGCATTTATTTGATCAAAAATACAGTAAAAAAAATAGTATTATTGTGAAAAATTGTGAATATCATTACAACTTAAAATATCTGTTCTCTATTTTAACATACAGTGGGTACGGAAAGTATTCAGACCCCTTAAAAGTTTCACTATTTGTTATATTGCAGCCACTTGCTAAAATAATTTAAGTTAATTTTTTTTCTCTTTAATGTGCGCACAGCACCCCATATTGACAGAAAAACACAGAATTCTTGACATTTTTGCAGATTTATTAAAAAAGAAAAACTGAAATATCACATGGTCCTAAGTATTCAGAGCCTTTGCTCAGTATTTAGTAGAAGCACCCTTTTGATCTAATACAGCCATAAGTCTTTTTGGGAAAGACTGGAACGCTGGGCCATTCAAGAACAGTCACGCAGTTGTTGTGAAGCCACTCCTTCGTTATTTTAGCTGTGTGCTAAGAGTCATTGTCTTGTTGGAAGGTAAACCTTTGGCCCAGTCTGAGGTCCTGAGCACTCTAGAGAAGGTTTTCGTCCAGGATATCCCTGTAATTGGCCACATTCATCTTTCCCTCGATTGCAACCAGTCGTCCTGTCCCAGCAGCTGAAAAACACCCCCACAGCATGATGCTGCCACCACAATGCTTCACTGTTGGAACTGTATTGGACAGGTGATGAGCAGTGCCTGGTTTTCTCCACACATACCGCTTAGAATTAAGGCCAAAAAGTTCTATCTTGGTCTCATCAGACCAGAGAATCTTATTTCTCACCATTTTGGAGTCCTTCGGGTGTTTTTTTAGCAAACTCCATGCAGGCTTTGATGTGTCTTGCATTGAGGAGAGGCTTCCATCAGGCCACTCTGCCATAAAGTCCCGACTGGTGGAGGGCTGCAGTGATGCTTGACTTTCTAAAAGTTTCTCCCATCTCCGGACTGCATCTGTTGAGCTCAGCCACAGTGATCTTTGGGTTCTTCTTTACTGCTCTCACCAAGGCTCTTCTTCCCCGATAGCTCAGTTTGGCCGGACGGCAAGCTCTAGGAAGGGTTCTGGTCGTCGCCAAACGTCTTCCATTTAAGGATTATGGAGGCCACTGTGGTCTTAGGAACTTTAACAGGCTTAGGAACAGCAGAATTTTTTGTAACCTTGGCCAGATCTGTGCCTTGCCACAATTCTGTCTCTGAGCTCTTCAGGCAGTTCCTGTGACCTCATGATTCTCATTTGCTCTGACATGCACTGTGAGCTGTAAGGTCTTATATAGACAGGTGTGTGGCTTTCCTAATCAAGTCCAATCAGTATAATCAAACACAGCTGGACTCATATGAAGGTGTAGAACCATCTCAAGGATGATCAGAAGAAATATACAGCACCGGAGTCAAATATATGAGTGTCACAGCAAACAATTCTGTGTTTTTCTGTCAATATGGGGTGCTGTGTGTACATTAATGAGAAAAAAAAAATGAACTTAAATTATTTTAGCTAATGGCTGCAATATAACAAAGAGTGAAAAATTTAAGGGGGTCTGAATACTTTCCGTACCCACTGTATTTTAAAATGTAATGTATTCCTCTGATGGCAAAGCTGAAATTTTAGCAGCCATTACTCCAGTCTTTCAGAAATAATTTTAATATGTTGATTTATTGCTCAAAAACATCTATAGCATCAATGTTAAATACAGTTATGCTGCTTTCTGTTTGTGGGAACCATGATATAATTTTTAGGATTCTTTGATAAACAGAAATTTCAAAAGAACAACATTTATTTAAAATAGAAATAAGGTCTTTACTGTCACTTTTGATCAATTTAATGTATCCTTGTTGAATAAAAGTATCAATTTTTTTTTTTTTTTTTTAATTTTTGAACAATTATTGTATTGATTTAAAAAAATAATTTTCAATGTGTGATTGAGATTTCTGAAAATACAGATTAATGTCGATACGGTCATGTGAAGATTTTGATTTGAGAAACAAATTGATCAGTACTTTGGTCAAATGTACCTTTGGGTTTTGTTTTGTGCTGGTCAGTGAGATGGTCAGTACGTGTTCGTGTGATCAGCTCAACGTTAGAGGCACAGTAAACCTGAAGCAAAAACATATGAGAATATTATTTGATAATTTTGTGGTGTCTGTCAGAAGATAGTAAGCACCAATAAAGAACATGAGACAGGAGTAGCGAACTTCATCCATCTTGTTTGTTACTCTTTAACCATTCTCACACACATTACATCAGAACACAACACTTCAAAATAGTAGTCAATAATATAATTCAGGCATGAACATGAGCAGCCACATTATATCCCTGACAAAAATACAACACTCGCTTATCCTACAAGAGAATTCATTTAGGGTCTCAACATTCAAAATTATAGAGAACTTTGAAGCAAGGTTAGCATTTCATGAGCATTTCATAATGCATCTAGTGCTCAATCTACACCACACCATGATTCATTGATTGTAATGTAGACAGCTTAGCAGTTTGAAATGGGAGCGGTCCAGTTTCGTCATGTCGCCTCTCTGCACTCTCTTCCAGTATATTGGGTGTGACTGAATGATGTTTCATGGCAATTGGTTCCTTTCCAATCAGGTCAACAGATGAAAGTGAGCAAAAGTTTGCAACTGTGAAACACTATGCGAATCAAGGCATAAGTGCATGAATATTAATTGGGTCATAGAGACGTTGCTTGGTAACCTTCCAGGAGTGTCCAGTCAAGTACCTTAATTAATATTCATGAGCCAAGCCTTCACCCATATTCGGATTTGTCAGTTTGCCAGCTAATTAGTCCACAATTAAACAGCCTTCTTAGCCTAGAATAACTGTCAAAATAAATACAGATATTAAACTTAAAAAAGACTTATCAGTTAAGGTTTTTAATTTCCATTATCATGCATCAGTACAACTTGGGTTTCTGAATACTGTAGTGATTCTTAATTTAATTTTTTTGTGTCTGTTATTACGGGAAATCTGTGTCTTGTTTCTTTTGGCTAGTTTGCTCTATTTATTTGCCCTTTGTTTTGTTTATTTCATTGTCTGTTCTCGTTGCATATCGCTGATTGTTCTGTTTGTGTCTTTGATCCTGAGTATCTTAGTCCCTAAAGCTGTCTGCTTTCAAAATCGTTGTAGCCAATCACAGATATATCTGTTGAGTGCGTGAACACAATGGCCAATCAGAGGTGTCCGCTCAACAGTGCTCAAAATGCTAGGGTGAAATGCTGGTATCGTCACATTTTTTTAAACTTCAGTACTGGCTTGGTACCAAAGTCAGTACTAGTTAAGTCTAGCATTTAGTGCATTTAGTGCAAGTCAAGAGTTTAGTGCTTTTCACAATAGACATTGTTCAAAGTAGCTCTACAGAAAGTCATGATGTTAATATTTATAATATCTTAAAGGGTTAGTTCACCCAAAACTGACAATTATGTAAGACCTTTCTTCATCTTCGGAACACAAATTAAGTAAGATATTGTTGGTGAAATCCATTGGCTCAGTGAGGCCTCTATTGCCAGCAATGTCACTGGTCCTCTCAAGATCCAGAAAGGCATGAATAAAACAGTTCATGTGAGTACAGTGGTTCAACCTTAATATTTTAAAGCGATGAGAATACTTTTTGTGCGCCAAAAAACAAAATAATGACTTTTCAACGGTATCCAGCGATGGCCGATTTCAAAACACTGCTTCAAAGCTTTACGAATCTTTTATTTCAAATCAGTGGTTCAGATCACCTAAACAAAGCTGTGTTTACTGAAATCACGTGACTTTGGCACTCCAAACCACTGATTCAAAACAAAAGATTCGTAAAGCTTCAAAGCCTTGTGTTTTGAAATCGGCCATTGAGTAATAAATGACATTATTTTGATTTTTAGGTGAACTAACCCTTTAATATCTTCATGCCTTATAGTCACATTTAGCAGATTAGAGCTGAGTGAACATATAGTTTACATTTTACAAGCAGTCAGGCATTTAAGATGTACTTTATAGTTTATAGTTTACTGTATGTATGCAGATAAAGTTGGTCATATCTATATATATCCAACTGTAAAGAGCTGAAATAAAAATCAGCCAGTTTAGATTTGCTATATAGTATATATTGCTTTATATGAGTATACTGTATTTGTGCAGGTAAAGTAGGCTGTACTATATATCCAACTTTTTAATATCTAAAATATAGTTTTTATTTTTCGATGATATAATGAAAATTATTGAAAATGCATCTGTTTTAAATTTTCCTGTTTCATTTTTTTTTTTTTTATTATTCTAAATTATATAATCAGCAAAACACTTTGAATGAGTTTTACTTTGATATAAGCCATACCTTTGATTCGTACCCGTTCACCACCTCTGTTTTCTCACTCCGCCAGCCAAGAATGCCTGTTTTATTCCTGCGGAGACATCCGGGCACGTTACCAGGTGGCCGACGTGCCGTGCAGACAGAGGTGAGTCCAATATCACACATTTTATGATGAAGTTATCCCAAAAGTGCTGGCTCACACTCTCAGCTTTATAGTGAAGCCAAAATAAAGGCTTACGATGCCCTTCGGTCTAAAATTTTAATTGCCGACAATAACTTGGCAGTTGTTATTATGTGCTCACCTCTCAAAGGAGATGTTCCTGGTGTCAAGCTGTGTGGCCACCACAGGAGCAGATAGACGGGCCGCCACCTGTTCGTCGCTGGGCTGCAGCGCCCCCAGAAGGCTGAAAGCGGTTGCGCGAGAGGGTGAGGCGGGAGAGGAAGAGTGGCATGGCAGCGTCTCGCAAAACACCAGCTGTCTGTCATGATCCACTTCCATTACCATGGCGCTGGAGTCTGAATGACAGGTGGAGAGAGAGAGCGAACGGAAGGAAGCCAATTAGAGACTGTGGCGAAGTGAGACTGAGGTTGTTTCCATGCCAATGATGGCTTGTTTGAAAGAAAGCTGAGCGAGAAGTGGCATCGAGAACAAAAGCGCAGATCAAACCCAAATCGGATTTGAAGGTAACAGGCAGGGAGAAATAAAGGCAGTTCGGCAACAAAATCAGTGCAGGAAATAAGCCATCGCACACACCTTGACCCCTGAAAATGAAGCTACGATTGCCTCTTTGCCAGGTCATTTGCTCAAATCCCATGAGCGTTGTGTCCACCCGCAGGCACTGGCCACTCTTCCACACCCGATATGTGTCACTCGGACAGATACGAGACACGAGCGGAACTGGAAATAGAGGGAGAGATCAACAATAGCAGGACATGAGGATGTGGAAAGAGGAAGTGCCTGTCCAAACATACCATTTACACATGATTACCGCACATATGACCTACCCCAGCTTGTAAACTCCCATTTCATCTCCACGTAAAAATCCTGCGCCTGAAAAACAAGGCGAACAAAAGGGAGAGAGAAGGTTAGAGAGAAGCGGACAGTGGGAGGCAGAAAGTGAGAGACGGATCGCTCTGCAGGGAAAGACATGAATAATAAAACTACCGGAGAGATGAGGACCGGGGAGAACCAGAGAGCTCGCACATCCATCATAAACAAAAGGAAGAAAGCTTCTGGGACGCACAAGGTTGAAAAAAAACTTGTACGGACAAGGAAGAGAGAGGTCTTGCAAACAAACGCAGTGGTTCCCCATAAACATGTTCGTACTTATTCTGCATGCATGAATCTACTGGAATGAAGGGCTCAGGTGTGCAGGCAGCAGGTGGTTGTTACGAAGCTGTTTGTTAAGCCTGTGGCTTGTTGTTTTGTCATTAACAGGTTCAGGGTTTATTAAGACGCAACCGGGGCTGACCTGTCGGAGTCTCTCCAGCAGTCGTGGGATCCCTGCCAATCGTTTAGTGGTGCGCTGGTAGTCACGGTAACGCAGCACCAGCCGCACCAGCTCCGGGTTACGTGTGCTGATGGCCTCCTGCAACACTGACAGACAGAAGGTAAAGTTTAAAGTGACACCAAAATTAGGGATGCATGATATATTTATGCCATTTACATAGCTTTGCCATCTCACTTAAAGTTAATCTTTAAAAACAAAATAATAAATGATTTAACACAAATAAATAAAAGAAATGAATATCGATGTTTCATTCTGTACAAGATTTTGCTGGGATGCCTAGTTACCGGTACACTGATTTTAGTTTTTAGAGTTTTATTTTAAACGTATTTAGAAAGAATTATTTATTATTATTATTATTATTATTATCATTATTATTATTACCATGCTGTAGCACTTTGGGTTTGAGAAAAGTGCAATATAAATAAAATGTATGTTGTTATTATTATTATTGTTATTAATAAAATAACAGAACTTCAATATCTGCCAGATCAGTTATCGGCCAACACTATCTTTCAGAAGTTAAGATGTTTTTTTAGGTTTTCGAAAAAAGGTCTTATGCTCACCAAGGCCGCATTTATCGGATCTAAAACAGTAATATTGTGAAATGTTATTGCAGATTAAAATATGCTCTCTATTTCAAAATATTACAATATATTACAATTTATTAATTTATTCCTGTGATGGAAAGGCTGAATTTTCAGCATCATTTCTCCAGTCTTCAGTGTCATTCTAATATGCTGAATTAGAGCTCAAAAACATTTCTTATTATTATTAATCTTGAAAACAGTTGTGCTGCTCAATATTTTTGTGAAAACAGTGATACATTTTTTTCCGGGATTCTTTGATGAATAGAAATAGAAATCTTTTGTATCATTTAAATATCTTCAGGGTCTTTAGATAAATTGTGGCTGTATTACCTGTCCAACCGTTTCTGTTTTCTTTGCTGACGTCGGCTCCATGCTGGACTAACAGACGGGCGCAGTCTAAATGACCCAGTGTCACGGCCAGGTGTAAAGGACTCCGACCTCGTGGGTCCAACACTTCTAAATCAACCTTTAGGACAGAGAGAGATTTGTTTTACTGACCACTTCATGCAGTAAAATATTTAACAAACACAATTTTCTGTTTCTGCCCTAAAACAGAGATCTGTCAGAGCTGTGGCCTAGTTGTTGATCCATGTTCTCCAGAGATGCAGAGCTTTTGTGCTAAAATGCAGGTTTGAATAAGACCTTGTGTTCCAACCCATCCCCCTACCTCACCTCAAATTATTTTTCTACTGTTCTTTTAATCCATGTAAAGAGGCCTAAACAGTTTTTTTTTTTTAAATTGTATTCTATTTTTATATTTTCTTGTTCATCACTGTGTATACCTCATCAAAGTTGTTACTCCAGTAGTAACGGCAGAAGGTCTGGATTCCATAGCAGCTTTCATTGGCCTAGGAACGCCCAGAGCCGTCGGACTGACATGTAAAGCAACCAATCACGTTTAGGGGCGTGAAAATGTAACGTCAATGTCCCCTACAATAAAAGACTGGTGTGTAAAACGTATGGACTTTGAAGAGTCTATGCCGTTGACTGCATATACTTCACATAGTTATGCAAATGCAGCGTTTATTTCATAAGTTCTAAACACAAATGCTCTCTTCTTCCACAACGGGGTTCGACGCCACAATGTTTTGTTTCCAGGCGGACCGTTAAAGAACGTGACAGATCTCCCGAAAATCCTGTAGGATCAGATGACGACTTCAAAAACTTCTGAAGTGTTTCCAGTTTTGTGCGCCATATGCATCAGACGTTGCACACATATTCACTATTAACTATGCCACAATAAACTCCTAATTTGCTGCTTATTAATATTTACCAAGTTAATTATTGTAGCATTTAAGTTTAGGCATTGGAAGGATTAAGGAATGTTGAATAAGGTCATGCAGAATAAGGCATTAATATGTGCTTTATAAGTACTAATGAAAGGCCAATATGCAAGCTAATAAGCAACTAGTTAAAAGTGGGAATTGTTCCCCATACTAAAGAGTTACTGAAAGTCATGCAGATTTTAAAAAATCTGGTAAATAAAGGTGAGTAAATTAGGACAAATTTTCATTTTTGTGTGAAAAATCTTTTTAACCGCAGTGCACGAGAAGCTTGAGAAAGCCTTAAGAAAGAGGGAACGGAAGAGCACCACTCTTGCCACCTGCTATGCAAAAAAGAATAGCAGGTTAGAGGAAAAGATGGCAGAAGTGAAAGATTGCGATGGAAAAGAGAAGCGACAGGCGATAATTAAGGCATCACACCCGAACATGACACAGACCGCGCTCACATGGCACCCAACAGCCAAGGTGGGAAATACTTCTACACTCAAACTGAGATCCGTGCTAAGCACACTGTGACTCCATGGTTGTGAAAACCAGCGGCAAGCCATACTGTTTCCTCCAGCTTCTCAGCAGAGTGATCTCTCTCAGTCACTTCCGAGCCAGTCAACTCTGTCATCAACAGTCTAGAGAGTTTCAAAAGAGTTTATGATTCTCTTATGGGAGGATCATTTATAATAAGATCATCACTCACTGTCATCCTAATGCACACACAATCATTCCGTTCACCTCCATGCGCTACCACACAATTCAGTAAATATGCTTGTGTTTATAGACGTAGGATGACCCATTAATCATTATTTGATGAGTTGGCTGGCTGTGGCCGTGTCCATATTTATAAGCGAACCCTCTGAAAGCAAGGTCATGGCAGGCAGTGCATGGTGAATCGTGTATGTGGAACAGAAATGAGAGTCAGGACAGCTTTATTTAGAGACTTGTATGTGAGCCATGTTTGCTGTTTTTAATGAAGCATTTTGATTGGCCGTGTGGTAATGGAAACATATTATTACCCAAGGGCTTAAGTTGTGCT
This sequence comes from Opsariichthys bidens, assembly GCA_037194245.1. Taxonomy (NCBI): domain Eukaryota; kingdom Metazoa; phylum Chordata; class Actinopteri; order Cypriniformes; family Xenocyprididae; genus Opsariichthys; species Opsariichthys bidens. The sequence goes on along the minus strand of CM074284.1, from coordinate 16,079,760 downwards.
GCGAGAGCTGCTTTGGAGTTCTGTAAATTAACTATGTGCACTTATTTACACTTTACACACAAGGTGTGTGTGTTCGTTTTCGTGTCTGTGTGTGAGTGCATTATTTATCCACAGTTAGTGGTATTAGTATGGCTATCACAAATTGCTCATGAACAAACCCCTAACTAATCCTAAACTTCAGCACATCTAACTTTTGTAAGTGTTCAGACTGAACCCCCAGTGAGTGATAAAAATTTGCAGAGCATTGAAGGAGGGACCCGAGCCATATCTATAGAGACTAGAATATCGAAGCATTTCGAGGTTGGGCACTTTTAAAGGATTAGGTCACTTTAAAATGAATACCCCAAAATTTACTCAGCCTCAAGCTGTCCTAGATGTATATTACTTTCTTCTTTCTGATGAACACGATCAAAGTTATTTTAAAGAGTTAGTTTACCCAAAAATGAAGATTCAGTCATTAATTTCTCACCCTCATGTCATTCCACACCCATAAGACCTTCGTTCATCTTCAGAACACAAATAAAATTATTTTTATTTTTTTTATGAAATCCAAGAGTTATGACTTCTCCATAGACAGCAATATAATCAACACTTTCAAGTTCCAGAAAGGTACTAAAGACATTGTTAAAAAAAGTCGATGTGACTGCAGTGGTTCAACCTTATTTTTATGAAGTGGTGAGAATACTTCTTACGCGCAAAATCAAAACAAAAATAACGACTTTATTTGACAATAAAAATATTTGTCATTCTCATTTACGTCCAGCGCTTCCAGGTTCTACGCCACAAGACCGACTCATTATTGGCTGGCTCCTGCGTCAGCATCACGCGAATGTCAGTCAATGCTGCTCACATGTGACCTAAACACGGACGCCTTCCCTGTGCTTGTCTCACTTGCGTAAGGATAATGGCAGGGAAGAAAAGAGCTCGTTGAATAAAGTTATTTTTGTTTTGTTTATGCGCATTAAAAGTATTCATTAAAAGTATTCTCGTTGCTTCATAACATTAAGGTTGAACCACTGCAGTCACATCGACTGTTTTAACAATGTCTTTAGTACCTTTCTGGACCTTGAAAGTGTTGATTATATTGCTGTCTATATGGACAAGTCATAGCTCTCGGATTTCATCAAAAAATATCATAATTTGTGTTCTGAAGATGAACAAAGGTCTTAGGGGTGTGGAACGACATTCGGATGAGTAATAAATGACAGAATTTTCATTTTGGGGTGAACTAACCCTTTATTAAATATCCTGAAACATCAAAGTTCTATAATGGCAATGAAAGGGACTTACGAGCTCAAGAAAGTGCTTCCATCTATCATAAACGTACTCCACATGGCTCCGGGGGCTTATTAAAGGTCTTCTGAAGCAAAGCAATGCGTTTATGTAAGAAAAATTAACACAAAGAGTTGAGAAAAAAATAGGTCTTAAAGTGACAGCAGCCTAATAAACCTGCTACAGTCTGCCAATTAATGTTAATCAAAGAACAAAAGAAAAAGAAAATCACTCACTGCTCTTAATTGAATAACATTTGTAGCTTTAATAAAAAAGAATCTATATTTTGATCTAAACAATACAGTGAAAATATTTAAATATTTAAACTATTCTGTCTTTATGTTGTTCCTACATTGACTTGGAGATTACATGTAAAATATATACATTTATAAGTCGCATTCATGTTATTGTTATTATCAGATAAAACTCCTGTGTGTCCGACACTCTGCTCTGTAATTAGTCGGCCCCTTTCGCAACAACATGACGGCACTCAACAGCAACAACTGAGGCCTGTTGGCCCCTTGAGGGCCTCTAGCTAGAAAAACAGCAGCCTGGTCCCCAGAGCGAGATGAGTGCTACGAGAAAAAGGGTGTGGATGGGCGGTGGGGGTGGGGGTTGCTATGGCAACACTGGATGAGGAGTACAGTTAGCAGATGCAGGACAAGGAGGGAAAACTGCAGTTTTAAGTGAATGATGGCTCTCACATCAGTCCTGTGGGGATCTCCAATCAACCCTGACTCTAGAGACGGCTCGGATGACTGATAGAGAGGAAAAGAGAGAAGGAGATAACTGTCAGGAGGTGTACATGCTTTAGCCAGTGAGAGAGTATCTGAGTGAGGGAATGAATGAGATTGATAACTGGTTCTGAGAGCTTCAGGGAGAGATGGAGAGAAGCTTGTTACTTTGTAAGACAGATTAGTGGCTGTGAGAGGAGGACAGAACAGAGGAGAAGGGTTCAGGAAACATCAGTTGTTACAGACAGGTCTTCTGGTGACCTGAAATGCTGCTACATATCCCTCTGAGACGCGCTAGACAATACCATGAACACAATAACATGAACTCAGACCCTTATCTCATCTCATCTCACCACATACAAATACAGACAGCAGACATGCTAAATGTCTCTTGTCATGTCTTCCACCTAAACACCATAGTTAAGGATTTGAACAAACCTCTAACACTTTTAAATGTTGTCTCATAACTCATCCCACATCAGTTGTGCCAATTAAATCTTAAACTATGCAGGTTTTTGTTTTTAAATGAGTGCATCAATTTTTATTAAAGGATGGTTCTGTCATTAATTACTCAACCTCATGTCGTTACAAACCAGCAAGACTTGTTCATCTTCAAAAGAGATCGTAAAACTAATCCATATGTGTTTCTGAGGAGAAAACCTTTTTATGATGAACAGATTGAATTCAGGCTTTCATGCACATATAAACATTGATCAGAGAACATAAACAGAAGCTCAACCGAACTTGGTTGATGCGAGAGAACAAAACTCACTGGTTCTTGTGGAAGCTCAAACGTGCTGTGTAACACACGAGAATGGTAAAGACCTACGGCCACTGAGCATGCGCACATCAATATTGAGAAATTTAATATTTGTTTATTTAACTTAATAACTGTATTTGCAGTACTTCAAGGGTAGGTGTAGATGTTAATAAAACACAATTTTATAAGTAGCACATTCAATTTCCTGTTATTTATCCTGAGGTTTTGCCTTTTCCATTCTAGACACAACCCCTCACTATTTCTCGTAAGTCAAGCAAGCATGCTTGAGCTTCCGTTTATCTGATGTGTGTTTTGGTGATATGTGAATAAAAGCCTAAATTAAATCTGTTCATCATATGAAACGATCGAATTCATATGGATTAGTTTAACATTCTCTTTATGAACTTTTTGAAGCGTCAAAGTGTCAGTAGCTTTAAATGGAGGACTCAGAGAGCTTTCGGATTTCATCAAAAAAATCTTCACTTCTTGTTCTGAAAATGAGTCTTAAGGGTTTGGATCGACATGAGGGTGAATGTATAATAAATGACAGCATTCTTATTTTTGGGTGAACTAACCCTTTAAATTATTTCAGGATTAATTGTTCTGGTTTTATTAATTTTTTGTTAATTTAATTTTTATAGTATTAATGAAACAATGTTAAATTATTGTGGTTTTATTTCAGAAGTCAAAATGTTTTTTTTTTTCTCTTTAAGGGGAGCTGTGCTATTACTTTCGTAACCAATTACACTATTTTCGAAGCAAGCACAGAAAATAAAACAGGCATGAACTCCAGCAGACTGTAAGTAAAGGAGGGAGAAGAGCCACATCTAGGGACCACCAAGGGAGGTTTTCTCTTGTTGCTAACCACATGGAAACACACTACAAACCACTAATAAAACTTTACTTCTCCTTATAGCAACACCCTGGTAACCACCCAGGGTGCACCTTAGCACCTTATGATTGTGGTGAAGATAGCATGGGGAAATTCTCTTCTTTTCCTCTATTGTTGCCATTTTAAAAGCACAGTAAATATAGTTTAAGAAATGTATAAATATTTAATTTATAATTCATATATTATACTTAATGTAAATTCATACTAGAATAAATTAATAAAAATCAAACAGAGTAAGAAATTTATAATAATAAATTTAAGAGATAATTTATATATATTGTCAGGCAGAGGCAGAAGGATCCAGTTCAAAACACTAACACAAAGTTTAATAATAACTCCAGCAGGCTAACATGCGATAGGTGAAAAGGCGAAATGATATTCAAAATATATCGATATCGTGTTAATTAGGGATGTGACAATATCTCGCGATAACCGTGATCATTTAAAACGAATTGTAAATGATGACAGTAAATCATCCAGAACCAGCACCTGCTTGTCATCCCTAGATGGCGGTATTGCACCGACACTGCCATGTGTCATAAAGCGGAACACGCGGCGCGTGTAGCTGCTGCTGCCGTGCAAAATCATGTCGTCCGATAACACAGAGTCTCTATCAACAGTGAGCACAAAACAGGGCAAAACCACCAACCTGTTCACCCGCCTCCGCGTCCTTCATCTTGCCACTATACACAGAGTAAGTTTCAATTATTTTGCAAGTAGAAATATATATTAACCTGTCACCTGCCTTTCTACGGAGCCCCTAATGGGACATGGTGGTGGAAAACATTTGGCATGGGAGGAATCTTTTTTTTTTTTTTTTTTTTAAACCCTTTGCGTTCCCACGCAAAGATATTAGTCAGTCAGCTCCGTGCATTAATACTCACAAATAATGCGCGGCTCATTTAGAGTTTGAACTTGTTTGACTCAAATGTAAAGAAAGTCAGTGCTTAAGGAGTTCAATAAAGTTGGCAATATATTCACAGATTCGAACATCCCAGGTCAATAGACCTTTTACGCAAAAACCGGAAACACGTCAAAGAAGTGTAAACCCAGTTCCGGTGTAAGCTTTGTTGACGGCGAAATGGCAGCTAGAGTGTTTGACTAGCCTGACTTTTCTTTCGAAGTTCACCAGCGAAATTAAAATTATATTATATCATTATATTTTTTATATATTATATCATATTTACGCTATTCAGACACGCACACTCTCTCGCTCTCACATACACACACACAATCTCTAACTCAGTCACTCACTCGCAGGCAGGCGCGAACGCACACACACACATATATATATTGACAAGCGTTAATTACGCATTATTAATTAAGCATTATGAACAATTTTACCTGCAGGTGGGTGTGTCACGTAGTCGTGATCCATTCTTACTGCCTTAGCTACCATGTCGCTATCTTCACAGCATTGCTGGATAGACTGATGTTTACATTTACATTTAGTCATTTAGCAGACGCTTTTATCCAAAGCGACTTACAAGTGAGGAAAACAAACAACCGATTCTTCATGAATTGGCAAAGAACACAGGAAGTGCTCACAATACAAGTTTCATAGGAGCAAGTTTTCACATTTGACGGTTCTTTCATATACTGACTCCCTTCTCAAAGGAGCAGTAAAATTAATAGGCTCGGGACAACACCACGGGGCGAACGACGCAGCCACCAACATAGTCATCCAGAGCGAAGAACAGGTGTTGTCATTTTAGTTTGAGTAATTGTAATCGATATAATAAGAATAAAGTCTACGTGTATCAGACAATGAGAATACAAAACGAATCCATTCTTTGTATAACGTCCAGCATCAGTCAATAACAGCGCAGCATTAATGTTTAATTTCTTCTGTATACAAGCGTTGGACGTTTCTTTTTTATATACATAAAACATATTTTGCAGTATCATTCCGCTTCAGTGTTTGCTCTCTGCACATGAACGCGCTCTCGCACGAAGATTTGCTCAACAGCGACCCCTGGTCACAGTTTTCGATAGGTCACCGATTTCGGCACAACACCTGTTGCAGGCATAGGTGCTGCCTCTTTTGACATTAAAACCTGTATCCTGTACAACCTGATCGCATGTATTCAGGTTTGGATCCACAGGAAACGAATGAAATGAAAGGTAAGGCTGTTTTTGGGTGGAACACGAACAGCCTGGAACACAACAGAAACTGCGGCTCTTTGACTCTGACATTTTTCGTATCTGCCGCTATGACAACAGGAAGTTCTAATACACTTCAATGACGTATTTCCGTTCGAAAAATGCGGAAGTGTGTAAAAGGTCTATAACTCATGAGCTAAACGTTGTTAAAACACGCAAAAGATTCTTTTTTAAAAAAAAAAAATCCTCCCATGCCAAATTTTTTCCACACCATGTCCCTTTAGGGGCTCCGTACCTTTCTACCTTTTGTTAAATCCCTTGAGGCTTTTAGTCAAAAAATGTGCTTATTCAGATTTAAAAAAAAACTTTTAGAGAGGAATATTTTTGTTTTTGTTTTTGTATTTGTATGCCCGACAGCCCATGCTCTCTCGCGCCACACATCATGTTCTCCCGCAGTGAAAAATACATCGTAGAGCAAAGAGGACACTGACAACTAATGAATATATTTCATATTTGAAATATTGTAATTTTTTAAAGCAGTTTAATCACTAAATACCGTACAGTGGCTCCTTAATGTGTCGTGACAGATCCTTCAAACGGCTCGTGAACTGATCAGCTCTTCATACTAGTTCATTTATAGCATCAAATAAACATGAATAGACATCAGAAGGAATGTTGTTTCATCCGTGGAAAGACATGAGTACACACAATATTTCAAATTCACTAAGGTTAATCTACTGTAGGCTACTCCCTGACGGCTTTATGGGATTAAATGGCGGATTCGGCGTTATGATTGGTTAGATTACCTGTCAATCAAACTGTTTATGGACAGACATCACTTTAGCTGAATAAAATGCAGATAGACGCGTTGATTGATTAAACATGAAGAGAATTAACATTATGACAGACGGTTTATCCGTGTTCTTCAAGCCATCTTTGTTTTTCCATAAGGATCATAGGCTATATATGTATTATGCAATGCTAATTGACATAGTCTTTATTAGTATAATAACAATTGTTGTCTCAGTTGTTGTATGCAGTGGTGTGATTCATTGGTTGAAAAAAAGAAAGCAAAACATAAAATAAACAAAGTAAAGATGAATTTGACTTTTATTTTCAAGGTTTGTAGGCTACTTTCTATAGATACCGCGATATATATCGTTACCGTGAATTCTTTTGGCCATGATAACTGCGTGTGTGTGTGTGTGTGTATGTATATGTATGTATGTATGTATGTATGTATGTATGTATGTGTGTGTGTGTGTGTGTATATATATATATATATATATATATATATATATATATATATATATATATATAATGTATATATATGTATGTATGTATGTATGTATGTATGTGTGTGTGTATATATATATATATATATAATGTATATATGTATGTATGTATGTATATGTATGTGTATATATATATATATATATATATGTGTGTGTGTGTGTGTGTGTGTGTATATATATATATATATATATATATATATATATATATATATATATATATATATATATATATATATATATATATATATATATATATAACTGTGTTATTTTGGTGGGAGCTACTGTTACCATGGTAAGTCTTTGTAAGTTTTCTTGAGCACTGAGGGTCGGCATACGGAATAATAACAATAATAACTGAGTCCTACCTGATACACCTACACATTTCAGTTCTCCTGCTCTGACCAGAACCCGTCTAACCCACCTACACTGCATCTCACTGACAGCCCTGTAACAAGCACACTTGCCTGCTGACATGCATGCACTGCATCAGACACAAGTGCACTAACTCAAAATTCATGTTAATTACTAATCCTTCTCCACCACATTGAAATAGACAAAATTACATAATCTATGGGGCCTTTCCTCACATTGTAGTATAGATGCTCTTCTTCCACACTCTCTCAGCCTGCTGGAGACTGCATTATTGATAGTCATCTCTGGCTGGTGCATCTGCTCTTGCACTCTTTCTGCCTTGGCTAATGTTCTCTGGCAGCTACTTAAACCAACATCAATCTTTCATTGGACGTCCAAACTGTGTATGTGGGAGGCAGGCAGAAGAAAATCATATGTGTGTGTGTGGGGTGGGGTGCAAATCACAGCATGCAATGGATTCTGCTGATGGCTTTGCACAGGCTCTCTTGTGTGGCCGTGTGCGTAAAAATGTGCATACATGCATAGATATACACTCACAATCTGTTCTGCACATAAATGGAATCATGTGCTTCAGCGCTTTCATTTAAATGGGCATTTGTTTGAAGACCGACATCAACGCACAGAAGCACTTAAAGGCTGTGATGTGTCAGAAGAATGAAATGAATTGCATAGACAAGGATGCTACCCAGGAGAGAAGTGAACAAGAACTTACAGATTATTTAAATAAGTCTAGGCAGACACTGACAGACATATTGTGAAGAAGGAAGAGGGAAGGAGAATTATGGGCCCTTGTTCGACTTTTTATGCGCTATTGTGTCTCAGGAGGTTGACACACACCCACAGTGTGGTTTGTATTCTGGAGATCGGCATCCAGGACTCGGGCTATAAGGGCTGAGGCGACTGCCTCATAGTGTGGGAGGCAGAAACCAACGGAGCTTGCACCAAAACACAATGGTACAGCCAATCACTTTTTAACTAAACATCAGTGGAACAAAATACAGTTGAACCATCAGAATGAGACAACAAAGACTAAAAGCTCCATTTCACACTCAAAACTATTTCGGATATGGCCAGTTTAGCGTCCATTCTGGATATCCAAGCAATCTGACTGTGCTGGTGATGACTTGTCCTTTGCTTTACTCCGGTAAATGCCACAGAGCTGGTGGGTTGAGATAAGAGTAAGAGGAAGTGAGAGGTCATGGTGAAACTCTTTCTGTTGATTGTTGAAAGGTATAGTTCACTCAAATTATATTTAAAATTATCATAGATTATAAATATTACATATAATACATTTTGTTTCACATAAAATATTATTACATTTTTATATTATATTTTGAAGAATATTTAAACCGCGTTTGGCCATATAATGAAAGTCAATGTGGTCCAAAACCACACTTGTGTGCATCTCTGTCTGGACTGTTTTCACATGTGCTCATTGTTTATTACCGTCATCATTGGTTCATTCCTATCAGCTGTGTGTAATTCAGTCAGTCTCGTTATCCCCGTGTGTTCATTGTATTTAAGCCATGCGTGTTCATTCAGTCGTTGTTCCGTCATTGTTGATTACATGGTGTTGTATGGATTTCTCCTAATGTATGATTAAACGGTCTATGTTCAGACTGTCCTCTCCGTGCGTTTCTTCCTGGATACACGTAACACACACTGGCTTTCGTTGCATTTCCCAAAATGTTCCGCAGAGGAAAGAAAGTGTTATTTTAGTTACTGTTGTAGTAATTATTCATATTTTTAATCAGGTTTTATATTTATATTTTATTATCGTTTAATTTTGATATGTGCTTTTGTGATTTTTATTATCTGGTAAGATTTATTATTTTTGTTTTAATAGTTCAATTTATCTTTATTTCTGTTTTAATATTTAGTTGCAAAGGCATTCATTTTTACAATTTTTAGTTTTTACACTGGGAGCATGAAGGCCATGCTGACAGAATTCTTTATTTTGGGGGAACTAGCCCTTTAAAAGGAAAATACTGATGGACTAGGTGTTATACATGCTTCAGTTTTCACACTACATGGTTTGAGGTTATGTTTGCATATCCAAATTAGAATAGGGGAATGTAACTGGAAAAAAACAAACATCTATGTAAATCACAGAGATGAGTAGTGCTGATGAATTAGAGCTTTGTAGTATCCAGCAGAGTTCAGACGCCTACACACGGGTTATGTAGAATAGTTTGATTTTTGTGTGCCTGTAGCCTATTTTTGATTGTGTGTTCGTACTTATTTATTTACTTATTATAAGATCATAAATCGTTTTATTGAGATCATAAACTCTAATAAAAGCATATTCAGTCTCATATACGAAAAACTCTGATTAACTATTACTTGGCGGTCAGTTGAATGAGGTAGTTAACTATTGGCTAGGGGTTGAAGATTTTTTTAAAGTCGACATTTATGTGATTAAAGTCGACGTTGACTAGACTGATGACGTCATTGATGAATATGAGTCGTTCACAAAGTTTTTTCTCACTCCAATGTGCTCCTTTTCCATTGTTTTTCTATGTAAATACGCGCTATATGGGTGTGTATATGACCTCACGTCTTGCGTCTTTTGCAGTGTCTCGCGCATGATACAGCGTTATAATGAATCGTGAAAGATTTCTGCTTGTTCTAAGTAGCACAGTAAAGATTACAATTACAGGTGCTGGTCATATAATTAGAATATCATCAAAAAGTTGATTTATTTCACTAATTCTATTCAAAAAGTGAAATATGTTTAATATTTTCATTCATTACACACAGACTGATATATTTCAAATGTTTACTTCTTTTCATTTTGATAATTGTATCTGACAACTAAGGAAAATCCCAAATTCAGTATCTCAGAAAATTAGAATATTGTGAAAAGGTTCAATATTGAGGACACCTGGTGCCTCACTCTAATCAGCTAATTAACTCAAAACACCTGCAAAGGCCTTTAAATGGTCTCTCAGTCTAGTTCTGTAGGCTACACAATCATGGGGAAGACTGCTGACTTGACAGTTGTCCAAAAGACGACCTTGCACAAGGAGGGCAAGACACAAAAGGTCATTGCAAAAGAGGCTGGCTGCTCACAGAGCTCTGTGTCCAAGCACATTAATAGAGAGGTGAAGGGAAGGAAAAGATGTAGTGGAAAAAAAGTATACAAGCAATAGGGATAACCGCTCCCTGGAGAGGATTGTGAAACAAAACCCATTCAAAAATGTGGGAGAGATTCACAAAGAGTGGACTGCTGCTGGAGTCAGTGCTTCAAGAACCACTACGCACAGACGTATGCAAGACATGGGTTTCGGCTGTCGCATTCCTTGTCAAGCCATTCTTGAACAACAGATAACGTCAGAAGCGTCTTGTCTGGGCTAAAGAAAAAAAGGACTGGACTGCTGCTGAGTGGTCCAAAGTTATGTTCTCTAATGAATGTAAATTTCGCATTTCATTTGGAAATAGGGTCCCAGAGTCTGGAGGAAAAGAGGAGAGGCACACAATCCACGTTGCTTGAGGTCCAGTGTAAAGTTTCCACAGTCAGTGATGGTTTTGGGTGCCATGTCATCTGCTGGGGTTGGTCCACTGTGTTTTCTGAGGTCCAAGGTCAACGCAGCCATATACCAGGAAGTTTTAGAGCACTTCATGCTTCCTGCTTCCTGCTGCTGACCAACTTTATGGAGATGCAGATTTCATTTTCCAACAGGACTTGGCACCTGCACACAGTGCCAAAGCAACCAGTACCTGGTTTAAGAAACATGGTATCCCTGTTCTTAATTGGCCAGCAAACTCGCCCATCGAAAATCTATGGGGTATTGTGAAGAGGAAGATGTGATATGCCTGACCCAACAATGCAGAAGAGCTGAAGGCCACTATCAGATCAACCTGGGATCTAATAACACCTGAGCAGTGCCACAGACTGATCGACTCCATGCCACGCTGCATTGCTGCAGTAATTCAGGCAAAAGGAGCCCCAACTACGTATTGAGTGCTGTACATGCTCATCCTTTTCATGTTCATACTTTTTCAGTTGGCTAAGATTTCTAAAAATCCTTTCTTTGTATTGGTCTTAAAGTAATATTCAAATTTTCTGAGATACTGAATTTGGGATTTTCCTTAGTTGTCAGTTATAATCATGAAAATTAAAATAAATAAACTTTTGAAATGCATCAGTCTGTGTTTAATGAATGAATATAGTATAGGCAACAAATTTCCCTTTTTGAATGGAGTTGGTGAAATAAATCAACTTTTTGATGATATTCTAATTATATGACCAGCACCTGTATATATGAATGCATTAGTGAGAGAGCGATTCTACCTGGCAGCGTCTGATAGTGAAGCTGTGTTTTAGTTGCTAAGAAATACAAGCTAGAACTTTTCAGTTCCTAAGCTATTTTATTAATAAATCACAGAACACTGTTGACAATAATTCTATATGCGCGCGATCGTTATGTAGTCGCACAGTTTAGAACGGTGATTAACTTCGCTGTAAAATAAGCGGTTTAAAACGTTCATTCACCCGATCAATATTGAGCATCCAGATGGTATAATCAAACATCTTGTTTCTTGGAGTATGCATTTATTGTTGTTTTTAACCCAGAATTTTTAAGACTGTTAATATTGCGTTACTCCTTTGTTCCTGTGTAGTTATTCATTAATGACGGAACGTTATTCTAAAGAGATACCACAGCATCTCATAAATGAGCCAAATCTCAGTAACCCCCTCCCCACCACCCAACGTTCTGTCGCAATTAGTGTAGGGTTACGGGTGGAGTGCAGGAGGGCCGAACGTTGAAGAAGAGAGGTAGTATATCAAACGAGAAAACTGAACAGATGTGTGGACAAAGGCAAAAGTGCTGATGGAGGGCAGCAGGTAAAGAAATTGCCATTGTGTTGTTGCGTATTTGCTGAGGCACTGCTGACTTCACTCAAAAGAATACAAATCAGCACAACAATTTCTCTTATTTTTGGACTGTTCTGTAAATACATCAGCCAACAGAGCTCTCTGCTTTCCTCATTCAATCACCCATCCATTCTCCATTCGCTCCTTCTCAATTTCCTGCCGGTCTCCTCCAAGCTGTCATCTGTCCACTTCCTCCCCCGTGACTATTTTATGGCACTGTCGAAGCAAACTGCAAATTGAGCTTCTTTTCCCCTCGGTAACTTCTTTTTCCTTCTTCCTCCACCACCCCGATCTCTTTGCTATTCAAGTCCCCTGCTCTTCTCTGTCCTAATAGCTTAAGTTTCCCCTCTTTGTTCTTTCACTGACACCTAACATCTACCCCATAATCCTGTGTGCTGGTGCAGCAACTTTTCCCCTTGTCAGGGTGGCTACGTGCCTCATTCGCTGGAGAGGAACAATCGAGACAGCATTGACCTCCCTTTGTGCCTCGTGCCGTCCCTGGGGGGACTCGGTTTGACTCATCGAGCCTACCATGCCAAACGTGGCTAGATTATCCTGTCAGCGGCCTGTAAATCAACTAAACTGGAAGTGCTTTATATCGCAGTGATCATCAAGAGGGTTAGGGGTCTGAATTATTACCGTCAGCCTGAGCCATAAAAACCGGCACAGGAACAAGATGGCTGATGTTGAAGTGAGTTACAGTTTGTTTGGGGTTTGGAAAGATGGAATTATGAATGGTTGCTGTAACTGAGACGGATGACTTTGCTCAAATGAGTTATAGATATTTACTCATAAGACGGAGAGTAAAACAGACTAGTGAAAGTCCGACAAAGAGCATACACTTTTTTTTCTACGGTTCCATGATGAACCTTTAACACTCATGGAACCTTTTCATTGCACAAAAGGTTGTTTATAGTGGAAAAAGATTCTTTAGATTAGATTATTAAAATGTTTTTCACACTAAGAAAAAAGGTTCTTTAAACAAATCTTCAACTGAAAGATTCTTCTATTGCATCACGGTAAAAACTTTATTTTTAAGAGTGTTAATACAACCTGAAGTGGAAATTTAATTCAGCTCTGCGATCTCAATTGGTCTTCTATAGACTTCTGCTTGTTACAGAAAAATGTATTGTTTTTCATCACGGCCTCTTCCACTACTGACGCGACTTAACTTTAAAATAGGAGTAGCTTGACATATTACTCAATACATTTTTATTTTTATATTTTAACGAATACATTTAAATAGCGATGTTTTAATGAATCTATTTTTTTCACCCATTTTTCATCTGTTTTGACATTTTACCATTGCCTATTGCACCCCTCCCCCAACTGCATTAAGGTTGTGATGTAACATAAGTAGCGACAGATCTTTTCTTCCGTATTGTAATGTACATCTAAATGGATTATCGGGGGGAAAATCGGGGCAGGAACTTCAATCAGTCGATTGTTGATTGAATAGAGCCAGATCTGAATGCTTGCAGTTGATTGTATAAGGAAGAGAAGTCTGTCATTTGACTGAAGTTAACATTAAAGTTTAAGAGGTCAAAGAAATTGTAAAAAAAAAAATGCATAGATGAATCATTTACAGTAAGATCAATAACATGCATAGTGAAAATAGAAGAAATAGAAAATAGAAATAACATGCACTTTGTAGAAAATACATAGTGAATTTTGAATGAATTCATGCCTACTTGAACTCTTTTGAAGATGGTTAATCATAAAGAATCAGTCTTCTACAAAACTGCATATGAGCTATTGAACTTTAGTGTGTAAACCGTGATTCTGTCATGATGCTGCTCACTGCACCATGAGAGAGAGCTTCTCCTGCTGCCATCGGTGTCTTAATATTTCTTTGTCTCATATGCAAAGCAATCAAATGGAGTTTCTGATAATATTAAAATAAAATAGCTTTATTAACAGAACAAAAATTCAATTCTAGAATATAATTCTATTCTATTAATGCATGTATAGGGTACTATTGTGCTGATATTAACAATATCTACTGTATAATGTGTTCCTTTATGTAATGTTTGCAATAGAATCAAATCAGAACAAAACTTGAACTTTAGCTTTGTGAAATAGAATAAAATGTCACCTAGATTAATTGACTAACCACGTTTTAATCGGTCTGTTTGCTTAGCTTGCCAATTTGCTATTTATTTATATATTTAATTTTTTCCTTTCCCCCTAAATTTAATCCAACTATTCCACAACATCCTTTGGCCTACTTGTAGTGCTGCACATTAGAATCCAATTTAAATTAATTATAGAGTAATTCCACACTGATTCATGGAATAATGTATTGGATTAATAATTCTTTTGAAGAAGAAAGACAAACACACCCTCTCCTGACACACCATCTATCCTCAGGATCTGTGAGTGGTGAACGTAGGCTGATCTGTAGCATCATTCACCCTCAGCCTTTGTATGCACTGCTACTTTATCCTGCAGCCTCTGTTTAAACCATCTGAGATCTAAATAAAACTGAACTGCATTTCTGATCATGTTTCCGCATTAAATTGACAGACGCGTAACATGAGTAGGTTTGGAGAGTAGGGACTGTATCGAAACCTAGTGAGCTCCCTACCAAGACAGCATGTTTACGCGTTCGAATTCGAATACGATACGCCCAAAATGCGGTCTAGGTAGGCAACTCACTAGGTTTGAAGACACGGTCAGGGTGTGAGGGTTTTTTTTTTGACATGCATTTCTGTTTGTAGTAGACATATCAGCAAGTAGCCTAAATAACCTGAATGGGTATGTAACTAGTAAACCAGAAAACAATGAAGAATCACTTTTCGCCCTTGCATTACACATTACAAGCCGAATGAAGTACCAGAATCAGTTTCCTCAGTCAAACGGACGGGCCGTTCCTCACAGCATCATCCGCCGCGAGACAGGCACGCGGAAACGAACGCATCTTACCTGCTCGCGCGCTGAAAGCTCTTTCTCCAGCTGCCGGTGTTTGTTATGCCACACCAGATAATGTAGGTGATAGCGACTCTTCTCCGGAGTTTTTCTAGCAGAAATCATCCTCAGTGCATAGTTCGCTGCTGCACCTCTCCCCCGTTCCGTTTCCCTGCTTTTGTGCGATATCAGTTACTTTTGTAAAGGGCGCGTGCTGTTATTGCTGAGACGACGATAAGGGCATATCTCTCCCTTTTAGTATCCAGCATCCCTTTTTGCATAGTAGCTTGGCATTCAATGTCTCTATGTTGAAAGACAATTTAAAGCTAACGCGTGTGCACGAACGCTCTCCGTTGTGTTCTCCACTCCTCCTCGTCTCTTCTCCCTCTCCTCTCTCACTCAAACGCGCGCGCGCGCGCACGCTCGCGGAGGCTGAGGCAGGGCTCTGGAGAGCGACTCGCACCTATGAGCCGCTGAACTTCAGTGTGTGATTCTGTCATACATGCTGATGTTGCTCAATGGGAGAGAACACGGAGAGAGCATCTCTTTCTTAATAAATATCTCATAGATGCAATATAATTGAATTAATATAATTAATAGTATTATATTCTATTAATAGAATGAAACAGTCTCTTTATATTGTGCTTTATTATTTTTTTTATCAATTTCCATCCATCCATTCATCCATCCATTTGTATCACCCCAGACTTAACTAACCTTGATTGCAATAAGACTAGATCAGTTATAAAGCTTGAAACTTGAATATACTGCTTTAAATATAATACTAAAAAAATTAACCTGTCATGTTTTAATAGGTCTACTATCAAAATAAATTTCCCATGACTTCAATAGAATCTAATTGAGTTTTATAGTTGATCTTAACTTCTATACTTAAAAAAAAATAGTCTTTTATTTTATTGTGCTGATATGATTCTCTATTATGAAATGTATACCTTAATCCATTCACCATTTAAACCGAAGGACAAGACTTTAATATTAGCCATATACTAAAGTTTAATATTGCTTTCTCGTGAAGCATGATCACGATGCATATAAACATGTCAGTAGTCACATGTGTTGCCGGTGGAAACGCCATGAGCACAAATTTGAAGTAACTAATTGATTCATATTATAAAATTTAAAAGAGTTTCAAACTAACATTAAATAAGAGAAGCCGGTCTGTGATTTATGTAAGAATTTCACGAGCGTAAAACAAAACATATTATAATGTAATGTCCTTTTTAAAAAAAATAATATTAGACAACTGTTTTATACAGAGAACACATTAATGGACATTTTTAGAAAGGTTTCTCCTGGAGTAATTTTAGAACTTCTGTCGAATATTCAATTGAAAGACTCTATATAATTATTGTTGTTGTTGTTGTTGTTATTGGTATATGCCTGATTTTGTATAGTGATTGTTTTTAAGACAAAATTGCTAAATTATTGTAAACAATGTATTGAAGTGATATTGCTGATTGCCATGAATCTAGCCACTGCTGCTGATATGGCTTTAAATCATAAATAAATAAATACGTAACATGTGAGGAAAAAAAAAAAAGTAATCCAAAAGATATGCGTGTATTCTTGATTTGATTTTTTTTTGTTGCCGCCAGTTGCTTTATTAGTAAAATTTTACATTTTATACTTTATTGCTTGCAGATTTCTGTTTGGTTTTATCGAGCTAGGCTATGTGCAGATTTTAATATCTTTTTTTTTAATTACTGTTTTTGTACTTACAGTTGTGACAATAACACACATTCTTCACAAACTCATAGAAAAATCTTCCAGTTTATTTCATTGGCCTATCCAGAAAAAATACAAGTCAATCTTAGCAGCATAACAGAATAGATTAGAATAGAATAGAATAGAATGTGGAGTACTAAAATATAGGTAATGCTTCTTTTTTTTGGCAATATTCAATTTACTGAATACAAATGTAAAAATAAATCCTTTACTTATTTATTATTGGCCTACTTTAGGTTTATTAATTCAGCTATTGTAGGTATGCAAATAAAGTTATGTAAAATTCATCTACTCTGGTGGGCATGACTGCATGCTCCCTCTGCTCTGTCTGCCCCCGCCGTCGTTATTGCACAGACGTCAGAGAGAGGGAGAGTATGCAGCCCGCCATACAGAAGTGTACAGGGCAGTGGATGTAAATAAACCGTGTACTGTATCCATACTTTTCTTATTCCCACCCCCTTTTGCCCGAGACCGAGTCGGGGCTTGGATAATGGTCGGGGGGGAAAGAATAGTGGGGACGCCCAGAATTAAATAATCTGATAGCGTAAGGGGCCTTCAGAGAATTTTGATTCATTCAGAGGAACCGTAAAGTCCTTGCAGCGTTAAGACCGAAGACACCGCGGAAAAAGGAAGGAGAGAGAGAAGGGTGAGGACCGGGAGCTCTGGAGAGCTCGTCGCCGGCTTCCGGACATTCAGGGCGGCATTAAAATCGCAGACGTCGCTCTTGTGGGGACAGCCAGCAAATATCTTTAGTATTGGACTAAAATCTCCGGAAGCGGTAGATTTCGTTTTAGCAATGTCCAGGAAAGTCCAAAGAAGCGAGGTGTGCGCCGACTGCAGTGCACCAGGTAAGGCTGAGATTTATGGATTGAGGCGTTGTTGTGAGCTATGGCTGTCCGGAACTCGTTCGAGCGCGGCGGCAAGCGGGTGAACAGCAATACCGCATATGCGGAGGGATACGCGGTTAAGCGCATCAGGAAAATGGCCGAATATTAAGGACGATACTGCGGCCCAACAAATCTGCTCCTTTTAAACCCACTCATATTTTACTACTGCATCTATCTACGGTTTATAATACGATTTAACAACGGTTGTGCATAAATTGGATCATTTTATCTATTTACAAAACTGGAATATCTGTAAATGTGAGCTTTTAATTGCAGCTACCCTTCCGTGGCTAAAGTTTTATCCGTGGCTTGTTAGCACTCATCCTAAACCAGACAAGCCTAAGGGCTGCTGTCAATTAAAAGCCCCAGATTTATACTATAGGCCGGCCGGCCTTTGTATATATACATATTGTAGTGACAGTTAATAATGTTGAAGTGAGTTTAAGGGAATATTTAGCACGAAAACGGCCCTTGGAGTGAACAATGCTAACTGACAGTAGCTAGGCTGGGTTGCCAAGTAGCCTGCGGACTATGGGATGACTCCCTTGCCAGTATTTGAGTAAAACACATTCTTGTTTTTTTTTACAAACGTTAAATGCATTGTGGCTACGAGAGTACCAGTTCAGTTTGTCCGGTACTAGTTGATCTGAACTTAGGTTGTGACTAGTTAGCTAACTATCGTTAGCAGGTTGACAGGACACATCAAACTCTGACGTGGGTCAGTATTTTCTTGTTTATGCACAACTTTGCTTTTAGATAATTTTGTGGGTAGAAATTGAATCACACGTTTCCTGTATGTTTATTCATTTGTTTTGTTTATTTCTGGTGCTATATGCTGTTTCAAAGTATCCAAATAGCATTTTTGAGAGGCATTATTTATTTGATTCATATTATGTATTTAAAGATTTTTCCAACATCGATATTTCTGTATGCTGCTGTACATTGTCAAGAGTTGATTAATATTTTTATTGTTCTTTATTATTCTCAAAAGCAAAAAAATGCTTAAACCAGCCTAAACTAGTTTACTGGTCTCAGCTGGTTTAAACTGGTCTCCCAGTCTGGCAAAAGTGCCCCAAAACTCTTTAAAACCAGCAAACAGACCTATATGACCAGACTGGGACACCATCTAAGCACCTCAAACCAGCTTATGCTGGTTTATGGAACTGTATTTCTGTAATGATCTTGAATAATGGAAAAAATCATAATTAGCTGCTGCAATTATATATAGATCTATTTAGTGTATAGGTTTCCACTGAGCGAGGTTGTAACAATGCTGTTATATAGTTGAAGATATGTTTGAGTTGTTCATAGCCGTTTCTAGTCCCATCACACATGCATTCGGACGAGGCACAATTTCCTAAATACTACAGTGAAAAAGATGGATGGCAACCCTGTATTTATGTTTTAAATAAAGGGGAACTTCCTATGTTGTCCAACTTTTAGCC
The DNA here is from genome assembly GCA_037194245.1 of Opsariichthys bidens. NCBI lineage: Eukaryota > Metazoa > Chordata > Actinopteri > Cypriniformes > Xenocyprididae > Opsariichthys > Opsariichthys bidens. The sequence goes on along the minus strand of CM074284.1, from coordinate 16,060,468 downwards.
ACTTGTCCCGGGATGTCTTGCTCAATAAGCTGCCAGCAGTAAAACCACCCAAAAATAATAAAGACATAATAAAGCCTTTAGTTGTTTACAAAACATATTTTTGATGCCGCTCAGCTGTGCCGTCACTTCTAGCCCACCCTTGGCCTTGCTCACTTAGCTTCACCGTCCCCATGGGGGGGACCAAGGGGTGGTACGGGGGGGGCATGACAGCTGCTCCCTCATCCACAGCTGCTCTCTCTCCAGGAATGTACGTGTATGTGGGATTGTGTCTCATTTTTGACAGTTTAGTTATGTTTCACCTCCTCGGCTACCTGCAGTCATGCTCTAAGGTCGACCTTAAGCACCGTCACCAATGCTCGTGGCCGACCACTCCACATCTGAGCGCTTGTGTCTTTTTGCATCCTTACACACTCCCTGTCCTTGCGTTGGCCCATCCCGCGGTGCTGATTGAAGTTGTCATTTTCGTGTTTGACATGTTGTTGGAATGTAGCTATTGGTGAGTGTGTTGGAAGGTGAGGAACTGATGACTGAAAGAGGAGGAGGAGGAGGAGGAGGAGGAGGGGTGGTGGGCAGACAAGTAGATCCATTCTGGTAAACGTGTTATGAGAATGAATGAATGTGTGGAAGATTGTCAATTGGATGGCCACTGAGGACTGAATGGCGCCATGTGCAATGAGTCTGTATTACGTACGTAAACGTTGGAGTGTGTACATGTAAAATTTCATTAGACACGGAGAGAAAGTCAGGTTTGCGATTTGAAGGTGTTCAAGTTAATGGTTTCAAGCACTTAAAGGAAGGATGAGCTTGTTTAGAAGTAGGGCATCATCTTTGATTTTCCCACATGCTGGTGCTCACCTCCATCTCTGAGAATCGTTAGACAGAAAAGGGGATTTAATAATGCCGTATTCTCATTTAAGCCAATAAATCTTAAGGTCTTCCACATGCAAGAATTAAACTGTTGGCTGTAATATGAACATTTGGTGGATTAAACTAAGCCTTCTCTTCTCCTAAAATAAGGCCAATTATTTGACATTAATTATACATGGGATGCCGCCTCCTATTACTTTAACTAAAAGAGAATATCATCACATCTTTAAAAATTTCATTTGATTTTCAAAAAAATGGCTCTGAAAGAGATTCCAGTGTTATTGTTCCTCTGTGCCGTTATAGTTGTGGTGTGGACTGTGTACTCAAACTGTATCTTTATCATGATGGTTATCGGCTTTTGGTGTGACTGTGAATGGGCATTTATTCAGCAAGGATGCGTTAAATTGGTCAAATTTACCTGGCAAAAATTAATCCTGAAGAAAAAAAATGAGTTTCCCCAAAAATATTAAGCAGCACAACACTTTTCAATATTGATAATAATAATAATAAATGTTTCTTGAGCAGCAAATCAGCATATTAGAATGATTTCTGAAAGGTCATGTGGCTGAAGGCTGGTGTGATGATCCTGAAAATTCAGCTTTGTCATCACAGGAATAAATTACATTTTTAAATATATTTAACTATAAAACAGCGGTTTTAAATTGTAGTAATATTTCACAATATTGCTATATTTAATAATAATAGTAAAAAAAAAACGACAACTCTGCTTACTACATTCAGTATTAACGTCTTCCATTTTTAGATGTCATATTGTGTTTGCATTCATATGGGAAATCAATAATCATGTTATGACACTGTTTACATGAGTGCAAAATAATCTCCTTCTCACTCTAATCATATCAAACCCCTGCTTCATGAGATTCTGTGGATGAGATTATGTGCTTGAAGCATTGTGGGTGCTGGTTTAATTTTAGCCAGATCCTGGGGGTCTGTAGCAGCCAAAGGCACACTTCTGTCACATTTTTTACTGTTTACCTGAATGTTAATTTCAGGAAAGAAATGCCTATATAATTTTATGAAACATGGTTTTGACATTTTTATTAAATTATTAATTTGTAATGGTAGCTTAATTATACCACTTTTAATAAATAATGCTACATGACAGCTATAAATTAATAAATGCACTTTTGCTGGCCAAATAATGTCACCTGTTTATAATTCTAACATAAATCATTCTCTCAGTTTCCACAACCTCCTCTGTGTTACCAACTAGACTTTTCTATCAGAGGTATCGATGACTACAGTGTTCAATATAGCACCAAAAAAAAAAACAATTAGTTATAAGATGTAGTGAGAAGGCCCAGGAATATAAAAACATTGTTGTTTTTGTGATCAGTCTAAGCAAAGTAAGTAAGCCTGTCCATTTCTTGCCCTCATGTGCCTTTTTAGTATTTTAGCAAAGTCAGCCCTCGATTGATGTGGTCTTTTTGCTTATTCTCTCCAATGAAATGTACCTTACTCTATCATGTGTGTTCAGACCCGGGCTGGAGCAGTATAAACCGAGGGGTTTTGATTTGTGATGAGTGCTGTTCTGTGCACCGGAGCCTGGGCCGACACATTTCCATCGTCAAACACTTGCGACACAGTGGCTGGCCTCCTTCCTTACTGCAGGTAACTAAAGAGCCTCTCTCACATACATATTTCTGCTGTTTTCCTCAGGCTAGTAGCCTAACTAATGCGTCCATGTGTCTCAGATGGTGCAGACGTTAGCCAGTAACGGCGCTAACTCGATCTGGGAACACTCCCTGCTGGATCCCGCACAAGTTCAGAGTGGGCGCAGGAAACCGAACCCACAAGATAAAGTCCAGTAAGCCATCTCATCAACCATTCATGCATCATATCCCAGAATGTCATAAAAACAGAAGACTGGGGTTGTAATTTTTGTTTTATTGGTCTGTGCAGTATATAATTGTTCTCCTGGAGCTCCATGTAATAGCAGACCACTGAGACCAGACTAGCAAATCTGCTCACTCCAAATAAATGAGAGGAGATTTCAAAAGTAAAATACAGAGTAATTAAAGGGAAATTTATGACAATACTAGCATTTCCTAGCATTTTGAGCGCTGTTGAGTGGATTCTTAAATGGCTCTGATTGGCCATTGTGTTCACGCACTGCACATATGTCTGTGATTGGCTACAAGAATCAATGCTTCAAAAATATGCTGTAAATAGACGCCAGTGACGGTCTACACCGTAAGTACACAGATACACGGGGACATAAATGTTGAGCTCGTGAAAACAGTGGCCAACCAGAGGTGTTTCAGAATCTGCTCAGCTGCGCTCAAAATGCTAGGTGAAATGCTGGTATCGTCACATTTTTTTAAGTTTCGTTACTGAAGTCTGTAGATTTGACAATCCTAGAGCAGTGGCGAAGTGGTTAGCCTAGTCTAATCATATGCAGCATAATCTCATACAGATGACAAAAGTTTGAGCCCATCTGTCTCCAGTCATTTTCTGTACAGTCTTCATTGCACATTTGAATAATAAAGTACATAAATACGTAAATACATTTTAATATGAATAAAGAATTAGCTAAAAAACAAACAAGCAAAGACATAATTAGGTCCAAAATTGCATTGATTATTTTATATTTTTTATATACGTGTGTGGGTTTATGTGTGTATGTATATATGTGTATATATAAATGAATATGTATATGTGTATATACGTGTGTGTGTGTGTGTGTGTATGTATATAGGAAAATCTGTATATTGGCTCTGACTATATTTTATAATATTTTGAATACATTAAAAACATGATGTGTGTGTAATATATATATATATATATATATATATATATATATATATATATATATATATAGATATATATATATATAAAATATTTGTAACAAACAACAGACACATTCTGTTTAATTTTCTTTTTTCCCCATGTATATAATATGAATACAATTACAGCTTCTATTTATTTGAATGGGGAAAGACCAAGCTAAACTTTTGAATGTAAGATCTGTTCTTAATTGACTTTTATGGTTTGATTAGAGTCAAGCGTGTCAATTACATCAGAGAAGGAACCATTTAAAAAAAAAAAAAAATAGGATTGACTGTATCGATGTAGGCAGGATTATGGACCATGTGTCCTATTTTATATTGATTTGATTGATTTTGAAATTGATCTATTGTATCTATGTTTGTATCTGTCACCCCACAGCCCCACTAAGTCAGAGTTCATTCGCGCCAAGTACCAGATGTTAGCCTTTGTCCACAAGCTGCCGTGCCGTGATGATGATGGGGTCACTACGAAGGACCTCAGCAAGGTGAGACCACTCCACTCTTTATCTCTTCCCTCTCGCTCTCATTCTGTCTTTCCTCCTCGGCCTCTCTTTGCTCCCCACTGTCTGTGCCCTTGCAGGTGGGCCCTTAAAATGACACCCCGCTAGTGAATAAATGTGCCTTCCTCAGTGCTATTGAGCGGCCCTAATGAGAGGATACGCAGGAGGTCTGTTTGCTGGATCCCTCTGTCTTTCTCTATCACACACTCGCTTATTCTCTTGTTCTTGCCTGCAGCAACTGCACTCAAGTGTGCGGACAGGAAGTCTGGAGACGTGTTTACGGCTGCTGTCACTGGGGGCACAAGCCAACTTCTTTCACCCGGTAAGATCTGCCGTCTCGCACAGTTCTTTCTCTGGTCTGTCAATTATTCTACATCATAACTAAAACAGATCTTATGATTACTACATTGTTGGATACCAATTTTATGTTCATTGTGTGAACAGACAATCTGTTTCTGTGTCAAACTATGAACACTATTGTTCATTGTATCCAACTGTTTATAACGTTTTATTATTACTGATCTGATCCAATGCATAAATACTTTCCTAACCAAAATATTTCTAGTTTTCTGTCCTCTTTCCTTTAAAGTTATTACTATGGCAAACAATGTAGATGCATCAGATATTGACTATATTGTTTGGGAGGGGGGTTAGGATTTCATGACTTGTGAAGATTGTATTTGAAAACAGCAGAGTGAACAGAGCCTGTAATCTGTGGTGGTTAAACATCTGACGTTCCCTCCACAGGAAAAGGGCACGACCCCATTGCATGTGGCTGCCAAAGCGGGGCAGGTTCTGCAGGCCGAGCTGCTGGTGGTGTATGGGGCGGATCCAGGAGCTCCAGATATAAATGGCCGCACACCTATAGACTATGCAAGGTAAATACTAAACACATGCGCTAGCTCCGGTAACACTTTACAATAATGTTCATTAGTTAAACGTTAGTTACTGTATTAACTAACATGAACTAACCATGAGCAATACATTTATTACTGTATTACTGTTATTACTGAAAATGCAATTGTTCATTGTTTGTTACCCCTAGCTCTTCATCCCCGATTTGTCTGTTTGTCTTGTGTTTTTGGAAAGAAGTCTGTTATCTGCTCTCCAAATATGCATTTATTTGATCAGAAATACAGTAAAACAGTAATATTGTGAATTATTACTACTATTATTATTATTATTATTATTGTTTATTACAAATTAAAATTTTCTATTTTAATATATTTTAAAATATAATTTATTCTTGTGATGCAAAGCTGAATTTTCAGCATCATTGCTCCAGTCTTCAGTGTCACATGATCCTGCAGAAATCATTCTAATATGATTATGATTAGGGCTGCAACTAACGATTATTTTGATAATCGATTAGTTGGCCGATTATTTTTTCGATTAATCGGATAAAAATCATAATTTCCCTTTTTTTAATTATTCTATTGACTAAAAACAAATTATTGCACATCCTGCCCAATGTTCTTCAAACAAATGTGCCAAATGAATGCTATGAACACATACAGTGCTTAATGTCTTAGACTACCCGTCACAGAAAAGAAAACAGAAATATTTTAGGGATCTGACAAAAAGTCATTATTGACACAATGTCCAAAAAAATGTTATATTTTGTTTAGCCAATATTTGGCTTTGAGAACAGCTTGCATTCTTGCTGGCATTGATTTCATGTACTTTTCCACAGTCTCTGTTATTGACTGTAATTGGGCATCTGAAAAAAGATGCCCAATTTTCTGTCTTTCTTGTAAAACAGTAAATTTTAAAATTCATGACGACAATATTTATATTTTAGCATTAGAAATATGACTAAACAGCTTAAACATACCGGTGTATTAACCATTACAGAAAAATAAAAATGATTTTGGTAATCACCAGTACCATTAGTTTAGGTGGCGGTGGTCTAATAAATTTAAGCACTGTATATAGTGAATATAGTTTAAATCTCTACATTAAAAAATAAGATCAAAAACACAAACTCAGTGTTAACCAACAGTCAAGAGAAATGATCTGCTGGAACACACACAGAACCTCTTACTGTCATTTCTTTATCCTGTAAATAATAGAAACGTCTTACCTTTATTCAGTGACATGCTGTTATCCCTTTACAGTTACTACTCCCATGAATTCCTGAATGACATACTGATTTTTAAACCTAAACTGAACTGTCAACAACAGATATTTCAGCAAAATGAACATTAATTGTCTCCCTCTCTCCGCGTTCCGTCAGTCTGACGCGGGCGCGCGCGCGCCGGCGCTCATTCAGTAATGTAAAGTTTGAAGTTTAACGCAGACTGTCAGGACAAACCTTTTTGCAAAACGGAAATCCTCGCGTGAATTTGAAACATGTACTGATAAGGATATAGCCGTAGAATGAACGTTTTGCACTGAGGACGCGCGTGCATCTGTCAAGCGCCTGACAGGGCAAGCCATGCTAAACACGGAGCTAATGCATTAGCTTGAAGCTTCAAATAAAGAGTTCTCATGTTTTGGGCAGTTTGGACCGGCGAACGTTTTGCGTGCACGTGGGCAGACCCAACTAATCGATAATGACAATCGTTGTTGATGATTTTCATTATCGATTTTATCGATTAATTGTTGCAGCCCTAATTATACGTTTTTATTATCATCAATTTTACAAAACAGTTGCTTAATATTTTTGTCGAAACAGTGATACATTTTACATGATTATTTGATTAACAGAAAGTTCAAAAGAATGGCATTTATTTGAAATTTTAGTCTTTACTGTCACTCAAGAAAAGCTTACTGACCTTGAACCTTTGAACTGTGGTGTGTGTGTATGTATACATGTAATAAATATATATATATATATATATATATATATATATTTATCACTTATAGTGATCTATAGTATTTGGTTTGTGATATGAGTGTGCTCTTACAGACAAGCAGGTCACGTGGAGCTCGCCGAGCGCTTGGTGGAGTGTCAGTATGAGCTCACGGACAGACTGGCCTTTTACCTTTGTGGACGTCGCCCAGGTGAACTTAGAATATTATAACCAGTAACCATGGAATAAGACCCGTTTTACAGTATTCAGTATTTCCTTTAATAATTCATTTTTTGTTGCTTCATAGAAGTCCAAATTGCTGGGAGTGTTGATTAAAATGGTTTATAGTGCATTTCTAACATGTTTTCTGCTGAGTTTGGTGCACTTTCCACACAAATATAGGCAGCGACAACTCTTATTGCACCAAAGTCTCTGTTGTGCTGCTTACACATGCAGCGTGAATACTGTTACCTGTTAATTTGGGCATCAAAAAAAAAAATGCCCTACTTGTGGTTTGTGTGTGTGTGTGTGAGAGAGAGAAACGGAACAATCTGTCCTCCCAAATGATGATGAGGAAACTTCAACATGTTTTTCTTTTGTCTGTGTTTTTGCAGATCACAAGAACGGTCATTATATCATCCCTCAGATGGCAGACAGGTACATTGTTTGTGTGTGAGAGTGTGTCTGATTCAGAATAGAAATAAATATGGAAATGCATCAGTGCAGTTTTATTTATTACCTGACATTATGCATGATATCCTCCCTCAAGTCTTTTCCATAGAGCTGCTCATACAGGGTAGACACAGTGTACTAAGCTCAGTTGGCAGCGGGTGTATTTGAGTGTGCTGGCCAGCAGGTTGCGCCACACGATCAATCAGTTTGAATTAGGGCAGAGTGTGTCCCTAACCTCTGTAGCTCTGACACCTCAAATGCACCACAGCTGAAAAAACTTTACTGACCTGTCCGGAAGTAGTGTTGATATGGGGCCTATCCCTTTTCTTTCTCTCCCTATCTGTCTGTTTTCTGCTCACTTTTTCGGTCTCGCTCACTCGTTCTCTGTTCTCTCCATCTTGCTGCGCTTTTGGAGGCAGAGCTCGCCCTAAGTGCCCGACGCAGAGGTATCTCTTTTCTCTCACTTCTCATCCCCCTCTCCATAAACCCTGCTCTTTCTTTCTCACATGGCCTTCATCTGGATGTGGGTGTCTGAAGGGATGAGGCACGAGTTGAAGAAAATATCTGCATTTGAAAATTATCCTGTTATTAACACATTTAAATTCACTATGAAGTCAAAATTGACCGTTGTTACCTCAATAAATCTTCCTTATCTTATTTTGCATAAATTAGTGCATGTTATCATTCAATGCTCCACCTCTGAAAAAAATGTCCTTACACTTTAGCAATGTAGGTGAATGTAGGAAATGTTGCCTTTCTTGCTTCTAGTTAATGCAATAATTCTTTAGATTAGAAAAATGAGTCATTATCATTCATTTTGACCCACATTTCTCTCAAACAAAACAGTAAAACAATGTAAACTCACATTTAGGTGATAACATTCTAGTATGCAGCATCACAATCCAATCAATTCCTAATGGAGGTTTAAAAGAGTATATCTCCTCCTCATCTTTTTCGACTCCCCATGTCCCATCCCCACACTTCATCCATTCATCCAGCTCCTCATTCCCACCTCTCTCCTTTCCTCTCTCCTCATCTTTCTCTGTCCGCATGACTCCAGCATCCTTTTACTCCTGTGTCTGTGTCTTTGTCTTTGTGTAGCCTGGACCTCTCTGAACTGGCCAAGGCAGCCAAGAAGAAGCTTCAAGCGGTGAGTGATGCAGGTTAATGAGCTGCTACAAAGAATTAAAGGGTTAGGTCACCCAAAAATAAAATTTTTGTCATCAATTACTCACCCTCATGTCATTTGACACCCATAAGACCTTCATTCATCAATGGAACGCAAAGATATTTTTGATGAAATCCAAGAGTTTAAAAAATTTTTTTTTTATCCCCGATAGAAAGCAATGCAATTACCACATTCAAGGTCCAGAAAAGTAAAAAAGACATCATTAAAATAGTTAACGTTACTACAGTGGTTCAACCTTAATGTTATGAAGCGTCGAGAATACCTTTTGTGCGCAAAAACAACTATTTTTTTCTCCCCTGTTGGTCTTGTACACAGCTTATATTGTATAGACAGCGCAGGCTTCTGGGTTCTAGGTCAGAACGCCAACTCAGTAGTGGCAGACGCTGTGCACGTGAGCAGCACTTCGCATGCGTAGAACACAATACCTTTCTGGACATTGAATGACGGTAATTACTTTGCTTTCTATCGGGATTAAAAAACCTCTCGGATTTCATCAAAATTATCTTAATTTGTGTTCTGAGGATGAACGAAGGTCTTACGGGTTTGGATCGACATGAGGGTGAGTAATTAATGACAGAATTTTCATTTTTGGGTGAACTAACCCTTTAAGGGAATTTCGAGTTTTTGGACAGGCACAACACAAAGCAACATGCAATAAAAACTTTTCCATGTAAAGTGTACTTTGGTTTTGATGCAAACCCCAACATATGTGTCCAACCAAATGCATAGCCTTTCAAAGTATTCTCCGTTTGATAGTGTCTCTCCATTTGTCCAGTGTCAGCGCACTTTCTCTCCGGAAATTATGAGCGATAATTGGCCTTCGTAGTCGTTTAAACTAAAGCTGTATGTATCGTTAACCCCCTCACCCATGCGCTTGTCAACACGGTCGTCTATTGTTGTTGTCGTCTCTAGTATTTTGTTGTTTGGATAGTTTCTTTTTTTAATTTGTGACGCAATGGGCAGGGGCAGTGTTGCCACCTTGTGGATGAACTAAATAGAGCCATAAAATTCAGTCTGTGAGTTTAGCATACAGAGTACGCATGATTAGGAAACATTTGTCTGTGCAGCTTATGTACTGTACTCATACCCTAGCATAACCGAACTATCCACCTTATTTTTCACGTAAGAGCTGGTGCAGCCGTTTGTAAATTGAATGCGTTTGGCTTCCAGTGTCATCCACTTATATTGTATTTTTGTAACTTGTATTTCTTACCATAATATTATAATGTATTATCGTATTTATAAACACACTGGTCTGTTGCACAAATTGATTTACTGTGTTACTGCACTTTGTTATTCTTCTTGCTATTCCCCTATGGCGAAAAATAAAGAGAAAATAGCTTGCTTCCACATTGCAAAATAATGTGGGTAATTTCCGGATATTCCAATATTTCCGGATGAAATGGAATTTTAATGAGAAAAATAGAGGGCATGGGTTGATTTTTAGTGGGCATTGGTTATTCATCTTCTGCTGCTTATCCGGGGGCGAGTCACAGGGGCAACAACACCCCAAACTTCCCTTTCCTGAGCCACATTAACTAGTTCTGACTGGGTCTGCAATTGGAATTTTGATAATTCCCACTTCTCAAGTCGTGATTACGAGCTCGTCGCGTTCAAAATCGAAGGGCATTCATGTGCAATTTTTACCTGGGAAAAGTTGTTTACGATAATATCGAGTGCACATGAAGGCAGCATTGGTCCTAAACATCTCTAAGTAAACAAGACATTGTATTGATAATTTATTTTTATTTCTGCACTAATGCGCTGGGAAGCTCCACCCACACTGAAATCTCATTGGTCCAAAACGTACTCCAATTCCTGGTTGGGATACAGCATTAACCTCTTTTCTTGAGAGATTTGTGATGAATATGGAAAAACTCAAACTTCAAATGCTTAGATAATCAGTAGATAAATTTAGCAGATGCTTTGAGTTCCCTGAGCTTACATTTAATCTTTATTTAGTGCCTTGTTTGAGCATCTTGCTTTGATTTGTCTTCTCACTGATGGCTTCCTGTGTGCTCTGATTGTGGTTTTCCTTTTCTTTTCTTTTTTTTTTTTTCCTCTATACCTGTATCTTAATGCCACATACTGATGTTTGTGTGTGTGGACACAGTTAAATAACCGCTTGTTCGAGGAGCTGGCTATGGATGTGTACGACGAAGTGGACCGTAGAGAGAATGATGCAGGTAAGACTCAAACCCCCATCTGTTCCTGTCCCAGCTTTCCCTGCTTCTCACTCTTTCCCTAATGTAGTTATGGAGCTGTCCAGAGGCGTAGGGGACAGTTGTAGTCGTGTCCCTGGAGACGCAGTGATGTGTGTTGTATAAACACTGACTATAGAAGGACTTTAGCGGTGCAGTCAGCCTCTAAGAAGGGAGGGAGAGGCGCTTTAGATGGAAGGAGGGAGAAAGGGAGCGAGGGAGTGCCGCAGGAATTCTCTCCTCCTTCTGTCTCTCTCGCTCACTCTCTCTACTCCTGTTCCTGGTTGTAGAGGAGAAGAGGTAGCATGCTGGGGTGGCAGACTGAGATTCTGATGGTAAGCAAGGCTTGGAGCGAGGCAGGGGGCCAAACACACACAAACTGAACGGGAGGGGTAGCTGCGTACTCTCTGAAACCTCAGGGCTATGACATCGGAGTCTGTTTGTTTATATTTGTCTTGTTTATATGTGTACGTTCTGTTTTTCTCAGTGTGGCTGACAACTCAGAACCACAGTACTCTTGTGACCGAACGGAGTGCCGTCCCCTTCTTACCCGTCAACCCTGAATACTCAGCGACACGCAACCAGGTAACACGCACAGCATTTTATTCCTGAGCCTCAAAGGATGTGTTTGAAGTATGTTTGGGAGGAAGCGCTCCGCTCCTGCTGCCCCCTTGCGTAAGATGCCGTCACTTCCATGTAGGCCCGTTTTTGATGGAGGCACAAAGGAGAGATGATATCTGGGGTGCAGCAGACACAGGGCTAAAAATAGATATTTTGTGGCCGTATGAACGTCTGAGGCTCAGGTTTGGCCAGCAAACCGACGAATGGATGTTTTCCAGCTGCGTAACTGCTGCAGACACGCGACGGCTCCCTCCCCCTCTGTGTTTCCACTGGCATCCTTGCATGACCTTCTCTGTATTTCTGCTTGAAATAGTTCTTTTATACAGCAAGACCACTAAGTGCGTTCACTCGGGGACATGTTTCCTGCGGGTTGATTGGTCAGGCTGAGAATTTCCTGTTCTTTTGCGTATACATGAGACATGGAAAGAGATGATAGGAGGAGGGACGCGCACACCCAGTGGTCAAGAGTTGGAACACCGAACTGTTGATGTGGCACTGTTTTCCAGCCTTTAAAATGTCCATGTTGCCCTCGGCTAAAACAGTCACTCTGCAATACAATTTACAGAAGTCTAAGTACTCCCTATAATAGTTTCACCCTATAATATAGTCCAGCAGATTTCCTGTATTGACGTCATTCATAAAATTCTACTCATCCCCCAAAACTTTCGTATTCGGTTAGAAAAAGTGCGTTCTTCTCTCCGTTTAACATGTTTTTACAAAGTTTCAATCTATTCGGCCGAATTCCATGAATTTTCCCCTTAAATTAGTGTAAAAAATTTAAGAGTTTGTTTATAGCTGTATAATTAGTTTAAAAACGCATTTTGATTCACACTACCATTCAAAAGTTTATTATCGGTAAGATTATTTAATGTAAAGTCTCTCTCATGCCCACAGTGGTCATTTTCAATATATTTTCAAATGTATTTCCTTTTGAACGATAGTGCATATAATGTGCATTTTTGTCATTGCTAGGGGCGGCAGAAATTGGCTCGCTTTAATGCACGAGAATTCGCCACCCTCATTATCGACATTCTCAGTGATGCCAAGCGTCGGCAGCATGGAAAAGGCCTGACAAGCCCCACAGGTGAGATGCCCAAATTGCATTTCTCAAACTCTGAATTTTGCTTAGGAGAATATCAATAAAGGAGTATATCAATAAAAATCTCCTTTATTGTATATCAATAAAGCAGAATATCAATAGAGATCGATATAGCTAAGCCAGTGCAGTTTCTCCTCATATTAATGGTGTTGTCTTTTGTGTTTGTTGTTTTTCAGACCCGCTGGATCTGAGTCAGGCAGACGATGACCAGCACGATTACGACAGCGTAGCGTCTGATGAAGACACAGACAGCGAGCTGACTGCACAGAATAACAACAACACTCAGCGTAACAACCGGGCAAAGGTGAGCTCATCAAATGGTCACTGGGTGTTTACCTGGGAACAATCATCACTGTACTCCACCTAAACCTAATTATAAGTGTGAGAGGTTGAAGATTTGAGTTCATCCATCCAAATGTTTATCGTGCTTAATAATGAAACCACCTGACTGAATTGAGGAACATCTTAAAACCTTTGGTCAAACAAGTTCAGATGATCCACTTAATCTTGGGAAATTTCTTAATTTCTTGAAGGTTAGGTTAGACCTTGGTAGTAGCTGATCTCGGTTCTGCCACACCAGCAAATTAGTATATTCAGTAGTACAGAAGCCAGCAGTGTCATGTCCCAGCATGCACCACTAGAAGAACAGTAGGAGCAGCCCTGCCTCATATTTGCAGAATGACATCATCCCCTTTCAAGGCTGTGATCAGTGAAGCTATTGTTCTGCAGCTGAAGACAGGAAGCGCTGTCTAAGCTTGCTCACTCCACATACCGGAAGTGACGTGGCTGAGAATTAAACCTCATATTCCTCACTGTCGGGTTTTAACGCCTTCTCCAGTAGCACTGCTGTTTGTCGTCACGTGCAACCATTTATTTTTTTAACCCAAAATGGTTGACTTTTTAGTGCTTTTTGTATATTATTATGCTTTACCCATTCTAGTAATGCTTTATAATAACGTTCTTTAAAATCTCCATTTTGATGTTAGGTTTATGGAGGTTTACCTCAAATTATCCGATTTGTTTGTTCTGTTAGTTTTCTAATAGATTGAACTACTGTTTTTGCATGCCAAATGTTAAACGGGCAGAAAAAAACCTTTATCTACATATCTAGGAATGTAAATGTCATAGAATTGTGGTGGGCTTTTTAAACTCAAATTTCTGATGTTTAAAAAAAGTAAAAACGACAAAAATAGAAATCTTTTTGTAATATTATGACTGCCTTTACTGTCACTAATGCACACATGCTGAATAAGTATTAATTTCTTTCCAAAGCAAGTCTTGACTGACCCAATACTTTTGAACGATAGTGTAAATACATTAATGAAATTCATAATTGTGTGTCTTTTTGGAAAAATATCACCTTTCTCAAACCTGTTCTTTTTGATGTTGTCATAGATTATGATTTGATTGGTGATTTTGTGTTGTGTTCATCAGAGCATGGACTCGTCCGACCTGTCAGATGGGCCCATCACACTACAGGAGTATCTGGAGGTCAAGAAAGCTCTGGCCTCCTCAGAGGCCAAAGTTCAACAGCTCATGAAGGTCAACAACAACTTAAGCGAGGAGCTGCGGAGGCTACAGAAGGAGGTGCGCCCACCCACTTTATTTAAACTGTGTCCTTGTTTTAGAAATACAAGTATTTCAGACAGATAGAAAATAAACGCTGCCATAAACTACAGCTCACCATCACACAAACTGATCCCAAACCATCAAAAAGAGCAGAACAATAATTACATGCCCTACTGTTCAAACGTTTGGGGTTTGTAAAGGTTTTTTTTTTTTTTTTAATGTTTTGAAAGAAGTCTCTTTATGTTCACCCAGGCTGCATTTATTTGATCATACAATGCAATAAAAACAGTAATATTGTGAAATATTAGTTTCTATTTTAATATATTTTCAAATGTAAATTACTCCAGTCTTCAGTGTCACATGATCCTTCAGAAATCATTCTAATATGATGACTTGGTGCTCAAGAAACATTTTTTATTATCAATGTTGAAAACTGTTTCCACAAACATTAAGCAGCACAACTGTGATAAATTGTTTTTTCAGGACTCTTTAACAACCAGAAAGTTAAAAAGAACAATTTTTTTTAAATAGAAATCCTTTGCAACATTATAAACATATTTACTGTCACCTTTGCTCAATTGAATGCATCCTTGCTGAATAAAACTATTTGTTACTTATAAAAATGTTTTTACTGCCTGCAAACGTTTGAACAGTAGTGTAACTGTCATATACCATGTACATCTCTCTGAGAATGAAGCCCCTCCTTATTCAGACAACCTTAAACTTCCTGTCTATCAGAATGACCCCATTTTGTCGCCCCCCAGCATGACGTAACCATCCACACTGCAACTGTTGTGTTTTCTTTGGTCCTTGTGTTTGTGAATGTGTGTTTGTGACTCCCCGTGATACCCCTCCATCCCTGTAGATCACGCGGATGCAGACGGAGAACAGCGTGCTGCGGGGGGCCCAGGCTGGGGCCGGGGGCGCTCTGACCGGGGGTGGTGGCACAGGGCTGTGGTCTGGTGGGGTAAGGGGTACAAGTAGTGGAGGAGGGGTAGGCGGAGACTCCGGCCTAACCACACCCTCGTCCACTCCCCTCCGCCGGGATAGACAAGCTTTCTCTATGTATGAACCCGTGGGGACCACCCCCAAAGCTCTCACCCCAGCCCTGGACCCCCTGACGGGCCGCCTGCAGCCTCTCAGCCCCGTAAGTGTGAGCATTAGTGGCCGACCTGATCTTTTCAAACTTTAAACTCATTCTCCCTCTGCTTACCTGAACCTACACTGATGTGCTGCTTCTGCCTGGAGCACCTGCTTTCACTCTTACTCACTGCTCTCTACCGCCACCTTATGGACAGACAGGAGCATTTCCTGCTCTGCCCTGATAACACCTTTCTTTTTCTAGATATTGGTGGTATCTCCAAACTGAGATACCTAAATAGGCAGCATTTTTAGTCATTATGGCTGTGTGTGTATATATACATGTACATATATTTTACACCTGGTATCAACATCTTGAATAATTTGATATTTGATAGTAAGTGGACCGTCTGGAATGACTGTATCTTAATTATGCCGGCCTACATTTTTGCTTTTATTTCTGCTATAGATCTATATATCTGCATGTCAATAAAGTTAATAGAGTATATGTATGTGAGTATTAATTAATACATTTTTTATTAACTTATAATATTAATTTTTTAATTTGTTTTACTTTTGTAATTCCTTAGCTTTCTCATCGTGCAGAATTTGTAACTTAATGTATTTATTCGTTTAATGTGCTTCTTATTATCACAAAATCATAGACCCGAAATGGGTCTTAATACCAGGTTTGCCTATGATGCTCAAAATGCTGCTTTGGTAGGCAGCTCGATACATTTTGAGACAACCATTATATATTGTCTATGTAGCATAAGATGATGGAACTGGCATGAATTGCTTTGTCTTTCCTAAAATGGTTGATATGCCAAGAGAGGCTCTCTCTGAGATATGCTTGTCTTGTGCAATGTGACATGTTTGGAATGTTTATAAAATTGATTTATTGGTTACCTGATTAGTGACACTAAAAGGAGTTAAGCTGCATGGCACTTATCAAATGCGTAATGAAGTGATTCCTGTTGTGGGCAGTGAATTGATGTGCTGCTCCTGACAGTGCTGAAATGGGAAATCATCCTCTGTTTGTAGATATTCATAGAGCTGTAGGATGTATTTCAATGTCTTTTGAATGCCTTATTTTGATTTGCTTTAATTGCTTTTGCAATTATGCAAATATGCTATGTTTTGATTATGCAATATTCCATTTCTGGGCTATTGCTGACAGTGTGTAGTAGCCTTATTTTCTCATTAGTCATGGTTAATGTATTTTAGATGCACCTTCGTGCCTGTTTTATTAACTGCACTGCCTTCCAAGTAATGTAGTGTGCGACTGTTTATTAGTATTTTCATTAGTTCGGAGGAAAGGATGTGTTATTGCACTGTTAATTCAGTTTTGTTTTTGAGCTTAGTGAAGAAGCTTGCTGTTCTGTGACTGCAATATCTAATAACATCTACACTAAGTTTCTTCTGTCTAACAGAATTGTGGTCATTAGTATAACATCATGCAAATTTCCTTATCTAACTGCCCTGTGCAAAAATGACTATTTTCTTTCTATCCTCTGCCTACTGACTGTCATCTTTTCTCCTCCTCTTAATCTCATTCTGCTTGTCAGGTGCGAAAGGGCGCCCCTGCGGGTCCCACCCCCTACGGAGGACCGCACCTGTCAGCCTCCACTGACGGACGATATAATGTGAGTGCCAGTTTCCATTCATATCTGCACTGACATGCGAGTTGCAGACTGTGATGTATAACAGACCTCTGCGCATGTTTGTCCTGTCCAGCTACCAAAAGCAGGAGAGAAATACGGGAGCGGTACTGATAGTGACTATGACAACTCTCAAACATACGATGTCTCTCTTGGGTGAGTGCGAGCCACCAATCAAACCATTTTTGTGGACAGAGGTTTTACTGTATTTCATTTGCAAAAACTGTCAACTAAACAAACTTAAAGGTCTAAAGTCCCGTTCACACCAAGGATGATGATTATAACGATAAGATATTGTTCAAAATATAAAAGAATAGCACCACAACTGCAATGATAAAGCCGCATCCTGCTTTTAAAGAGCTTGAGCATTTTAAAGCGGCAGACGGCAAAACTGCAGGACTCGCTTTGAATAAACAAAACGATATTGTCAGCTGGTGTGGACGCCAATGTACTTACTATCTTTATAGTTATTGTTCTTGTTGTGAACGGGCCTTAACGCATGAAGAAATTAAGAAATGTATTGCTATTGTAGTACTGCTGTTGCACTTAATATATTTATAATTGATTGAATTATTTTAGTATATTAAAAGTTAATTAACATTAATATATTAATGTACATATTTATTATATATTAATAAAAAATTCTTACATGGGAGTAATATATTTGTAGATGTTTGTTTTATATATATATATATATATATATATATATATATATATATATATATATATATATATATATATAGGGGAGTACAATAGTAATATTACTGAAGTGATATATTTCTAAAAGATTGGTATTAGTAATATTACATGAGATTTTTACTGCAGAGGGATCATTTTACCATAATTTGTCTACTGCTATGTAATATGATGCAATATAAGTATTAATAATAATATATAAATATTATATAAATATTGCTATATAATAATATTATTTTTGGAAGTAAAAGTGTAATATTGCAATAGTAATATATAATTATACTTTTTAAAAAACTTCTAACTTAAACCCATTGACGATGCACTTCATGCCGTCTGTGTGGATATTTGAGTGTTTTTATTGTATGCATGTGTGTTCATATGTTTTTTTTCTATGTCACGTTGTAGTGTGGGCCGCAGCAGTGAGGACGACAGCAGGGGGGATGTGGAAGACACAGAGTGTGACCCTGACCCCACGTTGCCCTGCACAGAGGATGTCATCCTCAAAACCGAGCAGGTCACCAAGAACATCCAGGAGCTCCTGAGAGCTGCACAGGAGTTTAAACACGACAGGTAAGATGCACTGTTACCCCTCACAGCTGATTGCGGTGTCATTTTGCTGCAGTTTGAAAGAAACCCATTGTAATCTCTGTCTTTGATTGCAGTTTTGTGCCATGCTCGGAGAAAATCCACTTAGCTGTGACAGAAATGGCCTCGCTATTTCCCAAGGTAAATGAATGCGTCCTATGGTGATACTTTGCCTCAAGATATCCTGCAAGATGAACTAAATCTGTTCTGTCTGCTTCTCGCAGAGACCAGCGCTGGATGCAGTACGTTCTTCCTTGAAGCTCCTGGCGGCCAGCGCGTCCCGCCTGCAGGTGGAGTGTCGTAAAGCGGCGCCCTCCGACTCGTCAACCAGCACAGTGGACTACCAGCTGCTCACCCAGCAGGTCATCCAGTGCGCCTACGACATCGCCAAAGCTGCCAAGCAGCTCGTCACCATCACTACCCGCGAGAAAAAACAGTGACCCACCCGGCACACTGGGGTCCAGCGGGCAGGGGCAAAGACTGAGAAACAGGAGAGGAGGAAGACACTAAGTAAAAACTGACGGCTGGGAATCTTTGGTCAGGTTGATAGAAAAATGATGTGAGGGAACGAAGATGGGAAAAGAAAAGTCTAATGCATGGGTGGTCAATCCAGCTTTGGCCACCCAGATGCAGAGATGTGGAATGTTTGGGAGAAGCCGAATGGAGCGGCCTGCTTTTCCTTGCCCTCCTTTTCTTCTTTCAGTTGTTTTTCAGGAGGATCTTCTCTCGTCTATACATCTAAACATGACGCAGACCCACAATTCAGTGCTGACGGTCTGTTGTTCTCTTTGTGAAATACTCAAGCGCTCCTAACCATCAGAGAACCAGAAATGTTCCTCCTAAATTGTTTATTTTCTGTTTTTCCTCTCTCTCGTTCGATTCATTTGTCGTTTTTAAGTGCCGCTCCATTGGCCTGTTTCTCTTAAGACATATGTACTGACTTTAAACAACACACTGGAGTTATTTTAATGAGTATGACTTATGTTTTGCATTATTGTTACAATTATTGACGTCTTCTTTTGATTTTTGTTTCGGTTTGTCAAGTGGAAATCATACAGAGCTTTGTGAACATTAACAGGGGTGAACAATAACCTGTGAAAACTAACCAGAACACTCCCGTCCTCCAGTGGTAGAAGCACTGGTTCACTCACAGTGTTTTAATGTGTTCTACATTTGTTTTTGTCGAAATGCGTTGAACACTAGCCAAAGGAGCAGAGGGGAGCACAAAGACAAAGGTTGGGGTTGATGTACAGAAAAGGCTCGCCGGATCTCGTCCCGGCTCCTCGTCTCATCTCATCTCAATCCCAACGTTAATGGGTTTTGCTATCAGAACAATGCAAATGTGTTAGCACAATCATTACATTGTCTTCAGCTTATTAGTTTAGGATAAGACACCATGTCTTCATTTTCTGCACATTATTGACTTAATTGAATGGCCTTCTTCATCAGTTTAGCGGAGTAAAGAGGACTCTTCGGGACCAGGCTTTTTTGTTTTTTTTGTGTGGTGTTTTTTTTTTCTGTTTGATTTCATGCTGTTCTTTATATTTCTTTTTCTTTTTTCTTTTTTTAAATCAAGCTTGTGTCGTTAATGTTTAATAATGTAAGAAGATCCTTATGTTCTATAAGCTACAAGCATGTGAATGTTGATGGTTGAAGACGACCACTATCAATGTTCTCATCACTAACATTTCAGATACAGTCACAGGGACTCATGTGCTGTCCATCTGCTGCATCAGGACCAGCGTAGTCACATTCTCTGGCATCAGTCGTTGCGATCGGTGAGAATTGTGGGGGAATGAGCCCCTCGCTATATCAATGTTCAAGGGAGAAGAGTTGAACTGGAGCTTCCTGTACGAACGCACACGTAGGTGAACGTTTGATGCCACATTGTGTGCGTGCGCGATCGAATCGAGTATTTGTACAGTTACTTTGCGTTTTAGATGTCATGCTACAGGCCTTAAAATTCCTGTTGTTTTCCATATCTGTTTTACCCTGCCAGCCTTTTAAGTTAAGCCTTTTATTTTTTCTTTCTTTAACTTGGGGAATGGGATAATGTTAGCATCCCCTGAAAATGTGTCAAAAAGATTGTCTGAAAATCTCTTGCCTTTGCACATCTGCTAGACTGATTTTAATCAGTACTCGAGTAACTTGTCTTTAACACTAGAAGCACATGGTGAGTCAAAACCGTGTATGCATAAATAAGTATACGTTCCTTTTCAAGATCTGAAAATGTCAGGATGGTCACTGGGTGATGGCTTACTGTGATGAAGACTTGGGAGAAAGAGCTTGAGCCTTTATTTAATAAGCACTAAATTCAGAGAGGTATCTGGGAAAGGGAGTCTTTGCACACACACACACACAACTGTCCAGCCCTGAATCTGATTCCTTTCAAAGTAGTACGAAGACATCCTGCTGCAGATGCATACATGGCTCAAATAATGCACCTGTGAAATTATTTTTGAAGACTAATGCACACGCTCACACACTCTCGCTCTCTTTCCCTCTCTCTTCCGTGATCTGTCATACTAGCTGCACTGTACTTGTTATGACTATTTGTTATCACTCGTTCTTACATGAGAGATTAGCTGATGGGAGAAATTTGTTTAGCAGTGGCTACCTGTAAGATATAGAAATGAATTAAAAAGACTAAGCAAAATCATTTAAATCGTAATAAAGACTCATAAGCTGTACATTTGTAATAAATAAAAGAAAAAGTCTCCTGTGAATTGTTCTTTATATCTTGCCATTTTAGTTGTGGGGTTGTTAGAGGTCACAAAATGTGGTGTGTTAATATGCATGGTGTTTCCTTTGAATGGAAAAAAGCTAAACAAAATAGATTTGCGTATACTTGATTAGTAGACACTTTTATACAAAGTATCTTAGGAATGAGGAACACTAAATATCCAACTTTTAATTGTATGCTTGAGGAGAAGTGAAAGGCAGAAAAAATAGAAAAATAAAAAATGAGTTCTGGAAAATGCCTTAATTTATGGCTGTAGTTCAGTTAAGTGCTTGAGGAAGAGGTGTGTCTGGAAAACATTAAACTATATTTTCCCCCGCGGGACATATAATTTATGCACTACGTCAATATATCAATATTTTAAATTCTATTTGGCTGAAATATTTACCCCACCCATCTTATATTCTACCAATTATAAAACTACTCAGGACTACCAACTTTTGAATTCAGTTTGGAGTAAGATTTGAGGGAGTTACGATTTGATTTCGATTCAATATCTATTCGTTGATGCATTATTATTAAAGGTTAATTAAGAACTGATTGCACACAAGGCTGTTTTTTTATTAATACTAATAATGTTATAATACATTTTAATGGTATAAGAGAAAAACATATAATGAATATGTAATAAAGTGCATTTTTCTCTGCAGAGCATTTTACAGTCTATGGATAATTAATGGTTTTTTTCTGAGGTGAATGACGTTACCTGACACCTTGTTTCCAAGCAGACTGAGCGATTACATGAGCCATGATACATTTCAGTAAGTTGTACTGGTTCTTTCAACATACCCTCTGATTCATGTTTATTTTGTACTGTAGTGAGAGGAAGAGATGATCGGTTCACCTGTCAGTCAGATGATTTTATTAACCCTTTGATGCATAAGCTATGCAAAGCCCTTTTAAAGCATGATTATTTCAATCATGTTTGAGTGTTTCTTTGATGAATCTTTGAAAGAAATGTATTTTATCATTTATTTATTCCAGGTATTCATTAAATATCTTGTTTTTGATTTCCACAAATCATTTTGATTTTTCCTTTGTTACTTTATAAACAAACACAGTTTTGAGTTTTTTTACTTACATTTTTATATTACTTTTATTTTTATATATATTTTTATATTTGAAATAGGAACACATTTCCTGCAGAAAACTTCACTGTCACGTGTCTGTCTGTTTTGAACCTTCTGTTTGCTCATCTTCAGTTGACCCTGTTTGATTAATCATTTAGTTCACCTGATGTTCATTAGTCCCTGTTTTGTTCACTCTTTGTCCACTCACTGTTATGTTTTGATGTGTTCGGCCTGCCTTCGAGCTATTATTAAAGCTTTAGAAGTTCTTTGGAAACCTGTTTCTCCTGCTTTCGTCTGCCTTGGTGCACACGCCGTTACAGATGACCGGACCCCTAAAAATGAACTGAGCTGAAGACAAGCTCCTCACCATTCAACAGAATGGACGCAGTACTTGGAGGAGTTTCTATGCGTTTCTCATCAGGTGAGCTGGAGGGATGCCATGATTAATGCCTGCTTCCGGATGGGACTGGATGTAGCAGACTTTATTAATGTCCTCGATTTAAATGATTTGAATTTCTTTAATTTAGATCGTCCTCATTAGCTACATCCAATCAGTTCCTATCAGGATGCATGTAGGCAGTCCAGCTCACCCTAAAACGACACCCTCCACATACTGTTAACGTTGTTCTAATGTTACTTTCACATTATTCGAACATGGTTTTCAGGTTGGTGAGTCTTTTTGGTGACTTTATTATGGCTACTAAAATGGCTGAAATGGTTGTAGGTGTAAATCCAACTCCACTAAATGAAGTTTGATGAGATCAAAGACTTGTCTGATGTGTTCCCTGAAGAGGAAACTCTGACCCAGTCCAATAAATTGAGTAAAAAGGGATCTTACAATCATCCTGCCACTCTTGACAGAAGCGGCAACATTTCAGATAAAAGTCACAGGGACTCTGGTGAGTCCGGTGACTTTTACAACATTTTTTTTCCTCCAGTGACTTTTACAACATTTTTTTTTCCTCCAGTGACTTTTACAACATTTTTTTTTTTCACCGGTGAGTCTTTGTATCAAAATAAGAGTTTGTGATGATCAGAGGAATACCTGGAATACTGGGATGACAAAATTAATGAGAGTCCACACACCTTAAAGCCCAATCAATTAAGACATTCTACAGCCAATAATATAAATTCTTTTTTTTAATATCATTATCAGGTCATGAGCCATAATTAAGAAATGAATATTACATTTTATCCGACTCCAGTAAACACAGAGTCTTAAGGAGAACGTGGAACAGAGCAGCAGAATACCGTTTAAACCTCTGAAAAGAGTTTATAATTAAGTATGACAGGGGCACAATGCATCTCTCAAAACATGTGCTAATACATCTCCAACCCAACATGACATGATATAGACCTCTCCTGACTCTGGCTGGAAGTTCAAATGAAAGAGAGTTTATTTTTACGCCATTACTGTAAACCTGGTATTACCACGTTATAAGAACTCAGTCCTTTCACATCTACAAAAAGTCCTGAGATAAGTGGCTTATGGAGTAACAATGGGTCTGCTGCAACCCTCTAATACGATAGATTCATGGTGGTCTGTCATGAGGCAAACATAACATGAAGCAAATATATCAAGGGTGGAAACATCCGTTAAAGAAACGTGTAAACATGCTGGTGACAGATAGTAAGGGGTTACTGAAACACACAAATGCTGTTGTCAGTAAAAAAAAAAAAAAAAAAAAAAGATAAAAGATTTGGACAAAATAAAAAGGTTAATATACATGGGGTAGAAACATGGACTGAAAAAAAAAAAAAAAATGTTGCTACTAATTAGTGTAAGAAACACCTCTGGATAGATTCTCCTGTGTGCAGATGTTGAAAAAAAGAGAAACTACTGGAGTGAAGCATGAAGAGAGAGAGCAGCCCATCATACTGCAGAGACTGCAACATCTGCAAAAGACATAAATAAACAAATAAAATAATTATTAAGTACACTAGTTTATTTTAAATACAAATTAAGATAATATTCAAACGATATTTAAAATAAACTACTCTCCGAGCTGAAATGTGTTGGGAAGAATGAGTTTGGTAAAAGTTGGATTTCTTTTTCTTTTGCAAATTTGCAATTTTGTCTGGCTCAATCAGACAATTGGTGGGTGGGAGTAAATAGCATCTGCCAACAAGGTGAGGTTGCGAACAAATTTGTGCTTGGTGTAAATAGACACTTTGAAATTGGCACAGCTTTACTCACAGTCCTCATTCGTCTGCGGCAGACATGCCCTTCACTGGCTCGGTCTCTCGCATCTATGGGTAGAGAAAAAAGTTAAAAGTTAAAGTTAATCTTTAAAAACATTAATAAAACACTTAAAAGTAATCTTTAGCAAACCTCAAAGTGAAAAATAATTCCATACTGTACATTATAATGTTGCCCAAATTTACTTGTAGCATTTAAATTGAACGATTTTAGTTAGGAGTTTTAATTTATTCAGGGACAAATGGTATAAATTCTAATATCTGCCATTTATCAATTAGTCTGGGCTTGAAAATAATGAATTATTTAGTTATACTAAGACATCTTAGGTGAAAACCTGTGAACAGTGTTGTTGAACTCACATTATCAAGCTCTTTCTGTGTCTCCTCCTCCATGCGGCGGATGTCCTCCATGGTCAGGTCGATCCACTGGTCTATCCAGCAGAAGAGCTGCCTGTGAAAGTTGGTGAACAGACGCTTCTCTTGCTGAAGTCAAACCAAACAAACATTAATGTTTCATGAGTCACCGCATTAAAAATAGACCAACACACAAACACCAAGCCCTCTAATAAAATGAACAAACATTAACTGTTTATCTTTCTAAACTGCACCTCCATGATGGACATTTTGTGGAGTCAAACTGAACACAGCATGAAGTGTTTGATAGTTTTATACCCTGTGGATGAAACTCTCCACTTTATTCTGCAGGCCAAACCACTTGAACTTGACAGTGACTAGTTTATAGGCACACATATGAGGGCAGTCCGTCTTCTGAGGAAGTTCTTTCTGCAACACACAGGAACAAACTTGATCAACTCCAGGACTCTACATACATTCTGGAGCTATATATCTAGAATCAATTAAAGAAACTATGCAAACCTTCCAGTCAGGTCCTAATGGCCCTCTACCAGTCTTCTGTGATTTAAAGGTGGCTGGATCCTCGTCTGGTTTGTAGTCCTGTGAAGACGTTTGAACAGTCAGCAAGTCTCAAAGTTTTGTGCATTAAAAGTAAAAACTCAGCTTTCCTTACCTTAGTGTCCACCTGAGACCTGTCTGCAATGTCAATGTGTACCACCTCGACCTTCTTCCACTGTTCGGGGTCAAGGTTATGGACCTTCAGTGGACAGAAAGGACACGGTTGGTTTACAAGATTCTTACAGATACTCATTTAAAATCAATTTCTTGCTTGATCTTATGCGTTAATCTCCATAATGTCGACTCACGTTGTCCTGTTCACCGAGGTCAGGCTTGTGCCATGTCTCAATCATGACTAGAAAATTGTCCTTCATGTACTCGTTCTATAAAAACATAAACAACAGATTTGATACACAGACACACTGCTGTACAGGTCAGTAAGATTTTTTTTTTTTTTTTTTTTTAAATGGAATGAACACTTTTATTAAGCAAGAACTGCTCAAAAGTGACAATAAAGACTGTTCTTCAAAAAAATGCTGTTCTTTTGAACTTTCTAATTATCAAAGTATCCTGAAAAGGCATAGCAACGTTTCCACAAACACTTCAGGCTGTTTTTAACATAAAATAAGAAAATGTTTCTTGAGTGATTTCTTAAGGATCATGTGACACTGAAGACTGGAATAGTGATGGTGAAAATTCAGCTTTGCATCACAGGAATAAATTACATTTTGAAATAGAAATTAAAATAGAAAACAGTTTTACATTATTACTGTTTTTACTATAAAAATAAACTTTCAAAAATACTACCGACCCCAAAATTGTGAAGGGTAGCGTACATTAGAGAATAAAACCCGTTTACTTGTTAAAGGAATTGTTAATGCTATTAATATTAATAGAAAATGTTTGATTTGGCAACACACGCGTGTGTCTCATACACTCACCGTAAGAACTGGAAAGACGAATGATGGTGTAGCGAGCGCATGAAAAATAAGAAAAACAGTTTAGAAGAGAATTTCCTCATTCCTATGAGTTCTGTGTTTAACAGATCAATCCTGCTTCAGGTTTGTGTTCATGTGTACATTCAGCGTACTGTGTGCGGTACCTGTGCGACAGTAAGGATAAGCATTCCAGGCCTTCTCATGGATATTCAGGGCAGTTGAAGGAGCCAGTAACCGTACAAAAGTTGGAACTTTACTGCATAAAACAGAGACATTGAGATTCCCAGAGAAAAACAGACTATTGTTAATTTTACAGCTTGATGATGGGACATGAGATGACCCTTACCAAAAAATGATGGGATATAGACCATAGTACTGAATACAATTACCTTTGCAAGCGGTAGATCTTGTGCGTGTACTGTCCCTTTTCTCCATCCTTCTCGTAGGGCTCATTTTTCAGGACCTCCACCCCGTCTCCACCTCCCGTCTCATTCTTACTAGCCTCTGCTACAGAGAACAGCTGACCCACCTGGTACTGTATGTGAGAGGATCATGTTAACTTGACATTCATATGCAAATTACAGTATAATAGCAAACAAAAGCACATTAAAATCGAATGTATTCTGTCATGTCATGGCAGCGTAAAGTGCTGGGAGATGATTCAACATCTACATAAATAAATGGCCATAAACAATTATAGAGGAAGTGTTCAAATGATATAGTCTGATGATAGAAAAGAGGGAAACTGGTGTCTAATGCCACTAGCAAATGCAAGTGCACCTCGAGTTCTCCAACTTTGACAAGCTTCTGCAATGACTATGAATAGTAGGTGCATAAAAATTATTTATTGCAGTTTTGGATATTTTGGAAAACGAATCCATTGTGGTTGCGACAACAAACCGATAATTATTTTAATGTTATGACATTACAATGACTGATAAATTGTCGATATTAAAAACACGTACTATTTTTTCTACAAAAATTAAAAACAATCATTTTAAATGCCACAAGTGGATAGTTTACAAAAATTGTGTCATTAATGCTGCCTTTGAAAATTTGATAATTCCCACTTCTGAAGTCGTGATTATGAGCTCATCGCATTCAAATTTCGAAATAGGACGGCGTTCAAGTACGATCTTTACCTAGGAAACTTGTATTTACGATAACTCCGAGAGCAAGTGAAGGCTTATTTACTCACCCTCATAGCGTTCTAAATCCGTAAGACTTTCGTTCATTTTCAAAACACAAATGAAGATCTTTCTGATGAAATCTGAGAGCTTTCTGTCCCTCCATAGACACATGTAACTACCACTTTGACGCTTCAAAAAGTTCATAAAAAGTTCATGCAGTCATTTCTTCCATCGTATAGACCCGTTTCAGTCTCTGAGTCCACTGAACCGAGCTTGGAGAACCTTCTTCCTTCCAATGTACCGTTATCATCTTTTTGGCTATTAATAACAATATCCTTAGTACATATCTATTTTCTTCATTATACAATTTTTTAGGCAATACTCCCAATAAACACACCACTGGATTTTTTACATTTTCTTGAATCTTTGGGCAATCCCAAAAAATATGAGTATGATCACCTATTTTACATTTTCTCCAACACAATGCTACAGATGGTTCCTTTACACATGTAGAAATCACATAAGGAGTATTGAAATATAGGGCAAATTTTCTGAAGAGAAAAAAGAAACGCTTTAGAAGACGAACAGATTGAATTTTGGCTTTTATTCACATACAAACATCATCAGATAAACAGAAGCTCAAGCATGTTCTCTTGACGTGTGAGAAGCGGTGAGTAACATTTGTGTGTTATGAGGCACGTTTGAGCTTCCGGAAGAGATTTGATCTCGAAGGATCTGTTGAGCTGTTTATGTTCGCTGATCAATGTTTACATGTGAATAAAATCTGTTCATTATATAAAGCGACCGAGTCTCTTCAGAAAATCTGGACTAAACCGCTCAATTCACAAGGATTAGTTTTACGATCTCTTTATGAACGTTTTGAAGTGTTAAAGTCAATATCGATAAATAAAAAACACTCAAATACAGTCTGATAACCAATATTAAGTATATATTATAAAACGTTCTATAATATATATTTTTTTGAAGTATACTTCATTAAACCAGAATAACCACTGAGATTCAGACAGAAATGAGTCATGGAGCTCCCAGCAGCCCCTGCTCTCTGACTGCACCTACACTGGGCATGTCTGCAAAACCAGCTTCCACAATGTCATATCCTCTATGTGCTTCCCGTTTCAGATGGTCAGGTGGTTTAATTCTCCTCTAGTCTGTATTATGTGGCGTTTTGCACAGGTGAAGAGAAAGGAATGCAGCTACACATGCCAAACCTGTGCCTGTTTTTACTGCCATTTAGACAAGAACAATTGACTTCTTCAACAATGATTTCTTATTCGAACACGACAGATACAGAATTACGGCGGCAAGGCGCTCAGATCTCCAGGGTAAAAACACACCAACCTAAATCAACAACTACTACAACAGGGAAGGAAAGCAATGACAGGGATAAACAAATTCAACCTTTGCTTGGTAAGCTTGGAGCAGAGATGGTACTCTTGATAAAGTCCGATAAACCTGGTCTCGGGTTACAGTTAATTACAGGCTGTCCTAGTCTACTGTATTCAGTCAATCCGTTAACTAGGCCACTTTCCCAGAAACCTCGGACTGTTTCAATTCGGCATTTTAAAGTCCTGCCTATCAGGACAAACTGGGCGGAGTCTGGAGAACTGTCATAATGGCAAAATTCGTCACATTATGACAGATTAAAATTTTTATAAATATGTAAATAACAAAGAAGCACCTGTAAGATCTCAAGAAAAGGGAAAAATGACAGTACATACCTCTTCAACAGAAATGGGCAAGACGACTCGACTGAAAGACAAAATAGAAAGGCAATTAAGTGAGCAAAAATGCCATGGTGACCTTTGAACTCTTCATTCATTCAATCCATTTGCCAGCTTTGTATCTCACAAGCCCTGTTTTCACCATCTGAAGACCACTGACACAGTCATGTTCAAGTGAGATATGAGGCATAAACTAAAGTTACATACAAAGGCATACAATTAAATCTTCAGAATTGTGTTTCAGCCAAGCGCAACAACATAAAAACATTAACAGTTAAACTGATGAAAAATGCATACTAATCTTTTAAAACCAGGATTACTTCCCACATCTTAAAATTCCCAGGTTTTCCATGACGTGTCGAATTAAAAGTTCTTAAATCACCATATTCAAGTATTATAAAAGCCATTAGGGCTGTCATGGCATCATAACATCAAAGTAGCGACATATTTTACAGATAATAATATGCAGTTCAGGTAGCATTTCATTTTCTTGTTATGTTATGTAAATATTATTGCCATGATATGGTCAGAGGACTAAATCCAGAATATCTGGACACCAGCAGCACATACTCTTAAGTCTCAAAGTGCATTAGACGTGACGTCACACTGCACACCGGCGCATTATGACGCGTGACCGACACAACTGCAGCATGTGACAATCACATTCATACACCTTAAGTTTGAGTTTTGAAAAATTTAAAAAAAAAAACAAAAAAAAAAAAAAAAAGAAGAAGAAGTTAAACTTCTTTTCTTTCACGTTGTAAAGCAAATTAACTAACTGATAAAAAATTAAATTAAATGAGTGATAAAAAAAAAAGCTAATTTGACTGGATTGGAATATAAATAATAGGACAATAGATCAAATATTGTAATAAAAGGCAATTAACACTTCGAAAAAAACATCCATTATTCATTGTTTAAAATAATAACATAAATCCACTTCATTTGGCAGCTGCCGGCGAAAGTTAGCAAACGCGCCCCAAACTCAAGTTCACCGAGAGATTAAAACTTCAGCTCAGTTAAATCGAACAAAAATACTTACAATTCCTTTATTAACATGTTACCGCCTTCGGCTCCGCGTGTCCAACATTCAAACTAGCTTAAAGAGAGTTTATTCTTCGACTCTTCGGTCCTCCCCGCCGCGACTCGTTTTCAGATCAAGTTCCTGGATTTCTCATTTCTTTAAATTCATTTCCTGAAAGATGTCGACAGGATCGTCGCGTCGTCACGACAACCACGCCCACTAGAAGCGAAACCGAATCTGATTGGTCACAGAGGACTTGCGCCACACCCTGCACTGATATTTAACTCACACAAATACACTGAAACTGTGACTGTGTCCATATGGATGTCAGGTAGATGTACTTGTTCCGCTGGTTTTAAATTTAGGATGAGACCTCAACAGAAGGGATTTGGGTGTGAAGTTGTTTTTGTTTGAAATCTTGAGCCTATCCTGGCCCAGACCTGACTTTCCAGTCAGCCTGACAATCATAGATAACTAGGCTTTCTCCATTCCACGTTCATTTATGTTCAGGCTTGTGAATGTTGTACTACTGCTCTTCTATGTTCTAGTCATATGTATATACATATATATATATATATATATTTATATATATGAAACAGTCCAGTCCAGTATAAGTGTTGTATAACAGCTCAAAAAGGTTGAGCTAACTTGTATTGCAACAACTGAAAGCTTTCGCCACACTGCCATCTACTGTTCAGTTTACTCACATAAGCCAAAAATGCACAAACAAATATTTCATACAAATTAATGTTTTTATTTATTTTTCACATATCTGATATTTGCTTGGACATTTATTCAAAAAGGTGCTATATAGTAATAGAATGAAGTAACCCGAAAGCATAGTACAGTAAACCACCCACAAAAAAGAAAAGAAAAATATGTACACGTACACAACCTACAAAGTAGATAAATCAACAAAATAATCAACAAATGACAACAAGTACAATACAGTACAGAGAGAAAACAGTGGTGTTAAAGCTGATCTTTCCCACTTTTCTTCCCTCTTACATCTCTGCGTACGGGCATGTTTCACGCTCATACACATACAGTGGGGTATACTGAACCAACATTTAAAACCAAAAAAATGTGATTGTGACTTCTGAGAAAATGACAAATTAAGGTATGGCAGTGAGTAAAAGTGCTACTTCTTTCGTTCTGAGAGCAAAAGTTTGACTCTCACATTCATTGCGCTTAGTACAGTACTGCATTAGATTGGAATTCACTTGCAATATATCCAGGCATGTTCAAGCCATCAGACTCACGTCAAGCCTCAGCTCTGATGAAATATTCACAATATGTGGATGTTGCTGGGTGTATCTGACCTGTTCCTCTTCTAAGGGGTCATAAAATAAGGTCACATTTATGGCCACTGTTGAGAAGATAACATGCACAAGTCCTATTTACTCATCCAGGACCTTGTTTGTGTATGTCTCTCAGTTATGGAGAGACAAAATTATTTTTCTTTTCAGGTAGGTTTACTGTAGAAAATACTGTTAAAGTGAGTGAGGTTGTGACTTAACCCCAACATCTTCAAATCAACCTTTTGATGAGAAATGTACAGTGATCTGCACAAAACACAGTATCTAC
The DNA here is from genome assembly GCA_037194245.1 of Opsariichthys bidens. NCBI lineage: Eukaryota > Metazoa > Chordata > Actinopteri > Cypriniformes > Xenocyprididae > Opsariichthys > Opsariichthys bidens. The sequence continues at coordinate 16,028,781 of CM074284.1, read as the reverse complement.
ATCAACACTGGAATTCATGTTTAAAAGCTTTATGATTTTACACTGATTTTCTGAGCATAGTTGAGCCAAATCCATCTCAGGACTCAAAAACCCGATTTCGCTCAATTTGATGTATTTATCACATTTTGTCATTCACAATACTGGCCTGCAACCAATTACAAGCTACAAGTATATCAGTTTTCCAAAGGGATTGTCATCAAGCATGTCTCAAAAATCTCCCTTTTTTTAATCGCTATGAATTCAATTCAAGTTCTTATCACTACAAGGTGTGTCTCTGATGAGTATCCAACTGAATTCTGTATTTGGTTTCTGTATCATTCATCTTGACCAACGCAGAAACCTGCTTGCTTTCTAGTAAGCACCATAGTTTAATACTAACCAGACCAGAAATCTTGAGAACATACACGAAAATCTTGTATCTTGTATGGCTAACATGGTTTTCGTGTACGTATGAGGTTGGAACAGAACGCATATAGTCCGTAATGGCTAACGTAAGCACCTCTGTAATTATAAACCCTGTAGTGCAAGACATATACGATAATGGCCTCTAATTTACCGAGAGCACGCTATGTCGCCTTTTTGTACTCCTAAGCGCACATATGTGACAAAGCAAAGCTTTGCAGGTGAATCATATTGAAAGTGAATACATCTGATATGAATTATTACTCTAAAAGTGAAACACCCTGAATAATCGAGTCAGTACGAGGAAAACATTTTGTGCTAACAAGTGAAGCTCAACCAGTAGTACTGCATGGGAAAGTGGTATAGGGTACGGTACGATCTGTGTGGAATAGTATTGCTGGTGAAGATCAAAATGTGAGGCTAATCCCCAACATACCGCTTTAACAGAAACCTTTTAGACCCACATGGCTTCTACGACCTTCTGAATGGACAGATATGTACAAATGCATCATCTCACCCATAGATGTACTGGATCTGCAGCCCAGAGCAAATAAAAGCACAATTGTCATACTAAAATTGTGTTTAGTTTACATTAAGCCTCAGGTGCCACGGTCTGAATGTCCTTTAAAATCAGCACAGTTCAGAAAAGGCTGCAGGTTCATGCTCATGCTGTCCAAAGCATGCTTGTATATATGAGATTAAAATCTAAAATCTGTCCACTTCCAATGAAGGCCCATATGGGACAGAATAACAAGCAGATTCGTTCTGCATTAAGGTAGTTTTTCAGTTTTGAATCATATTCAAACCGCAATGGAGGATCCTTGTCTTGCATTTCAGCAGCTTTGTGAGCTTAAAGAAACAAAGTGAGTGAGGTAACAATGCAGAAAATATCTGAAACAAGCTTGGCCACGAAGCTGAATACTAGTGATGTGTGTAATACTCTGTTCAAGATGCGTTCCTCAAACCTGAGAGAATTTCACTGAATTTGCTTTGTCTTTTGTATCGTCATGGCGTGAAATTCAAGACTCAAGCTAAAATTGCAAGAAAAGAGGGCCATTCTCATCTTTCTTGTCAGGCAGTACATAAAGACTTGTCTGTTTTGAGGACAAGGCCATCATTTTTTTTTACACCTGCCTTTCACAGTGTCCATTCAGTCCATTGCATGTAAACGTGTGTTTGTGTGGCACGTTGTGAGACTCTCGGTTGCTTTGGCTGTATTTTGTGTTTGTGTGTCTGTTGAGAAAATGTGTGTGTCAGACAGAAGGAGGGATCAGGGAGGTGTTTATCACTATTTTTTGTGACCTGCAGTTCTCCCCCCCCCTCTTTTTCCCCACCCTCCTTCCTCCTGCTCTTCAGCTGCTGTCATCTATGTGTTTACAGTTAGACAAAGGCTTCTGGGTTGGTGCCGTTGTTGATCTGGACATAGATCTTGGGGTCTTCCTCGCGCTCCTGCTTCTCTCTGCGCAGCTGCCTGCCGTAGCACAGAAGATAACTAGGCAGGCAGAATCCCAGCATGCTCAGGACCAGTAACCCCACGTTTACCTACACAGAAAGACAAAATTTAAAGGTGATTTATGCTGAACAACAACTTAAAAATGTGGTTTGTGTGCAGAGCAGAGATATAACATGGGTTTAAGAGTTTGAATAGATGCTTTTCAAGTTTTTTATGTAACGGAAGTAGTGACAGATATTTTCTTCCATACTATAACGTACATCTGAGTGAAACGGATTATTGAAAAAGAAAAAATGTAGGGCGGCGACTTGGTTCTGTGCATATGTTGTTGATGCAAACTGACATCGGTTGTCCCCCCAGTGATGGAGAAATTCAACAGGAATCCACACACTCAGGAATTTTGCGTGAGGGCAAAAGATTTCAAGGGTTGAATTCACCGTGTTGAGTGTGAGCAGTGCTTCGTACATGGCTAATAGGGGTGAAATGGTACATGTGACGGTTCGGTGCATACACGAATCAGACGACGAATACAGTCAGTCACAGGCGACCCAGACTCCAATCCAAACACTGTTTGCTAACAACAGGCCTAGATGCTGTTTCAGTTTATTTTTGTGAGTGAAAGTGAAAGTCGTGACTTCTTGTCAAGTATGGTGACCCATACTCGAAATTTAGTTGTGACCTAATGGTGAGGGAGCCACAACTACCCCACTTGAGTGCTACACAAACTACACAAAAGTATTTTAAGTTGTTTCCGCTGTTATAATGAGACAAAATTTTAAAAAAAATTAATCCTTTTTGTCGTGTACTTTTGTAACACAAGAGATGCTTTTCAGTTTTGTAGCTGATTGTAACCAAAAACTATGACCTATGCAAGAGTGCATTCTGTTTAGTTCTTAATACACCAAAGGAGGCTGTACTGTATCAACAACCTCAGGGACTAAATGCCGCTAAGTGGAACAAACTGTAATTTGCACTACTGTCACTGGGATGTGGGAATTTGTTGCCTTTTCCTGTTGAACTTGTATTGAACCGTGACCCCAAAACCAAGGTATGTACCAAATATTAACTTCTGTGCTACACTACTAGACCTTTTCGGCCTAAGAAATTCTTCCAATGTGACCACACCTTTATTACACAGAATAAAGTAAGTCATATGGGTTCGGATCAACACTAAGATGAATCATTTCTGGATTAACTATCGCTTTAAATATTAGTAAGAGACAGTTTGCTCACCCAAAGTGGGTCTCCATCCAGTGGGCCCATCATGGCCATGAAGAGAGGTTGTTGCAACAATGCAAAAAGTGCACTAATGAGGGACTGCATTCCTGTCAGACTGCCGAACTGAGAGGACGGGTACCTGCACCAGTAAAGAAAACCAATGTTCTTTAATCAGGATTGAATCAAAATGAATAAACACCCAAAGCACAAAAACATACTCACACAGCAGCATACAAGCCACCAACGGCAGAATGGATGAAGCCTCTCACAATGGTGTGCAACACAAAGGATAAAATCTAGGAGGGAAACAAGAAAACGGTTACTCAGTGCTTCCCCATGGCAAAAATATGCCTAGTTTTTTTTATTTTTTTTTATTTTGTCCAATGCATAAATAATGACTAGCTAGCTTTGAAAGAAAGCTGTAGTCAGTATTGCCACTGGGGGGCGCTGTTGTGCTACTACATCCCAGTGCATCTGCTGCAGTAACATGTGAGAGGGGCTCTGCACCACTTCCTCTCCTATTGGGTACAATATTGTTCTGCAGGCTGCGAGACTGATGTTTTGCTCTCAGTTACCTGTAAAGGAAGATTGGGCACCAGGCAGGTCATCCCAAAGCCGACCAGCAGCAAATTAGTGAAGACGAACGCGCGGGTAGCATTGTTGATCTTCTGGATCTGTCTGTCACGTTTCTTTGGCTGAGAAGGATCCCTGAGGGAAAAGACAAGAGTGCATTACGCAGATGCAATGCAACATTAAGCTTGTAATCAAATAATAATAACAGGTTGAACTGGTTGGCGGCAATTGTCAAAATGATGCATTAGGCAGCAGGACGCTTATTGGTACACTCACTTTGTTACTTGTTTCTCGTTTTCATCCTCACATTCTTTGAGCCTCCAATCCATGATGTAACCGATCACAGGGGCCGTCAGGAGACACAGCAACTGTAGCACCCCGAAGATAGATGTGTACGTGCTCACTAAAAGAGAAATAAATTTGAGTTTTAACATTGTTTATGATTAACATTCTGCCAAACAGAACATGTGTAAAAACGCTTTAACAATAAAGCTGATGCCAACTTTGAAGCTGATGACATATACAAAAACAGAAAAATACAATTTTATTCAGCAAGGACACATGAAATTAATCAAATGTGAGAGTAAAGACATTTATAATGTTACCAAAGAACTTTCTATTCTATTTCAAGTGTTTCTTGAGCAGCAAATCAGCATATTAGAATGATTTCTGGAGGATCGTGTGACACTGAAACCTGGAGTAATGATGCTGAAATTTCAGATAAAAAATATATTCAAATACATAAAAAAATTAAATTAAAACCTAATGTCAAAGAGACTGACAAAATATGAATGTATTTATATATTAAATATATTTTATATGAAAACATAAAATATCAATTATATTAATATTAAAATGTATTAATTTAGCATGAGATGGAACAATGCAATTTATTAACACTTAAAAATGAACAAAGTGTAAAAAATCATAAATTTACAGCCTTTAAAAATGGAAAAGACACCCATTGTCATAGAATGACCCATGATTTGTTCCTGTGAAGATTAGGTGGACAGATGAATGATTGGTTGCATGTTTTACTGTGCACTGACTTTGATGCATCATGTCAGTCTCTAACCACCAAGGGCTGGGTTCATGCTTTTACATGACAACATGAATCAATGTCAAATGAAGGTGGAAGAGGAGGTGGAGGAAGGAGGGAGGAACAATGTGGGGGTAAGAGGGGTGAATCGAGAATGCATCTCATTTTGCCTGCAGTCTTACCCATTTCCATCCTCTCCACTGAAAATATACACCAAGCAGCACGATAGAAGAGAGTGCAAACAGAGGACAAGAGACAGACAGCAAGGAATTAGCAATGTGAACCTGCTGCGGCCATCCGAGTACATATTAAACGCATGATTAAGAGCTGTTAGGCAGCCAATCACTGTGTGACATCAGAAAACATTTAAGAAGGAAGCTGTAAGAGGCACAACTGTGCTTTTTCATCAACCTAGAGAGTAACAGAAATATTTTTCCCATTAATTAATTAATGACCCAAAACCATAACTTTACAAACTTTGATTTGGAGCAAAAAATGTATATGTAAAAATGCTTGGGAAAAATATATAGGGAAAAATGCAATTCACTACTTTTGAGTTGAGGTCATCGTGTAAGCCAATGATTGAAAGTATTTATTTTAACATTTGAATGAATTTATTCAAATATAATTTATTAACTTATTTTTGTTTTAATATTATCATATAAATATATATATATAAAAAATAAGTAAGTATTAATAAGTATTAATATATATATATATATATTACATTCACTGCACAAATATTTATATAATATAATAATGCTATATATTCATAATCTATATACTAATGTATGTATATGAGTTGAGCGCTTTGGCTGCAGCGACTTCTATGTTATCGTAAAAATCTATTTCTCTTTGGAGAAAATGAATCCAACCGTTTCATTCTGTTTCATAGGTGGCATTTAGTGTTGGAGTGACAGTAACAGCTAATAGCCTGGAGCATCAGACAACTTGTTTGGCAGCATGTTGTGAACATTTGATACACATACCTTTGCTTAAGTCTCCGTCAGCAAGGGACTCCAGAATATTGTTCATGGCCCCCATGTAGAAGATGAGTCGGAGCTGAGTCACACACATTGTGATGAGGCTGAGCATGAATATGGGGCTAAAGATGCTCCGCATGAAGGACTGGGCTGAAAAACACATTTATTAAAATTATTATAAATAATAATCATTTTTATTACCAAAAGTATTATTATTAAAATAGGTAACTTAATTGGCTTCTCAGGGTTCATTTACATGACAATCACGTACCAAAAACAGAAAAGTTTTTCCTTTGTGTTTTTCGTGTAGCGATGACAACGTTGTCAAAACAAACACACGGATCTCTGTATTGTGCATCCCAGGCCAATAGTTGGCGATACCACTTTGTAAGAAAACACTACACACCAAGCATGCCCAAATAATCTCTGCGGGACAGTAATAAAAGTAACCAGATCAGTGGGCAAGGCCATAAACAGAGGGGCGTTTTCAACCGTGTTACCTGATTTGGGTAGGGTTTAGGAGTGAAGTCAACTGAAGTCATGAAAAATGAAGAATTTTGATTGCCCCCTGGTGGCTGGCTGTAGTATAGCTCTTAAACTAATATTTCAAATATTTTTTTTAACCAAAGACATTTTGGGCAGTTATCATCATGCAGATGTATGTTCAAGTGTTCGTTTTCCAATAAGGTTTGGTTTTGGTTAGTTTTTTGATGCTATAAAAATGGGTTGTAACGTCATGATTGATAGCTGTGTTTGCGATTGAGTCTGCAGCTCCACCATAGGATCGCTACTGCGCAGACTCGGGCTCCGAACTACGTAATCGGCAACAACCGTTACTGGGATATTTTCGCTTAATTTTTCTACAGTGAAAGGAAGTGGAGATGCACTGTCCATCTTTCTTTACATTCTATGCTAGACGTAACCGTTTTCACAAATTTACGTTAATGTAGTTTACATTACCTTTTTAATTTTTGTTTACATTAAACAATAACTGTATCGTTTTCAAAAACACACATTGAAATCCGTTTTCAAAAGTTTGCATTTTCAGGCCCTCAAAAGACTGTTGTGTAAATGAACAACCAAAACACATAAAAAAGTTTTCCATTTTTAGTTGAAAACGGTCGTGTAAACAGCTCCTAAGTCCCAAAATAGGCTGCTCTAATGCCTTTAAAAATGGCCAGATCGTGCTCACATGGAAAATAACTCTACAGGTGCTTGGACAGCCAGGCAACACTTCAATGTCTGGCACAGTAACACAGAGGCCGGAGGGTCTGGGTTAGTTAATGATCCACTAATTCTAGCGCAACTAATGCATGCTGCTGTTCACCGACTGCCAATGGAGAGACCTTTATGGTGCTGTTACCTGGTACATAGGGAATCTGACCTCAATGCACCTGATATGCTCCGAAACACACACACACACACACACACACACACACACACATATGCACAAACAAACTACCTCATTATTCCCCTTAATACACAAACACTCAGACTCACACTTTCAAGCTCCCAGCATTGAGTCTGACAGTAATTGACTGCAGTAATGGAAACACAGGGTGGTGAAGGCATTAGCGCTCTATGGACAACAGTTAGAAGGGATCAGCATCAGTCTCTCTTTTAAACCTCCTACAACATCTCCAGCTGTGTCTCTAAAACAGTGTTTCGGTGCTATATGCCCTCTCCCTTGCGACCTTCTCAACCCCTGCCAATTTTAGTCCCATGCCATGGGTCTTTCAGGAGTACGGTCTGAATTGATTGCACGCTCCGTTTACTACAAAAGAGCCCAACCGGGAGCCCCGTCGAGAGTTGCAGAACCCTAAAAAAGGAGGCCGGTGGGGAGCAAGGGCCCTTCTGCATTATTCTGACAAGTTTGAGGTGAATTTGGAATAATTGCATGGCACAGATTTGGGTTAGTAGAAGCAAAGTGCAAACACAGCGTGTGCCTGCAACATGAAGTGGTTCGAGAAACTCCAGATGTCAAAAACCAGGCATAAGGCTAATGAAGGAATCCCCATGCACAATAAAAGGGATTTACTGAGAAGCATTCCTTAACATCGCCCCCTGTCTGCTCGCATATTCCCTGCATGTCTGGATGTCAAGGAGTGCGCAGTGAGGGGGGAGATGCTGTACACCGGCGAGAGCCAAGGCTCTCTGTGCTCTGTCCAATTCTTTCTGAAATATGCATGATTGCTGGATTACATAAGTCACTTGAATTTGATGAACAAGGACTTTGTTCAACACATTAAAACAGTGGAAATAAAAGAGTTTCGGTAATCCAATAACCACTATTCTGCCTTCATAATTAACAATCAACTTGCATTACAGATCATTTTAAATTATTTGGACCTCACATCACAGGCTCATTAAAATGGAACCTGAAAGACACACACTGTGGGGGACAAATGTCTAAGACCGCTAATGAAAACGTAATACAATTTTATGGCAAAATTTTATTTAAAAAAAACAAAAATGCATTAAAGGGGCCATGAATTGAGAAATCAAAATTTCAATGATCTTTTGACATGTAAGAGGTCATTGTAAAATAAAAACATCCTTTAAAGGTGCGATAGGGAATTGATCGGGGAAATGCTAACTTTAGCCTTTAGCCCACCCTCTCTGCAAATCACCAAAACCACAACTCCTCCAAAACACATGGATGCACACAGACCAAAAGCGAGACAACGTTATTAGATTACATCGTGTGTCATTCACCGGTGAGAGAACTTTACAGTACAGAGAGTAACAGTGCAACTAAAACAGTTATTATTGAAATCAAGCTCAGAAAACGTCTCGTTTCGGATTTTGTCACATTATGACATAAACTCCAATGAAAGACCACCTCTGCAGAATCAGATCTATGCTTACTTCTACATCATCACATTTTTAGCCCCGCCCACTGGCGAGTTGGTGAGATGAGAAGGAGCTAAGAGAGATAAAATAAAAATAGCATTACCTTCCAAACGATACTAATGCAAGGAAAGTGCTTATTTATTTTCAATTATTGTTTGGTAGATTTCACTGGGGATTCTTCGGTAAATCAGTCACAATTTCGCTGCATACTAACATTATAAGTACACCTCAAGAAAAATTATAAAATGATGCAGTTATTATTATAGCAGTTCTAAAAAACAGTTGAAAAAAGAAAATCTAAATTTTGTTATCAACTTTATAATTCATTATTAATTTATTTTAAATTATCATTTTTCTTTGTTTAATATGTTTCAAGATAAAATAAAAATAAATAAATAAAACAATCCTGATTTTCAGTGCGATTTTACATTTTTCAGAACATCGGAAGCAAGACTGGTCAACAGAAAACATGTCAATAAGGACAATACTCACATTCCTCCACAGACTTGCACTGGACCTCCAGATCGAGGGTGGACAGGCAGAGTTTATTGCCCTCTTGGGTGGCCAGCTGTTTTGGGTTGTTCTTCATGGAGTTGCCCACGCTCAATCTCCGACCAACGGTGGTCACCTGCCTGTAGAACTGTTTCCCTGTGATCTTGTGGTCAAAGCCCAGCCAGCTGAACTTGATCTTCACACTGACAAGGTGGAGCGTGAGACAGACAATAAGTGAATTATGTTCCATCAGAACCTTCAATAAATGGATACAGAAAACAAAACCATGGTTTGGGGTCTGTGAGATTTTTGAAGCTTTTTTAGTCTCTTATTCTCACCAAGGCTGCAAGGCTGTTTTATATTTTACTATAATTTACTATAATATAATATAATCAAATGATATTAATTAATACGATGGCAAAGCTGCATTTTCAGCATCATTACTCCAGTCTTCAGTGTCACATGATCCTTCAGAAATCATTTGACTTGCTGCTCAAGAAGCATTTCTTATTATTATCACTGTTGAACGTTATCAAAGTTGATCTGCTTAAAATATTTTGCAGAAACAGTTACATTTTTATCAGGATTCTTTAATGAATAGAAAGTTCAAAACAACATTTAGCATTTATTTGAAACAAAAATACCTTGCATAAAATACTAATTCCTTTGAAAAAAATCATAGCGACCGCAAACCTTCGAACTGTCAGAAACACTAGACTACGTACGTGTAATCCATGTCCTCAGGTCCTGGGAAGGGCTCGAGCGGCCAGTTGAAGAAACAGTTGATGAAGACCAGGCCGGCACAGCCAGCCCACACCAGAAGGATGGTGATGAAGGCAACACCGACATCATAGATCACCTGATAGAGCAACAATCTTCATCATTATCCTTGATTTAAGCTCATCTTTTTAAATAAGTCCAAACTGAGCAATCTGATTTACCTTTATTCCTGGGAAGGTGACGGCAGATGAGGCGTACGAACCAATCATGAGTGCGATGAAAGTAGAGCGGAGATCACCAAACATGTTGGGAAGCTACAGAAGAGTGAAACAGGGCATATCAAAAACTCTTCAGATGCATAAAAGAGAGACAATACAGGTATGAAAAGCAAATATATTTATCCATAATGTATGAGGCATTAGCAAAACAAAAACAGATATCTTGTAACAGGATCTGTTTCAAATGACAAAACATGTCAGATATAGCAGAGGGTATGAAAGTAAACATTACAACAGGGGAATAGTGATATTCTCTGGTGGGAGCAGCATGTAGGTGGGGGGACATCGTTTGAAAAGGCAACTGCATGCCATGAATATTTTTAGCTGCGAGAGAAAGTGAGGGACACTGGAGAAGCTTGCATAATGCTGTTGCCTTTGAGCTGGGTGGAGGAGTATAGCACTGGCTGTTCTAAACTGCACTGTCAGGGTAAACAACTGTCAGACGCCACAGAGAATATACGGAGGAAGGAAAAGAGCCTAAGATAGAGAACCACAGATAATCTGAAGAGGAAACAAGGAAGAGAGAGCAAAAGTGCAGTTTTAAAGTGTCAATTGTATTTTTCTTAAAGATAATTAATGTACTGTTGAATATGTTGAATATGTTTAGGATTTAATTATTATTATTAATTTCATTATTTTATTTGATTTAGAATCAGAATCAGAATGAGGTTTATTATTACTTAAAAACACAATGAATTTGTCTTGGTGACAGAAGTTTCCTGTACACAGACAAAAAAGGCTAAGATAATAAAAAATATATATAATTGTAATATATACACTTATATAAAAAATCAATTTAAATTTAATTTTAGTCCATTTGTTTGGGGTTTTTTTTGTTTTTTTTACTTTTTAAAAAAAATACAAATGATCCATGTAGTCTCTCACTGTAGTCAACTTGGATGTAAAATAAATCTAAAATAATTTGCAAAATTCTTTTAAAATAGTTGTAAATGGAGTACTGTATATCACACAATATATATATATATATATATATATATTTTATTATTATTATTATTATTGCTGTTCCAGGGTGTCAAATTGTTCTAGTACATGTTTCTTATTTTCAAAGTATTTCTCAGAATAAAAAAACCTAAATCTATTTCACACAACCATCGACAGCTGACAGCGTCTTATATCGAATTTCCTCCACAACTTGCAGTTCAAACATCAACACAGATTTTCCAAGAACTTTCTGGACATCTTCCACTTCCTGCATACTACACAGTCCAAAAAGCTTGTTAAAGACAAGAATGAATGAAAGCTCGTCGTTCATTGCCTCTAATTAGAGTAAAGGTCATACCAGAACCAAAACATCCCAGATGACACTTACAATAACTCTCACATACCCGATGGCCCTAGGCAGCACTGTGCCTGTGGCTGGAGAGACTTGTGTAAGAACAGCTTTGGCTAATGGACTGTGGAACAGGGCTGACAGGACGGAGATTAATGGCCTTTTCATGGAGTTGAGTAACATGTGAAGTACCAAGAGACTGTTCCAATAACACTATGTTCTTCTGCTTCCTCAGACAGTCACCAGCCACGGCTGGTCATGTGATGCCAGACACAAAGAGACACTGCAACAAAGGCCCTTTCATCAAACTTATCTTGTATTAAAACTCAAGTGTCGCTCTGTCTTTTTTGTGCTGCAATGAAACTGGCTAGGGAGTAAAACAAAATGTCAAAAGTGGACAAACACTGATAGTTTCCAAGTAAAGTGATCCTGTCTCGATGATATGAGTCAATAAGACCAGAATAATTCTACTGAGTCAAAACAATGTCATGGGCACTGGAATTGAGAAAACACCGCAGCCAGTCACTGAGAAGTCACTGAGTGTAAAACAACCAAAGTACAAAATAACATTACTTTGAAACTAACATTAAAATTATTATTGCTACATCTTTAAAAATTAAATATTACATCTGATACTAATCTGACGGGACTTGTGAGGGAAGTAAGATACACTCGTTCAAAAGTTCAGTCAGAAATCAATACTTTTACTCCGCAAGGAAACAGTAATCAAAAATGACATTAAAGACGTTTATAAATATTACAAATCTTTTTCATTACAAATCAATGCTAAAGAACAGATTTGTTCATCCTGAAAAACATTTATTGTCTCTACAAAAATATTCAACATTGAAAATAATCAATAATCAGTAATGATGAACGATGAATAAAAAGAGTAATGATGCTGAAAATTCAGCTTTGCCATCACGGAAATAAATTACATTTTAAAATGAATTTAAATAGAAAATAGTTATTTTAAACAGTAATAATATTTCACAAAATTACTATCTTACTAGCTTATTAGGGTATATTAAAATCATAATAATGATTTGTTAATTTTATCTCTGGGTGTTTCAACTGCAGGCACAGAGTTTTCTGAAGTTTGCACTATAAATTGTTTAAACTGAGCTCTATTTTTAGCCTTGAGCTTCCCAGAAGCTGATTTAATTTGGATCGATGTGCACTAACGTCAATGGGTGTGGTACCTGATTGATTCGTTGAAATAAAAAATAAAAAATCTGAAGTGCCTGAGTTGAGTTACTGTGTCCCACTCTACCAAAAGCACCTGTCAAAATTGATTTATGTGTGGGGGTTTTGTAGGAAAACAAATCAATGAATGTTTTCATGAGAAATCACACCGATCGTCATTATGAATTTGGCTTACCCATCCCCATTTGTGCAACATATGACCACAGATATTTGTCAAATCCTTTTTCCAGCTCCCCCTGAGAGGAAGGACGGTGAGTCACTGTAAATGGGTTGGGGGAGGGGCCTGAAGTGGCTAAATAATACTTGCCACCATGATAGATCGACAATGAGTGAGAGGAAATTAACATAGGGACAGAGAAGTGAAAGAGAAACTCTTCAAGGTGAGCTGGTGAAAGCTGGTAAAGGCTGGCCAGATCCTGACATTGCCATGTCCAAATATGGCTGCCAAAGAGTCATATATAGTCTACCTATCAGTAATATTTACATTATATTTAACATTCACTTGGTCATTATTTGTTCCACAATTAACTGACTGTATTGGCCCCCGTGCATTTAGAGCGCTCATTTTTTCATGATTTTCCTAGCGTTATTCCCTTTCATTTGCAGGGTACTACGCACCATCTGAATTATCTGCACACACACATTGGATTTGGCACAGGTTTAACACCGGATACCCTTCCTGATGCTAGCATGGTGCATTCAGATGACTAAATATATACTCTATTCAATGGACATACAGCAAGATATCGGTGTGAACGACAGGAATAATGAATGATAATAATCATTGCCATGTCCACTTATCGGATTTCTGGAGCCTAAATCCACCTATTCCACCATTATAAGCCATTTTTTTCGATTTGCTTCCTCGCATGACTCAGCATCCTAAAGAAGTGGGTTATAAATGGACTGAAGGCACAAACGACAAAAAAACAGCATTAGTGAATCAGAGAGTGAGAGACAGAGCTGGAACACAGAGGAACAGGATATGAAATTTTATGGTTCGGAGGTTGCTATTTCATGGAGCCTCTAAAGGGAAACACACACAAAAAAAGATTTTCGTGCGCACAAAAGGTTTCTCGTACGCACAATAAGGTTCTCGTAACCACACAATAGTTGCTCGTGAGCTCGCAAAAAGTTTCTTGTGCGCATGCAAGAAGTTTCTCGTGTGATCAAGCAATAGTTGCTCACGAGTTCACAAAAAGATTCTCGTGCGCAAACATTAGTTTCTCAGGAGCACACAATAGTTTCCCATGATCTTACAAAAAGTTTCTTGTACGCACACAAAATTTTTTTCGTGAGCATGCAATAGTTTCTTGTTAATACGGAAAGTTTCTCGGGCACACACAAAAAGTTTCTCTTATGCACACAATAGTTTCTTGTGAGCTTGCAAAAGTCTTTTAGGGTGCACACAAAAGTCGGTATATATACATATATATACAGTATATTTATATATATATATTTGCAAAGGTCCTTTTAGGGGCTCTGTACCATTTTATGTATTTATTTATTAAAAAGATATAAAAAATAGAAATAAGACCATTTCTGACATACAATAAGAGCATAGAGCTATAAAATGAACGTTAATAGCTAAGATAATTTTGTCTCTAGGATGCTGCTAAGTGGTTGCTGGGGCATTCTGGGATGCAAAAAATTTTTTTTTTAATCAGTAACATTCTTAAAATGGATTAAATAAAATAAATTAATAAATGTGAAATAAATGTTTCAGATAATATATCTTTATTTATTTTAAGTTTCATGTTAAGTTTCACTTATTTTAAGTTTATCTTAAGGTTGATTTTTATAACTCAAGTGAGGCTGTGTTGTAAAAGACGGTTGCTTGCTATACAGCCTATGGGATGACAGATAGAGACAGAGAGCTAAAGCGGGAGGAAAAGAGCTGCAGAAATGGACAGATGAAGGATTGAGGTCAGACAGTGAATCAGGTGGCTGGGAGGGGACAGTCCAGCCATTAGACAGAGAGCTGAGTCAGTGTACTGGGAAAACATCAGACGTGTGCTGGAAGGAAACACGAGCTCTCAGGCACTCTTACTGCAGCTGCGCTATAAACTGCTGAGTGTGCAGACACTGAGAGACCGATAGAAAGACAAATAATGTGAGAAAATAAAAGAGAAAGAAGGGTAAATTGCCAGCTTCACCTAACCTCTAAGGGTTTGCCTTTGGAATGTGAGACTGAGACTTAGTCATAAAACACAATGTTCAGAAAAGTTTTCTCTTCTGCAGTTCTGGTAAAGTTCAACCCAAGTTGGCAGACTAAATTTATACATTTGTTGAAGTAAATGTGAGTTGCACTTACCTGTGCAAAACTCACTACGATGCTAGAGCATGGTTGTCAGGGAAATGTTGCCTGGGTGTTTTGGGTTGTTGCCATGGTATTGTTAGGTGGTTGCATGGGTTTTCTGAGTGATTGTTTGCTAGATTGTGAATGTTGCTAGATTGTTGCTCTGGTGTTCTAGGTGATTGCCAGGGCATTGCTATGTAGCTGCTAGGGTGTTCTTCGTGATTGCCAGAGCAATGCTGTGGTTTGAGGTGTTTTTTAGGAATTTCTTAACTGGTTGCCAGGGTTTTCTGGGTGACTGCTAGGGAATTGCTGGGTGGTTGCTAGTGTTCTAAGTGGTTGCTAGGGCATTGCCAGGGCATTGCTAGATGCTGTCAGGCCATTGCTTGGATTGTTTTGGGTTGTTACTAGGGTGTTGCTAGGGCAATGCTATGTGGTTGCTCAAGGGTTCAGGGTGGTTGCCGGTGGATTGCTAGGTGGTTCTTAGGGTGTTCTTGTTGGTTGCCAGGGAATTGCTAGGAAAAATTGTTAAGAAAAATAACAACACATCAACTCAAAAAAGCTACAGTTTTATTTGTGTCTGTAGCAGAAATGGTGCAGGACGAGTTATGTGTTATATATTTTGTTACCTCAAATTAACAACAATAGTGATAGTGATGCCTTAGCAAAGGATTCTTAAAGGTGCTGTATGTAATTTTTTTGGCTGTACAAAAAGAATATAAATACCATATGTTTGCAGAGATTTAGGAAACTGCTAAATTCACATACTTGACTCTCCGAAGAAAAAACTCAATGCTACAGGCAGTTCTACTCTGAAATGTGTATTTCATGTCGGAATGTCTGTTTTTGTTTTGGTCCGTGTGATCCTGTTCAATGCCAATTTACCCAATAGTATTTTGACACCCTGGGTTGCCAGTTGGCAGAAAATAAAGCGTATTGCAGCAATGGAAACTGTCAATATTACATTTCATGAGTTCACACTTACAAATAATCAGACAGAGTAAAAGTGTATGCTAATTTGGCGTGCTGTCCAGGGTAGGGCTCTGAGCTGGGAACGTGGCCCGAACCCAAAGTACTCCCCCGTATCCCTGGCTGGGATAGGAACCAGCCAAGTGTGAGGATGGTGAAGGGATGCAGAAGAGACTGTCGATGAACAGATATATATATAGCCGACTTGTCTCTGTTCCTCGACAGGAACATATATATATATATATATATATATATATATATATATATATCGGCCTTGTGCTGATTGGATAAATCATTTGAAGGTGCTCCTCCCGAACTTTGTTAATAAAACATCATATGGCACCTTTAATAAGTCTAATAACAGTAAAAGTAATGAAGCTACTGAGAGATGCACCCAAACAATAGATGTCAGACAGTATGAACTGTACTGTGATCCCCAGGTTTTAACCTCTTGCCACAACAACCAGCAGTGTAAAACACATAGTTATACAGAACAGCTGCGAAAAGGTTCTAAGAACACAACAGCTGAGATAACAGTCTGTACTGTTCTGCTATGCACTCATGCGCTCACTCTTTCTGTCTATGTTTTCCTCTGTGTTATGAACAGACAGGCTCAGACATGTAAGGTACCCAAATCAACAACACAAACAGATGAACTGGTTAGAGGAATGGCTGTGCCATCAGCTATGAACTCATGAGACCCCAAAGTTTCTATGACATCAGAGCAGCAGGCAGAAACAAGAGACAGCCACACTTCAGCTGGCAATGAGCACAACTTCCTGTTTACTTCAAGCCAGTCTGCTCTCTTTTCTGATATTTCTCAATATGAACCCAATGAACTGCAGATGTTACACTGAACAAAAGCTAGATGTTTTTTTGAACTGTGGAACTGTGGAAAGACACAATAGCGCTGAGCTGCCTTGCGTCTACTGCCTACATAGGCAGCTGCCTACTAAGGCATCGTACTAAATAGAACAGCGTAAGTGACTATAGGCAGCAACTTGTCTCTGTTTGCACGTTACAGACAGACTGTCTTCTGTGTATTAGCAGTGGACATTATTCAGACACTGTTTCTTTCTATGAGTTACATTGTTACACCAGTAAATGGACCAAGTAACCTTTTTTATTAGTGAGTCATCACATCATTAATTTATCTGATTCTTTCAAAACACTGACTCATTCAGAAAGTGACCGGCTGAATTCGAAATTGCATAGTACCATACTACTCTTACTATTCCTCCCATATGCTTTTATGACAGAAATAGTAAGAATAGTATGCTGCTAGTATGCTATTCTGATCTTAGCTACTGTCTTTAAGAGTGAGTGATTAAATAATTTAGTCCACTGATTCATTATGAAATGAAACAAGGGGCTGGTTGAAATTGAAATAGCACACTAGTATCCTACGCTTATTATTCTTACCACTCTTACTCTACTCTTACTATTTCTGCCATATAAAGGTATGGATGAGCTATTGTGTCATATTATCGATAAAAATTCAAATCACATCCTATGTCATTATCAGGCAGGTTGTAGGATTTGTAGTCTCTTTGAGGATGAATAAAGGACAATGCAGCAATATTTGGGAACAGAACACACCTGCATTATTCAGTTTAGTGGCATGCAGCCAGCATTTGAGATTGCACCATGGTCTTTGAGCAAAAGATTGGAGAAGACACCCATGGACAACCACTAGTACGACATGAGCACTTACTGTGAGTGAGGTGAAGGTCATGCACATGCCTCCAAACCCATTCAGCGCGAGGGCAAAGAAGATTAGCATGGAGAGATCTGTGAAAGAAAAATACAAGGATGTCAAAGAGAGCATGGTTAGGTGAGTATTAACAGCAATGGTCGTCTCTGCTGGATTTGCAAAACATACTTCTAGGGTCACTGGCTCCATATGCAATTAGGATGCAGGAGAGGGCAAACGAAGCGCTACGAAGAGATAATTTCATGTTATTCTTATGACACGTCATGTACTCCACATTTAATGCTTATATCTTATGTTAAACTATTCAAAATATAAATGAATAATATCAAAATAAAAACCCTGGTTTTGTATATAGTCAATTTGTGTCACACATGTTGAACATGTTCTGTTCTGCAATAAAAAAATTATCACAAAAAAAATCTAAATAAAATAGTATAATATGAAATAATTTAATAATATTTAATACAAATTTATAATGTTAATAATAATAGTACAATATAATAGAGTACATTTTTATTTAGTTTATTCAAAAACCGGTTTTCCTCCCACCTGCCAAGCAGCCTTAATTTGCGCGGGCCGTATTTGTCCATGATGATGCCGAGGGGCAGTGTGATGGCGCTGAGGAGGAAGGAGCCGATGGTGAAGGCCAAGTTCAGCATCTCATCTTGCTCTTTACAGATGGTCCAGCCATTCATCTTAAGATTTTCCTCTTCCTCATCTCTCAGGCCTGTTGTCGTACCATTTTCATTCTCAGATACATTCTGCCCTGTACTGTTACCTGGAGGATTGGAAAACGTAAGACAGAATGAACCCAAATTGAGAAATCTAATCACCAAACTAGCACTAATCAGGGTGGACCCGAGAGAAAAGTCACGCTGGTCTAAGCTGGTCTTTTTAGCTGTGTAGTCAGCAGTCACACGCTCACATGTAAAACTCTGTGGACTGATTGGGACTCTAACTTCTAGGAAAACTGTTATTGCACTCTGGGAAGTAAAACAGGAAATGTCTTTGTGAGATATAGTGGCCACCATCATGTCCCCCTCCTAAAGCAGCCAGGATGCTGGGCAGAAGGTCAAATAAACAGGCATCTATACACAGTAAACAACTGCAGCAGAAATAGCACGGGAGTCTATTTGAACCCACAGCCTCAACACCTTCCTACAACCGCCAAGGCATTAGCAGCTTGACTAACAGTTAACCCTGTTCTTTCACCTAGTGCTCCCCTGTTGTTTTGACAATGGATAATCATGCTTTGGCTGGGCAACAAGTCTCTTACTTGGTTCTTCAAGACTCAGGAAATTTGTTTTTCCAGTGTTCTTTTGAATTGTCAACAGCCTTGAAAATGTTCTGGAATAACTTGTTCTGATGGAGGGATGGGGGATGGGGCTCTTTGCAGCATATGGAGAAGCTGTTACGAATGTAACACGGCCAGAAATTTTACATCGCATAACTAAAATGAAAATTTGCATTGTTACATTATTAAATCACAAATTAAAGCATAAATAACGTTTATTTATATTACATTACAAAATTGCCATTCAAAATTGCTTTAAGTTGCTTTTCTTTGAGAGCAGTTAATAATTTTATTTAACAAGGACACATTAATCAAAAGTGACAGTATCAAATGATTCTATTTCAAATTTCTATTGAACAAAGAATCCTGAAAAAGTCCAGTTTATCAGTTTCCACAAAAACATTAGGCATGTTTTCTTTTTATTCAAAATAATAATAAAATAATATATAATAATAATAATATATACAAAAATAATGTTAATTGATGCATGATTTCTGTAATAATGCTGAAAATTCAGCTTGGCATCACAGGATTTAATAACATTTTAAAATATATTAAAATAGAAAACAATTACTTTAATTGTAATAATGTTTAAAAGTATTACAGTCATACTGTATTTCGAACAAATAAAGGCATCTTTGGTGAGCTTAAGAAAGTTTCAAAAACAATCTTATAGACCCGAAACTGATGAATAGTGGTGTATACTTATTTATAAATAAAATATCAATTAAAAAATACAAACAAAATGTTATGGAGCTAAAAACAGTCTCCATTTCCAGTATCTAAATTATTTTTTCTTTGCTTTTGGGTTGAAATGACGTCCAGTTCAGATGTTCTTGACAGGTTTTGTTGGATTCACATTTTAGGTCTCTTCAGATGAAAGACTAGCTCTATTTCAAATGTTCCTGAACCCATTGTTCCACTTGATCTAATCAGCGACAGCAAAAACCAGAGACAGCCAGGCCTGATTTTCCATTTGCTTTGATATGGAGAAGTGAGAGAAGAACGGAATGAGAATTCAACAAGAGTCAGAAGCGTAAAAACGCCATGAACACAGACTCAGTCAGAAGTGTGGGGCCAAATCTTTTAGCCAGACAAGCATTTTCCTGGTCAGTGTTTCCTCACGCCTGCTGATTAAAGAGAACCATCCAGCTGATAATGTGAGATTGAAAGCTGAGTCCAAAGGAAAGAAGTAGGTGAGGAAATGGCTAGATCATCTCATGTTTACATTGAGCAAACACTTGAGTCACATTTACTTCTTTGTGTCATCAGACATGTGAGGCCTGGAGTCTAAAATCCCTGAACTAGTTGCTGACAACCGCTGAAATGAAAGAGAGTAGGGAAGTGTAAATGTGCAAGATTGTAGTGCATTTATTTTTGCTCTCTCCTATTATTCTATCAATAAAAGTCTCAAAAAGGTTCAAAATAAGAGTTAGGCTAGGCTACTACTTAATAAGTTCCTTAGCTAACTATGAGGAAAATGTCCGGTGTTTGGAACTTCACATTGCTGCGTGAACCACAAAGTCTCAAACACAAGATGAGTGAAGAACGGATGACAGAAGTGCCCTAGATCGTGGCATTGATGTTTACTTGTAGCCACTGTGCTAATGGGTTACAAGATTTCAAGTGGTCCGGCTGTTTCTTAGTGATTTTGTAAATGTGTTTTCACAAAGGTGTGTTAAATCATTTAAGAGATAGATTTCATTATGGAAAAATAAACCATGGCCAGTTCAGAGCAGATTGGATGAGTCACCCCATTCACTAAAAAAGTCACAATCAAAGAAACTCCAAAAGAAACTTCACACTAGTGTCAACAAGCAGATATTTTGATACCATTAACAATATATATATATGTGTGTGTGTGTGTGTGTATGTGTGTGTGAGTGTTGGATATCTTCGCTCTGCATTGCCCAAATGTTGTTGAAAATATGGGTCACAGGCACACATATCTTCCTGCCCTGTGACAATGACATTTACATGAACTCCATTAGCAGCCTTAATGTATAAATATGATTTTATGTGCATCAGTAAATGATGTATTAATAAATTAAGTTAATCTTGGAGGCCAGTAGGAACACACTGTTCTTCACAGATGTACATCATGTTCTAGATACATTTTTGCCAAGAGTTGAGAGTAGACCTGAACAGTCCTACTCCAGTTAAGATTCTATATTCATCTGGATTAATTACACAGTAAAAATAATTTCTTACTCAGTACTGTGTCTTGTTTTCTTCCAAAAATATCAATATTCTTAAATCAAGATACATTTACTTAAGAAGCAACATGACATTATAGCTAAAATTATACAAGATTATATACCTTGTTTTCTATTAAAAAAAGGTGACTTGATGCTTAAAAGAAAGTATATCTACTAATGAGGAAAAAAACTTGTTTTCACTTTGAATATATATATATTGTATTTAGTATAAACTCTATTAATTTTGATACATTTTTCATAAAACAAGACTTGTGTTTCTGAAGTAAATATATCCTTACGATTTAAGAATGTTTAGATATTAGTTCTGGAAACCAAGACAACAATACTGACTGATTAATTCTTTTTTGCAGTGTTCATTTTTATCAAAGGCTGTGCTTTTAAATCTCAACATATAAGTTGAGCCACATATCAGTTCATGGAATAGTTGGGTGTCTTTCATCTTTGTTAAATGGTCTACACTACTTTAGCTATTCAGAAAATCAATAATTAATCTAGCATATCACTGTCCTTTTAAAGTGTTCTTGTGTTTGATTAAACCTTTCTTCTTTTAAGATGATACAGCTGTACATGGAAGTATCTCTATTGTGTTATATAAACTAAGCAGATTGATGTCCTCTGGTCTGTTTACCCTAAAATCAACTCTGTGACGGACCTCAAATGATCTAGACCCCCTTTGCCAACATTCTGATGCCAAACGAGCTTGTAGATGCTGTTTCTAATTCCTAATGGCAACATAAAGCAAGAGGGCTTCCAAATAAGGTGCACTGACTCTCAGTGATCGATTGATATTCAGGTTAGGATTCCTCCACAAGCCCAGCGATGGGCGCCAGACAACGGAGATTTGTTTTTTTTTCATAATGCTGCATCCCATTCACTTATGCAATGAAGTGATTGTAAGATCTATCAACTGCTGCAGCCTCTGTTGCCAAATAATACAGGATTTGTAGGTCAAGGTTTAAGGTAACTGCATTCCAAGACGGTTTGAGTCAATCTGCCAAACATTTATAGTTAAAATCTGAGTGGGGGAGAAGTGAAAACAAAGCTATCAAAATGCTTTGTATATATATATATTAGACTTTTCTTTGATGTTCATGTAATTATTTGGCATCTATAGTGCATTTGATGTCTTTATGAGTTTCTGTTTGATTCTGAGTGCACTCATTTGTCCCCCTCCTTACCTGGTTCTCTGCAGAGGTAGGAGTAAAAGCCCTCTGATTTCAGCATAATGAGCAGTGAGCCCCATCCGAGCAGGACAGCGGAGAACAACAGGCTTTCGATCACCGCAGTAATCGCCATCCACCAGCGCCTGGAGAAGGCTGTGGCCAGTGAGGGAGCCATGACTGAAGGAGTCTGTGCTGGTAATACAGAGGAAATCCCCCTAAACTTTGGGCAATCCTGTGAAAGTGGCCATAGAGCTGGATGTTAGTTATTTAATGTTGAATATTAAATAGTATGATTAAATTACATATCTAATACACACATAATGACAATTTTTTTAATCTCCCAACAATTGTTTTTTTAATGTTCTTTTGTTGACAGTATGTTTTAAGCACAACTCCTGTCGAACATCATTTTGATTCAGTTTCTTTGTCTCGCTTAGCTACTAAACAGCTCAAAAACAAAAAACAGCTGAGTTCCAAAAAGAGTGTTGTTGATCGAAACTCCGCCCACATCCACGCCTCTAGTCCCTCCCTGCTAGCCTCCGATTGGCTGTTCGAGCATTCCTTTCTCCCCTAATTGGCTACGAGATAAACAGATTCAGAGAACAGCTCCACGTGAGACCAAGATCCAGCCGGTTCGAACCAGTGCGGCGCGATTCGATCGCTTTGTGCAACGGATATCTTTGTACAAAATGTATCCACAGGCGAAGTGACATGACGTCATAAAAATATACGATTCGGTTTGCTTTGCATAAACGATGTAGGTTGTGGAATGCAAACTGACAACTTACGCATATTGTTTGATATGCACACAACGCTTCATAAAAGTATTTTAAGCGATGAAACGTTTTACTGGTTGAATTTTCTCTCCTTATTTCCGCGCTATGTCTATGTGTGAACGTTAAGCAGCATCCTGCGGAAAACGAGCAGCCCTAAAACTGGTCTAAACTGGACAGGCATCATCATCATCATCATCAGTAGAGCACCCCTCTCCTCTCCCCTCCTTCCTCGCGCACACAGAGCTCAGCTGTTCAGTGTACACACACATTCTGCACTGAATAACAGACTCGATAAATGCACTTCCTGGTTATCGCTCCACACTATTGTTCCGTACTAGGGTAAATAAACACTCGCTGTTAAATGCCCAGATTGCAGTTAATACCTAAAATAATGATGTACAAGCAGGTCTGTTTCCCGTTCATCACATTATACTGCAAAACACGATTTCTGGCGGCAAATGTAAAAGCTCGAATAACAATATGAATCAAATAAAACGTCATTTACATGACATTCATGAAGCATTTTCCGAAAATTAACAATTGTCGAAGGTATAAAATGCAAGTTGAATGTCATACAGCTGTTTACACATTGAACAAAGTTGCGGCATAAAACTCATAAAGCGCGTTATGTAGAATTAAAACAAAACATCACGGTTTAGTGACGGTTGATAACGTCAAAACGTGATGATAAAATACGGTTAGTCTACTAAAGAACGGTCTTATCGTCTTTGTTAGTCGTTGTCATATGGATCAATTGTGCATTTTTTAAAAAAAAAAACAATATGTAATAATTTTAAAACATAAGTAAATGTTTTCCTTCTCCATCAATGACTGTATAAACTGTATATAAAATGACTATGTATTATCAACAGTCTTAGCAGGTAAACTTACAGCAGAGCATCCTTATGATAAGTCATACCTATTTTCTTCACCAAATCCTCGCTTCGGCTCTCTTCAGAGTAGAAAAGGTATAAACAACCCTATGATCCCAGTTTCACTCTTTGGGTTGTGTTCAAACATACATTTATTTCCCAACATCTCTAATTCCCGAATTTATATTTGCACCGCTTGCTTCACATAAACAAGTCAACTTCCCCATTGGCTGGTTCCTGAGCTAGAGATGAGACCAGCCAATCAGAGCGCCGCTTGGCGAAAATATTTAAATAATTGCACATTATATTTTGCTCCAGCTCGAAGAACATTCACAGAACACCCCGGATTTTTTTTTTGTTTTTTTGGTCCCTGCTACAATTTTACAGATGACCTTTTGTGCCTTTTTAACATTCATTAAAAAACAACACCAAACAAAGGAAGCCGTCGTGATTTCAATATCTCATAATATTGGCCAAACTAATGACATTACTTCAAAACCACTAGAACTGGAGATGCTAATTGTTGTTGAATTGCGAAATGTCTCGATGCACGTTATGGTTTTCCCGTGAGAAAGAAACAATAGTCACAATAGTTGCTCTTTGGGTATCTTCTCTTCTCATACTTCTGAAGTCGCATTTATCTGTGGTCTGTTTATTAAATATGATTATCTGAATAGCAACTACAAAAAGAGTGTCCGTGTATGTTAAAGTACTTTATGCGGCGTGTTATCAAGTTTCTGCTGTTGCTTATACTCTTTCTAAGCTAAAACTGAACAAAGGACTGATAGGCTGCGAGTCACAAAACATTACGTCGCCATCTGGTGGTTTAAATGTGCAACTACATTCAGGGATTACTGATATTAATCATTGCCCAGGAACCTGAGAAACTCTGCTCCTCTCGTCTGCACTTCAATAAACTTATGCAATGTTTGAGACTTCACAGGCCAGACGTGAGAATGCACATGTGTTGCAAAGCCTTTGTATTCAACACAGCAGGCGTCAATAAATGGAAATATACATCTGAAGCAATGCTGTTTGAACTTTGGGGTGATGACAAACCACAGACTCCATTACCAAAGCAAACTGGAATCTGGAAAACCCATATAATGTGTTTATTGCACAGCTTTTTGTTTTAATGATTGCATTACAACACTTGCACTTTGCATTGTAAGAACTGCTAAGCAATAATACTTGCTATAACAATCCATATTTCATGCTGTTATTACAATTAATGATTGTTATGCAACTTTCAGAGAGAAGACAGACGTGCAATGTTTCAAACACTATTATCTGACACAGATATATTACAACTGACTTTGTTTAAAGTAACAGTGATAAAGGAAATCAATAGTTTCACATGTCAATCACTGAATTGATAGTAAACTGCATTGATTGACCAAACAGTACCTTGTGTATTTTACACATACATTTTTACTTCGGTTTATGAAGCATCTAAGAAGAGCCCTGAGCTCTGCCTGTAAAAGCACCCAGAAAAACGGGGCAATAAACCACAACTGTGGTTTAAAA
Source organism: Opsariichthys bidens (assembly GCA_037194245.1). NCBI lineage: Eukaryota > Metazoa > Chordata > Actinopteri > Cypriniformes > Xenocyprididae > Opsariichthys > Opsariichthys bidens. Next base: position 16,003,443 of record CM074284.1, on the reverse strand, counting down.
CTGGGCACTTTAGCAGAAAGAGAAAGTAGACAATAATCTATAAAGAAATAAGAGAAGAACTGATGTGTGTCAAAGAGCCATTCAACAAAATAAATAAATACAATTCAGAAATAAATCATTGACAGTTCTGAGTATATCACTGCCGATTAAGTACATATTACAAATGTACCATACAACAGCTCCTTAGCTGTCCAGTAGAGGGCAGTAGTAGCCTGAGTAGTTGACAGTCTCTATTGATGCTGCATTCACTTGCTCTCGGAATTTCCGTAAAATACGAGTTTCCTAGGTAATTATTTCAGATGAATGCTCTCCGATTTCAAAACTTTAATGCGATGAGCTCGTGGCTGCCATGTTGGATTTCCGATCAGCGAGTGTACGCATAGATACTTCCGGTTTTGATTTCTCGGTGTAGACTGACAAAGAAGCTGAAAAATGATCTCTTTCAGTTTTTCTTTAAAGTTTTGCCCACTGTAATACCATTAGTTGTTTGCATAAAATGCCTCGTGAACATTTACACGCTTGCCCTCCGATAGGCTACAATTTATCTCCATAAATACTATTTTCTCAATTCTGTGCATATTTTCACTTACCTAGGCTATGATATATCTTTTTAGATAAAAAAAAAAAGGCCTCTAAAAATACTGCGATTAATTTACATGTTTAACTGTAGTTAACACAAACAGTTTAATATAGGTAGGGCTAAGTTTTTTTGTTTTTTTTTCTGCTTATAGACCAGACAGATAATGATTTATGCTACAGATGCTTTCTGGTCTCACGAACTAAATACAGTTAATTAATAGAAACACGAAATATAAACACTGAAATTATATGCATTTAAATTACATTGCCTTCTACATAACACAATCAATTAAAGTTACTAAAGCATACACTGAGTCCAAATCATATTCCCGTGTTTATTTAGATCTCCGATGAGGATTGATACTTCGGTTCGGTTGACAATAGCAAACATTAGATCATCATGAGGGATCACAGCTGAGCCTGAACCTCAAAATCAACAGGAGAAAGATGGAAAGATCGCTTATCTCGTTGAATTAACACACAGAGGTATACAATAAAATAAGAAGGATGTTTTTTTTTTCGTATCTGATAGACCACCATCTTCTCTTTAATTTATCTTCACTTTAATTAAATAAAAAAAAACATTCATTATATCTCGCCATGTTTCATATTTAAGCATGCGCACATCAACATTGAGTCATTCTATATTTATTTATTTAATTTAATAACTGTTTTTGCAGTATTGTAAGGTAGGTTTAGTGTTGGGTAGGTGTAGATGTTAATAAAACACAATTTTATAAGTAGCACATTTAGTTTACTGAGGTTTTGCCTCACTTCCGGGCGTAGCTGTATCCATTCTAGAAAATCCTTCAGAAGTGGGAATTATCAAATTTCCGATAGCACGTGAAGGCAGCATAAAAGTAATATACAGTATCAAATTTTAAAATAAAGTATGAATTAACTTGTTAAAGGAACCATTTCAGCAAAGGAAATGTTGTTTTAGAGAGATATTCCACTGATTTTTTTGGTTGTCGGTCAGACACAAACTTTAATGTCAAGGTTTGGTCTGGTCTTTGCGAAATTTTTCAGCTTCTTGACGCCGTCTTTGGTAAACTTGTTGTCAAACATCCTGTAATGGATAAAGAAAATATGCATATGCCACTTGTGTTACAGAATCATGAAGAAATAAGATGAAAAAATAAATCAGCTCTTACCACAGGTACTCTAATGTATTGTTCTCTTTGAGCGCAGCCATGAGGACTTCTGCTCCTTTGTCTGTCACTAGGTTGTCACGAAGTCTATTGAAGGCAAAATGTTTAAACACGGTGAACACTTAAGATGAATAATTGATTAGACAGACTGCAATGGCGGAGATTATTCGTGATCACCTGATATCTGTCAGTGTGCAATTCGTCCTCAACAGATCTGCAAGATAACCAGCTCCATCATCCCCAATTTTATTGATGGCCATTCTAATCAATGAATGATATTTTAAACATCGGGTAAGAGGCAACATGTATGTATTTGTAACTAAAAAACGTATGTGTTTTTTTTCCACTGTTCACCTGAGATCAGTCACAGTACGATTTTCTTTCAGTGCTTCCACAAGGATTTTCAGGCCTTCACAGTCAAGCCCTGTCGCAACCACCCTATATTGAACATACATACACAGTTATAATAAATTCTCACTTTTCACTATTTTCTTTTATTATTTGATTTATAATCATTTATAAATGATAATGTATTCATTTATAATAATTTGTTATATAATTGTTATTTTATTGGTAATTTCTTTGATATATTTTTAAATATTTTATATTTATGTTTTAATTAAATTTTTATTTCACTTACCACAACCTCTGAATGCGACAATCTGGGTTTCTCAAAACGAGGGATAACACAGATGCTCCCTCTGAACCGAGCGGATTCTGGCCCAGGCTTTATGGAAAGAACATATCACATAATAAAATAAAAAATCATATTTAACAATGAGTACATGATGTCTCAATAATTATGCCTACAGTTTTTACCTGCCTACACTACTTACCTGAGCGTTGAAAAGAGATGAATGACCGGCAGGAGCCGGCGTAATCCGTCAGCATCGAGTCCTTGAGCGTCCAAATTTAAAACCTGCAGATCTGGGCTGAGCTGTAACAGGAAAGCCAGTTCGCTCCAGTCTCTGTTTACCGAATCGGACTGACCTGAGGTCTGCTGTGAAAGAACTTTCATCCAACCTTGTAGCCGTTGTGACAAACCAGGGTCCTGGGCCTCATATAGACAGTGACAAACATTGACCTGCCTCTCTGGGCTGAGGGTAGAGCACTGGAGTTGGGAGTGTAACAGATGGAGAAGGAAAGGAGGAGTCGGGTCTGGAGAGGGCTGGCAGTGGAGCAGATACATCTTGGGCCCGTCAGGGAAAAATCCATTTAGGATGAGACGTGTTCTAGGAACCAGCAGGCCGCATACAAACCTGGATAAGCGAAAATATCTGGTCACTTATGAAATGCAGTCATGTCGTCACCTTCCACCTTCATATATATATATATATTTACATGTGTGTGTGTGTATATTATACAATATATATATATGAATTTTAAATTCATTGAAATGAAAAATTTGAGTTAAAAAACAAAGGAGATTGGTTTAATCAACAGAAACTCAAAATGTCATCTTAAGTTGATTTGACAAAAGAAAAAAACAAATAACAAATCATGAATTTTGAGTTCATTCAAATTAAATATTTGAGTTACTACAATGGAGTTGGCTTTAATAAAAAAAAAAACTTAAAATATTATCTGAACCACATAAGTTGATTTGACAAAAAATTAATGATAAATCCCAATACAGTTTTCTTTTTTATTTAATTTAGCAGACAACAGTTTTTCAGATATTAATAATAAGTTGTTTTTTAAAAAAAAATCCCAATAAAAAAAAAATATTAATGTAAAAAATATCAAAATGAAAAGATGTGCATGCATTCAGGTCACTGTTTGTGTGAATTGCATTTTTTATTTTTAACAAAAAAATAAAACGTTAATGAAAATCCATATAATATGACAACACTTTTGAAAGGTACCTGCAGAAAAGATCCATGTGTCCAGACTGATGTCGTTCACCATAGCGAAGGGCCTTCTTAATACGTCTGCGGAAGATACGCCGCTGTCTGCCGAATTTGTTTAAAGCTGATGCCATCTGCTTAAACGCACACTGAAGATACTGGCCTGTGCTTGGTTTGAGGCCTAAAAATGGATCAGATCCTGAGAGTGACTGAAAAACATAGTACATTGCAGCCAGGAACTCCTGCACGCTGGTGTGGATAAAATGGAAGCCCTTTTCAAAGGTGAGGGATGCTCGATCCTCTTTGAGTATCTCAAAGAGGAACACCTGTGAGAGTTTGGTGCTATCCAGATTAAAAGAGCTCAAATCAGAGCTTTCGAAGATGAGCCGTCTCTCCAGGAGGCCTTTGAAGGCCATAGCTCCCAGGCTTATGAGTATCGGCTGCATTTCGGCAAGGACATGAGGGGCGTGTTGAAGCCTGGTGTGATGGGAGCCCTCGCTACGCCCTTGCACATGAAATAGCAAGATGGATTTAACGAAGCAGCAGTAGATCTCAGTGATTGTGACTGATTTGGAGTTCTCCTCGGAAGGTCCCAATGAAGAGTTTGGTTGGCTGGCTTCCTCAATGGTTCCCTTTTTTCCTGACTTGGCACTTACAGAATCAGGACAAAGGCAGGAGCCACCATCATGCAAGGCGGTAGACACGATCCAACAGAATGCGGGAATGTGGCACATGAGGAGAAGGGGCTTGTGGGACGACACAGAGGCCCACACTGCAGCGGCGGCCTCTGGAGAACTGCAGTTCTGCTCAAAGTACTGCTTCTGCTGAGCTGAAGAGAAGCCTAGCAGACTGTAAAACTGGCTGACCAGCACTGGAGGAACTTTGGAGACCGCATGAGGTCGTGAGGTGAGGAAAATGGACACGCCTGGAAGCAGATTTCCTTTGATTAAGTTCACCACAATGGATTGTATAGGTTGCACCCGCTCTGGATTCGAGCACTTGGGAGTGTGCTCGAAATTAAGAGGATAGGAGAACTCATCCAGACCATCTAAGATGAGTAAAAACTGGGTTGGCTTTGAGCTCAGCAACTCTTGCAGGAAAGGTTTCAGGTGGATGTAGTGATCCGAGAGCAGGTCCTGCAAGCTCTGTTCTTGAGTTATGAGGTTTAGCTCACGAAAGGACAGAGATAGGACAATCTTGGACGAGGTGGTTTCTGCAGCCCACTCTCGCACCAGACGTCTCACAACCGTGGTTTTCCCACTTCCAGCAACTCCTGACAGCATATGCACACCACTCGATAGATTGGACAGCAGATTCTCATACACATCTCTGAAAACGCAGATCTCATCCTTTTGTGTCCTGAAAGCATCCCCAACTCCTGCCGACTCATGTCGGCATTGAGAACGCGACGCATAACCAGCTTGTCTTGAGAAGGTGATATCAGTCAAGTACCAGATCTCATCCTGCCCTACATTGTGTCCTCTGATGCTCAGATAGTCCACCAGGCTGTGCTGTCTGGCCAAGATGTCCTTGTGTTTTTTGAGATGCTCTTGCCTGTTGGCCTGTCCTGGTTTTGTGGTTTCATCTTTAACACTTTGCAGTATGTAGAGGAACGCCCTGCATGATTCCTCTCCTCTCCCGTTCAGCACATCCAACAGAACTCTCATACATTCTCGCTCACCTCTAACAGCCGAACCTCTAACGAGACTGACGTCCTCCTCGGTCACCGCCCCTACGTTAAACAGTACGTCCAGAAGATGTGTCAGGTGTTTGCTGTAGTTCTCCACCAGCTCCACGCGACTCTGTAGAATCTCTGTGCAACAGGCTCCAACAGCCATCACTTTATTATGTTTATGATTATGGGGGAGTTTGGGGCCCCCTAATTAAGGCTTGACCATCCCCCCTAAAGGAAGTTAAAAAAAAATGTGTAACTTAAAAATACATATTCTTTTACATACACGTATTTCAGCAATGTTTTCAAACAACCTTTCAGCTACTACAAAAGCTCACAAAAAAGGCAACTTCTGAGGAAACCATAACAATGCGATAATCGAGCGAATAAGACTCGGTATTCGACGGTAAATCGACTAAACATTATTACTTAATTGGAAATGTATGCATGTATGTATGTATCTACATATAACCATAATAGAAAAATACATACATTTATTTAAACTGTGTTTAGTTAGTTATGTCAAGGACAACAAAGGAATATCTACTTCACGACCAGGAAATTCCTTTAAACACTCTACCCCATTACATTTACTGTTAAATTCGTGTACATCCAGCGTATATACTAACAATTCCAAAATAAGCAATGTGAAAAACAGCAAAATTACTTCATTAAAAATGTAAGAAATGAACTTACAGGGTCTCACGTATTATTCCCACACTTCCGTAGTTTCATTGATTTGAGCGGTTGAAAGTGAAACCACCCTGTTGCGACTTATTAAGCCTTTTATAAACATAATCTTGACAAATCAGAAACTCTGATCGATTACATCTTCAATTGCGCACAAAGTTATCGCAAAAAAACAAACAGAAAGAGCTAACGTGTCTAAAACAAGACAAATACTCTGTATTCTTCTCCAAGTCACCTGATTAATTGGGCAATAGAAGAATTCAAGAAGTTGAGGAATCCCCGCCCCATGGCAGAGCTACGCTACTTCTCAGAAATGTTTTCTTAATGGTATGACTGCTGTTCTAGCCTTAATAGTTGGGGAAGTTGTGTTAACATCATCTCTCACAAGCGTAGAGCAGTGCCAATGTGGGGAAAATGGCGTATATATATATATATATATATATATATATATAAAAAAAAAACATAGAGACTATTCAAAATGTTTTTGTTGTGTGTGCTTTGTACTTTTTTACTTTCATAAATGTAATAGTTTTAATGATATTAAACATTAGAATAGTGGAAAAAGTCTTATTGATGTTATATTTCTACAATGTGCAATTTACCGTGTACTTACCTAAGAAAGTACTGGACAATAAAAGGTAACTACATGGGTTAAGGTCAGGTGTAGGGGTTAGTACCTAATTATTACCAGGTTATTGCAATTACTATAATAAGTACATACTATGTACATGGGGAACAGGACTGTAAAATAAAGTGCTGCCAAAATTTCTAGTAGATGATAATAAATAATAATAATAATAATAATAATAATAATAATACATTATTTATAAAGCACTTTACATTTTTAAAAAAATCTCAAAGTGCTACAAAAGAGGCCAAAAAAAGAGAGAGAATAAGAGAGAATAAGAGTTAAGTTAAAATCAATGGCCAATTAACATTAACACATTTAAACACAAAAAAATTTAAACATTAAAAAACTTTTTAAAAAGGTACTTAAGTCCTTTTAAGCAAGAAAAATAAGTTGTGAGTTGTACCTTAAATAAGTTCCCAAATAGAAATAGGCCTATACATTTCCATGAAAAATAGAGAGTTCACATCTCAATGTTTTTAATCAGCTTTAATATGCTCAGATACATTGTCAGTTTGCTTCAAATTGACAGATTTCCAGGTATTTTACACAAATAGTATAAAACAAAATCACAAAGTGTGAATTGAGTCTCAACTGGTGGGCCAAGTTTGTGTAGACAGTATTGGGGTATTTTTATAAATGTCAAAAATAGATATTCGTTCTAAATACTTTACATGCGGCACTTACGCGTACAACAGCATTTAACGTGTATTCCTACAGTGTTTCCGTTTAAGCAACTTTGACCCTAGCTCTCATAGGCACATGCTCAGTGTTTCTCTGAACATTCTCCTTTAACGGTCACGACATCAAGGCAATATCAAATAATTGTGCTATTAACAGTTTTCGGTGCCTGAAATCCTACAGGTCACAGGGGTAAGCCAAATTCCCACTTATAGTTTCTAAAATAACATTTAAATTTGGTTTGCAAACATTTAGTAGTGCTTTGTTACGTTTTATCTACATATACACAAACCTGCCTCAGAAAAATAAAAAAAAGCCTTTTTTTTTTTTTAGATAGCCTTAATAGTTGGGGAAGTTGTGTTAACAACATCTCTCACAAGCTTTGAGAAGTGCTAATGTGGGAAAATGGCATTAATAGGCGAGATTATTGTGTCCAGTGTATTAGGAGCACCAAGCCTGAGCGATTCAGCACTGGAGTGTGTAAGGAAAAAAAAAAAAAAAATCAATCTTTTGTCCATTACTGTATTTCATCCCATTCTACAGGAATACTTTTCTTATCTTCCCAAAGATACTCTCTAACCCTAACCTTTTCAGGCACAGATTTGGGACTGAGAAAACATATTTACTGACTAATAATATGAGTAATGAATGACGAATCAATCGCAGTGTAAAAAATGGGGCTGGTTCTCTAGCATAGTTACCATCGACGGTTGTAACGTGCGCATTCTATCCATCAACATCAAGACTTCAGGAACCTTTTCATACACGACACGCACCTTCAATGCACTTGGCATAGATTCTTTAAAAGTTCGTCCTCATTTCTCTTAAGCACATCAACTCATATTAATAACTTACTAGGCTTGTGAGCAAAATTATGTCGCACAAATAGAACAGGATTACCCGTCCCTATTAACTACAAGTCATCTTCTATATACCTTACCTATGAACGTTTTAATTGAGTTACCATGTAATTATCTCACATTACAATGACAGTAATTCACTGGAAGAAAAGGTGAACTGGGTCTGAGTAGGTTTGGATTGCAGAATGCATGGAAAAGTAATCACGTGTGAACATAAATAGAAATGAAGCGAGTAACTACTCATTATGAACCCTGATTTTCCTCGTTAACATGGCTGAGGTCACCTTCTCAAACAAATCAACATCCCCTAAAAAAAAAAAGCTAGACAGAGTGCAGGAAAAATGCACATATATATATATATATTGTTATTTCTTGCCTTCAAAGTATAAAATCATAATATTCATATAACAGTATTAAACCCCAAAACATAAATAACTTGCTGGATTTTCACAACTGAAAGCAGAGGCCTTTGGTGCTGCTGGCTGGCGTCTCATTGGCAGAGATAAGCTCCGCCTGTAGTCATGTGATTGATGAACTAAAGAGCATATCTGGAAGATCATGTGAGAACGCAGGAAGTGCTTGGTCATGACTCGTCCATCATCTTGAGTTGAGGCGAGGGGCAGTCTGAGGATTAAAAACACATCTGTTATTCGTTTTCCTCATTGAAACAATTCAGGACAATTTCAATTCATTTCATCAGCAAAGCTCACCACAGAAAGGTGTCCATTCTTAGCCTTGGCTATCAGCAACTCTGAGCCAGATGTAAAATCTATGATCCCTTCTTTTCCTTGAGCCACATTGAACTTTATACTGTCCATGAGAGGGAGAGCAAAAGATTTCATTAATAAAAGTATAATACTGAATTCTGAGAGTATTTTTACAAAATGATTATTTTTTCGCCTGCAACTCACCTTCCCTGGTTTATGTTAATGCTGTTGATCTTCTCAGCACAGATAGCCACTTTGGTTAAAGTCTCAATTACGTGCTCATTCTGAAGCACCACATCACCCTGTGACAATAATACAGTTCACATATTCACTCTGAAAGCACTTAAGGAAATTAAAACCAAATAACTGATCTTTAGACTTACTTTCTGCTTATTGTCTTCAGAAGCAACATGGAGAACGAACATGCCGTCACTTAGAGAGCTGACAGAAATCCCTACAAATAAAAGCAGAAGTGTGTCACTTTTTGATTTGTTTTGATTCTCTTTTTCAAGTTTTTGTCATGACTGTCAGAAATAAATCATTCATGTCTGCTTGAAAACGTATTCTCAGGTTCAGTTTATATGACCGCAAACAATACGTTCGAACTAGCAGAAGTGAACTGCTAGCATGTAATGTGTATCTTTACAACTAAACAGATAAAGCTAGTGCTGATGGTAGTACTCACATTGATAACGTAAAAGTGATGAGAAAAGAGGAAGTAACGAACCAACCAAGCAGTCAAAATAAGCGTACAAACAATTTAAGAGTTATTCTCCATCTCGCTTCATTCTCACCTTTCAGTGAACTGTAGTCGATCTGCTGTTTCACTTTGGCCTCCTCCACAATAATGGCACTGTTTGCCATGAGCAGGAGCTGTCGGTTGCGAGCTTTGTATCCTTTTCTATCATACTTAGTCACTGGAACAGCGTACTGTGGGGAAAGACGGATGTAGTTTGGATTAGCGCAGACAAGCTATACATTCCACAGATGCTTCACAAATTGTTTGGTATGTTGCCTGAGAAAATATCTATAAACAGTGAGAAATCAAGCAATGTACAGTTCATCACACATTCAGTTGTGTAAAATGACAGATTTCTGGCTTCTTTGGAGAGACTGATGAAAGGATTTATACAAAAAGAATTTTTATACAAAACCACAGTCTAAACAAATTTAAAAAGAGATTTCGCAAAAAAAAAAAAAAAAAGGCCCAGAATTCAACCCACCTTCATCTTGTCATTTCCCAGAGCCTGTAGTACTTTAGGGTTGATGTCCTCCCCATCTTTTGAACAAACACACGCAGAAAACAAATTATAATGTACAGCATATATAGTTTTTAAACGGAGGCTGAAAAAGAAGATAAAACTCACTGAGCCTTGTGCCCACAAAAAGTTTTGGGACACTTTGTGGGTAGTTGTCTTTTTTGTCCTTGAAGATTTCACTTGCTACCATCTTTTGCTCCAACTGAAATAACAGATAATAAACCTTAGTTTCCAGTATGTATATTAATAATTTATATTTAATAAAAAATTGAGCTAATAATAATTTATAATTAAACATAAAATAAAACATCTATGTAAAACCAAAGTCTTCCATTCTAAGTCAAAGTGCAACTTCCAGTTGCCCAACAATCAAGTGAATGAATAAATATTATAATATAGAATAAAGAATAAAAAATAGACGAATAAAATAATAAAACACTAGTAATAAATTATAATGAATAATTATAATAAAACAAAAATATGAAACCATGTAAAATGTGACACCTGGTGCTTCCATTCGGGGTTGATATTCTTGCAGTACTTCCACACCATGTTCTGCATGCAGAGTTTGCGGAGCTGCTCTGATGCCTGTCAACACAAAGAAGGCATAATCTCTTGGCTCAGGTCTAGAGGAGTCCGCGATCGTACTGACGACCGATTCACGACTGATATCTCACCTCGATGAGGGCGGGAGGTGGCGTTGGCCAACTCTTATCCAAAACCGTTTTGGGCAGGCTCCTGTGCAACTTCATTAGGAATGAGTAGCGAACGTAGTCCAGGAAGTACTCGTTCTCTGGGCAACGTGGCTGGTGGCGGTAGATGAAGCCTTTTATGAACCTGTAACAGTGAGCACAAAACAAAACAAAAGTAAGCATAGCCTCTCTCACTGGGCAGAATCAGATCGCATGTATTGACTATTGTACCAGTCAAGTCATGCACACAGACCTGCGGACAGTGTTGGCAGCCTCTCTTCTGCGCTTTGCTTCCCTGCGGGCCAGAATACCTCTCCACCAGGCTTGGATCCGGATTGCTGATTGACGCATTTTACGATATTTGGTTTTTTGACTGTAGCCTTTCCAGGATGATTGTAGTTTGGTAGCTGTGAATGAAGAACAGATTGTGGAAGTTAGCATTAGGAGCAGCACAGCAGACCATCCAGTGTAAACAGTTACACAAAATACTGTATGTTTTTGAATATGGCTCATACCAAGGCTGTGTTTTCTGACTTCTAGTGCATCTTCAGTTGCAAACAAGGTTTTGGGGAAGCGGATGAAGATTTTGGTCCTGTTAAAAAAAAAAAAAAAAAAAAAAAAAAAAAAAAAAAAAGTTGCCTTCACCTTTTCTGGTTCCACAGAAATAACACTGATTTATTAATACTAATATGGCATTTCAGAACATTGTATTTGTGTAACCGACCTGCCGAGTTTGTACTCCTCGGGTTTGTAGCCAAGGTGCTTGACGAGTGTGGACACGCCATCGACCAGGCGGCCGTTCCAGTTTGGCCATGTGTCTGGACACAGGGATTTATACCTGAAGCAGAAAACATCAGCATAACTCACAAAACTTAACCACATTTTAAGTAGAAACAGGAATCACTGTTTGCGACACATTGCTTGTTCCCCATTATATCACTGAAGCCCACAGGAAATGCTGCGCTTTTAAAAGAGGATTAGAAAGTATGAAATATAACCGAGTTTACAAATATAAGCTTTTTTTGTGAGTGGCTCACTGGAAAAAAAGCCTAAATCAGCTAAATTGGTTCAGTTGGTTAAGGCTAGCATGAACTACAAGTTAAAAGGGTATTGTGGGTTACCATTATGAGATATGTTCGGTCAACCGGCAAGGCTAGAGTTGGAACAACATCCAGGTTGTGCCAATAAAAGTCAAGCATTAAATAATGGTTCAAGTTATTGTTGTTGTTTTTTCCTTTCGGCCATGTAGATGCTAACCTCTGTAGGAAGGTCTCGTAGCGACGACGATATGCAAACCCAGCTCTCCTCACCCGAAGGTTTTCCATCAGACCAAGATATTTAACTTGGTGCCTGATGAGGACTTCATCAAAGCGCCCTGCATAGAGAGATATTTCAGTTTAATAAATTGTAAAATCATGCACATAGTGTGTATATAAAACATAAAACCATTTGCGACTATTTCTGAGGATGAGCTCTAACAAATGACAAGGGGCAAAACAAAGGAGCTGATGAAGTAAGAGTGAATCAGATTGAAGGAACGAATGACTGTAGTTTGAACAATGAATCCATTACAGCAGAGTTGTAGAAGAACAAACTGCACAAACTCACGACTTGAAATACTTAACCCCATTAAATATTAAATGTTTTTAGAACTTTAACAGTCATAAAAAAGAAAATTTCATTTGTATTTATGTTTTAAATTCTAAAGTTTAATTTAGCTCATTATTCATTTTAATTTAGTTATGTTTTTCCTAGACTTGTATAGTACTTTGGGTCATGTTCTGCTTTTTGTTTTCTTTTTTTTTTTTAAATATTTAAAAAATGACTAAATGTTTGATGGCTTGACATGAAAAAAGTACCAAAAACACAAAAGTATTACCGTGTTCTTTTCAATAAACTCTATTACTAATAATTCTCATGTTCTACAGTGATATTTTCTACACACCTTGCAGTATCATACAAATACCATGGTATGTAATAATGGAATACATAAAAGGACCATGATATTGCCATACAATACCATAGTAGTACTGTCCCACGGTAAGGGAACAGCTGCAAGGAATAAGCACAAGTATAATGATTTCTAAGAGATAAACAGCACTCAAGAGTATAGAACATTTCTCACAAACCTGCTTGCTTGGCATCGTTAGGCTTGATGCAGCGCACGTAAGACGGTTCCTTAGACATCAGTATTTCCATCAACTTCGCCAGGCTGTTCTTGAACTGGGTTGCTGCCTGGTCGCAGCGAGCCAACGGAGTGAGGGGACAAGAAAAGAGGACAGTGAGAAACAAGCAAGAACACAAGCGACAGTGTGCAAGTCCAACCAGGCAGTGACAATGTGGGAGAAGCCGTTGGTCAACAATGCAAGCAAACAACTAAACAGCAGCCCACCCACACTCAGCCAATGGAGCTCCGTGGAGTGGGCACTGGGATCGGGTGGGGGTTCAGGGCTGCATACAGTCACATAAAGTGAAGGGGGTACAATAGTGTCAGGCCATTCCTCACACTGTAGGTGGCAAGCAGGTATTTGCAATCTCATGGACTGAGGCCAAGCTACTGAGGTTTATGTATCAATGTTTTTTTATATATGAATGAATGTGGAACTGATTCACAAACATTGTTTTGGTTGTTTACAGTTTTGTGTAAGCATAAACAACAACAATTGACAATACATGTAACCTACTAGCATAGATAGATAGATAGATAGATAAATAGATACCGTCTCTGGCCGTTTCTTGTCTGTGAGCTCTTCTCGGTCAAAGCACTGAGTGAGGATTTTATTCTCTGACATGCACATGACCTGAACATACAGACACATTTACACTTTTAATCATTGAAAATTCAGAACAGGGACAGTGTATTTCTCTTATAATATTTTATATATTTTTTTCTGGGCCTGTTCCCTCACCTCCTTCAGGTTTCTGAAAAGGAGATCATTGTTCTTGTCCAGGAAGCCTAGAAGTTGGAAAACACACAATGACGTCAGTCAACGCTCAGCCTGGGAAAGATCTGTGGGCATAAGAGCCCGCTCTTGTTCGACGACACACTCCATTTCTGTTTCTTCATTTTTTTTTCCTGCCCTCTGTTCAATAACTGACCATTCACATTATAGTTGACTTCTCCCGCATAGTGGCTCAGTCTGAACTCCTCACGACCCATCACTTTACGGGTTTTTCCATCGGCCAGCTTGTGACTGTAATATAGTAAAGATGCAGATGTATGAATATTATATATACTCTGGTCTTCAGATGCTCAGGATATGATTTTAAGCATGATATTAGATAGAATGACAAAAGGAAGGTGGGTGACTGACGTTACAAAGTGGGCGTGGCCACCAACAGTGTCCTCAAGCTTCTCCAGGAAGGTGATGTCACTGGCATCTCCAGGCCGGAGACACTCCTCATCCTGTAGAAAAGAGAGGTGAATAATTTTAGGTTTAAGCAGCCTAAAACAATGTTTAATACATTGTTAATGGAAGTAAACATTCTCACCAAGATGGAAATGATTCCTTTAAACTTCTCCTCCACAAGATCACAAATGATCTTGTTGTTAAAATATTGCACAGGCTCCCACTGATGAAGAAAAAAAAAACACAAGCATTACAGCATTTGGAATAAATGCTTTTTCCTCTAAAATTCAAAGAATGCAAAATCAAGAACATTCCTAGCCCACCCGCAAATCATGGCCACAAATGGGCTTTCTTTAATAGTGTATGCGTAAAAATTATTAATCGGCAGTGTGAGAGGTCAGCATTACCATAACAGCATGAAATAAAGCCCACGACACATGTTTGCCCATAATGTGCCCATTGAGCTGTGAGTAAGACCCCTTTTCACCACCCCGCACATGAGTCACATATGCGGAGATGTGTATATTGCGCATGTGTACGTGTATCGGGGGATTCTCACCGTGATTCCCTCAGCTTCATATTCCTCCTGCTCTGACTTCAGAGTCAGTTCAATGAAGAGCTGCTGCAGCTTCTCATTACAATAGTTGATACAAAACTGTTCAAAACTAGACAAAAAGGGAGTATGAGATATCTTTGAAAATCAGTCTTGTTATATACTTATGACAACAATATGTTACAAAGATTCAAACATAACCAAAATAATAAAGGCAGATTTTAAATTTTATTATATTATATATAATGTATGTGAAATATTATTTGAAAAAACGAATTATATAAATACAACTAATTATATAATAGATTTTTTTTAAATTACAATACTATTTCAGTTTTTATTAAAATATTATTTGAAAATATTAAATAACAAAATAAATGTCATTTAATTAATTATTTTAAATATTTTTTATTTATTTTATGATGATTTATTGTTTATATTATTATATTACATTTATAAAATTATTTATTATTTACTATTAATATTATTCTTTTTATATATTCCTAGTAATATAAAATAAATTATGCATGCAATATTCTACATTAAATATCATATAAATTGTTAAATTGCATAATATAATAATAATAATATTAAAAAAATAGATAACATTTTATTCATTTACTCTACCTGTTGTTCTGAAAGACCTCAAAACCATAGATGTCGAGCAGACCAATGACAGAGGCGTTCTTACTGTTGAATGAATCATCCTGCGAGACATTAAGAGCACAGAAATATTCAACATTCAGACTAAACATACACAGACTGTAACATCATATGGTGAGAATGCGTTCCAATAACTCCCATTGGAAAACTGGAGTAGTCATATCCTGTGTCATTTCTGTGCGTTCTCCATGTGGGGGCGCTAAATATTCACATTAGGAAACTAAACTCTATCAGAGAATTTGCAAAGCCATGGAGCTGATAGTGTATTTAACAGCAGAATAAGTCCATACCTTGAAGGCCAAAGAAACATTAATTTTGTTGACCAGCCATGTAAAAGTACGACCGTATATGGCTTTAGATAAGGCATCCCGTGCAGAAGAGGCCTGCTCTTGATTCAAAGGACTCATCAACTACAAACCAAACACAGACAGTGGAATTATGGGAAACATTTATAAACAATTATTATATATTGTACACACATACAACTTTTTTACATACCAACTGTGAAACAGGGAAAAAAAATTAAAGCTAAACATCACTATTTTATTAAAGATGGTTTGAATACAAGCTTTGAATACAACGTGATTTGACATTCTATCACGTTAAAATTTACCTGCCGCCAACCTGAAAGTCACTGTGATATTGTATTCCGTAGACCTGACTCAGATACCTCATTTAATGTAAATCTATGGGATTTTTTCACCCTCTTTATCATCTACCAGTCAAAAATCATGAATATATGATCAAAAAATAGCATACCTCTCCTTAAACAAGTTTAAAAAAAAATCCCATGTCCATGTATGAGCAATAGTAATAGTGATTAATTAATATTTTAACTCTAAATAATTGGGAACATACCTCTTCTCCTTTGGCAATGATCTTTTTATGCGTTAGAGCCTCTTTAAGAACAGTGCCGTCAACACCTAACAACTGCAATATCACAAATACACAAACACAGTCAAAAACAACCCCCTTCCATGCAATTTTAAATTGCTGGAGGTTTTTTAACCAAACAAAAAGGTCATGCACATGTGGTCATAGCCCAGTAGTATAAATAAACAGTCCTATTACCCTGGCTAAGTATTTAATCTGTGTGTCTGTAGTGATATAGGCACTGCCACTGTCCTCGCCTCCATACTGAACATTCCCCAAGTGTAGTACACTGGCAATAATGTTCAAAAGCTCCTGTGGGGAAAGAGACATGTGAATGAGACAAAAGATCAAGATAAAGAGGAAGAACTTTCAGTTTCTAAGAGAAGAACATTCAATTATATTTCATAGTGTGTGTGTGAGTATGTGTGTTGTGATTGGTCAGTCATACCTCCACTTCATCATCAGAGAAGCCAATGACGCTCAGGGCTTTCCTCACTATCTTCCAGTCATTTCGGTCGTTTATGGAGCTCACTTTGGGACAGTTTCCCTGAAAACACACACACTTACTCAGCACAACAGAGGAAACCAAGGGAGGAGGGGCTCCCCTCGACTTCCTCTATTAAACACCAGGGGAGCAAGAGGAAGGGACATTCCTGCATACTTGTGGGAAAATTTATGATGCCATTATGATGAATAGTCATACATAGGTTCACAATGTGAAATTTATGTCAAAATATAAAGCCACATTGTGACATTTAAAGTCGCAATAGAGTGCAACAGTGCCCGCCCCTTTTTTCAGCAGTGTTGATTTACATTTAGTCATTTAGCAGACGCTTTTATCCAAAGCGACTTACAAGTGAGGAAAACGTCTTACAGAGGTATTTTTCTATTATTGTTTCCCATTGGCATTTTTTCATTAAAAGCGTTATAAAACATGAACCAAGCCAACCAGCTACGAAGTGAATCACAACACTAAGAAATAGTGTTAGTGTATTATTTTTCAGAAATAACGCAGGTTAACAGCTTCAACAGAAGCAAATACCATTTATTAACAACCTCATTGCTCACAGTAATATGTTCATAAGTCATCGTTCAAAAATCAATATCGCTATAGAGAAACTGAATGGAGTTTTTTTTTTTTTTTACGAAACCTGACTGTTGCACTCTATAACCAAAAATATAGTGACAATTGCAAATTAAAATCGCACTGTGAGATGTAAAGACACATTGCAAAATATACTAATATATAAAACTGTAAAACTAAATTTCAATTACCTTTGTTTTTTTTAAACTCTGAGGTGGAAACAAGCTTTCATAATTAATGAAGGGATGACAGACAGAGACGTTGACATAACAAGGGTCAGACTTTATCCAGCATCTTTTACTTGACCAGCATGACCCAATGTGTTTGAAGCATGTGTGCTAACTGCTAAACCACAGCTTTTTCTTAAATGTACAGCGTTCTTTCCACCTCAGACATCTGCTGTACTCATAACAAGTGTGTGAGGTCTGTCTCACCTTCACCAGATACTGGTACTGTTGGGCGTTCTTCTCCAGGCCTAGCCTCCTCAGCAGATCATCCTCCCCTCCTTCAATGAGCTGATAGAAGATGTGGAAGTTCCTCTCGCCGTGGCTCTGGTGTACGACGCGTGATTTTTCCAGCAGGTAATTCAGGATGTGACCCCCTACTGGAGCACCCTGCCAACGGGGACACCCAAAGGGAGAGGCAGAGGGGATAATACCGGGTTTCTGACACGCATGCAAGCACGCATAATTTCACACAAACACACAAGCACGTAAACACGCAGATGGATGCAGCCAAATCCCCAACCCAGGGATAGAATTTTAGGGGTAAAGGTGTATCAACAGAAGGTGGATCACAGCAATTGAGACGTGAGCTTTGCTTGATGATCATGTAACAACATTAACATTGTTAAACAAATGATCAAACTCACCTTGAAGTCAAACTGAATGTCCATATATTTCCCAAAGCGACTGGAATTGTCATTCCGTAAAGTTTTCGCATTTCCAAAAGCCTGAGAGAAGAGTTATTCAAAAGAAAACAAACAATCTGTAAAGGACAAATTATGAATATAACAATTCAGTATGGCATACAAAAAAAACAATCTTTATAATTTACACAAATAAAATTATACACACACTCTACTATATCCACACACTGCTAGTTTACAGGGAAGCACCACATCTGCAAACCATCTGGCAGAACGGCAGTCTGCACTGCTTCCGCTGGCATTCCCATTTTTAGACGTCCTTCATGCAAACCCCAGTCTTATCGCACAGATAATAACAGTGGTGTATAATTATTGGAGAGGTTTATACTGAAACCAGGACAACGAACTGCTCAGAATAAACTCTGCTCTTTTCCTTGGCATTGCTGAGAGTCGTTCAGAGCATTTTACGCTGACAGCAATCCAGGGCAACAATTATAGCGTGTACTGATCTCACCACTATATGCTGGCATTTGTAGTTTGTCAAATTTGCTGGGTAGTTGTTTACCTCCAGCACAGGATTGGATTGTAGCAGGCGATCTTTGACGGTCTGCACGTGCTCACTGGCAGGGCAGGTGACGGCGTAGTACTGCAGAACCTTCTTGGAGGCTTCTGTCTTGCCAGCACCACTCTCACCTGAGATGAGGATGCACTGGTCCCGTCTCTCAGTCCGCATGGAGCGGTACGCATTATCAGACACAGCATAACTGTATAGGGAATATGTCAAGATCATAAATGTTGTAAAATATGTACTTTACAATAGGTCTGCACGATTTAGTGCATTTAAATTGCACAGCTTGTCAGAGCTGTACGGCTCTGATGAGTAGTAAATGCTTCTCCATCAGAAAGCCAGAGGGCGCTCTTGCACAGAAACTCAAAAAAGATAAAGCGTCATATCGCTGTAGCTGAATAAACAGAAGATTGACCCACTTTGACTGACTAAACATGACTAATAAACACACGACTGCCTTATTCTGTGTAAGAGATCACATCATCTCTCAGAAGGATGCTCAACTGTCATTATAATAATAATAATAATAATACTAAACATTAAAAACATAAGTTGCTTAAGTAGATAAATACAAATCTTTGAAGATTAAAAATTGCATATTTAAATGAACCAGCAAAAGCAAACATTAAAATACAATAATAAAAAAAATCAAAATTAAAATATGCATAGTACTTAAAGAAATAATAGCAATAATAGTAACAATCACTTTAATTTCTATTAAGTTATTATTTATCCTATAAAGACATTATCTTAATTGAAATGCATGCCTTAATATTCTAATAATCTCTCTTGGTGTTATAATGTATGTGCCTTTTCTGATTGCATTAAAATAAAACATTCCTTTGATGGAGCTAAAATGGACATTCAGGTGTCAGTAACATTGAATAAACAGTGGAAAAGCCTAGTGTTGGATGGAGTTGCCAATCACTTTCATGAGGAAAGAACAGGGTGACACCACTGAGAGTCTGTGTTTTTTCAACCTGTATGAGGGCGGAGATAACGTTTTCATCACTTTTACACGTCTGCTATCAGTGCGAGATGAAAACTGTGGTATAGCGGGTGCAATCATCCGCTTTGGGTGAACTATAACTTTACCCCTCTGGCTAACTGAAAGCTCCCACACATGCATAAACAGATAAGATTGCAGGAGAACTTTAGTTTATTGTCCTCAACTTTCCTAGTCCTTCTTCACTAACAGAAGGCAACAAGAAAGATTACCAAGACACACCAAGTCCATAAAATGTAGATTAGGCATTTTGCATATTTAATAGAAATACTAATACATATTTAATAATAAGTACTCTACAGAAATATATATATAATACTCTACACAATAGAAGAGAGCAGACTAGTACTTAATAATGACTTCTTTCTGATGCCTTACATGTGAGGTGAGACTTCATAGAAATTGACGCCCCTGTATCGTTCCATATGCTGTTTAGTGTAAATCTCCAAATCTTTGTAAGGGTTCATGGACACCAGCACTGAGCCAATGTACGTCTGTGGGGAAAAGAACACATCAGCGTCACATCAATACTCTGAGCTTTATGTGCGAATAGAACAGGAACAACAGCTCGTACATAAATGAGGTTCTCCTTGAAGCGTTTGCGGAGGTTCTCGATGAACGCCACCTCGCTGGTGTGGTTCTCCAGCAGGACAAAGTCCTGCACGCCCACCCGGTCCCTGGCTGTCAGGGCGCTCTCCATCATGACCCGGATTCCGTCACTGCCCACAGCCTGAGAGAGAAAGAGCAGAGCTTAGATATAAACCCTCGAGACGCAGAGCAGCGCGAGGTGATATATCAACACTGGAACACACAGTATGTCAAGGCCCTCTGAGAGCCCTGGGAATGAACTCAACCACTCCATCATAACCCCTCCCATTTCATATCCTACACAGACATTTCTCATCGAATCAGATTTACCATTGTGAACATGATGCCACCATCTGAACAATGGATTTGTGTCAAGCACAATATCAAGTTAAAGTTAATACTCTAAAACATTAAAAATTACCAGGAAGTACTACCATGACTTTTTTGATAAGATACCACAGTGACACCATGGTTTTTTGACTCAAAGAGACCATTCAAAAGTTGTCATACTGTTTGCTTTTATTCAACAAGGACACATGAATTGATCAAGTGATATTAAACACTTTTTTTAATGCTATATCAATTAAATGCAGTTCTACTGACAGAATCCTGAAGAAAAATTGTCCGTTTCCACAATAATATTAAGCTGCACAACTGTTTTCAACATTGATAATAATAAGAAATGTTTCTTGAGCACCAAATCAGTATATTAGAATGATTTCTGAAGGATCATGTGACACAAGACTGGAATAATGATGCTGAAAAATTCAGCTGTCATCATAGGAATAAACTGCATTTTAATTGTAATAATATTTCACAAAATTACTATACAATTTTACTATATTTTTTATTAAATTATGCAACCTTTGTCAGCATAAGAGACTACTTTCAAAAACAAACAAAAAAATCTTACAGACCCCAGTATTTTGAACGATAGTGTATATTGGAATCGAAGCTTTTTCCATTCATGAGTATTGGTCGATATTGGATATAAATAGGTCGATAATCAATTATGCTCCTTTATGGAATATGGTAATCATTATAAGTATCATGGTACTCCTGTATACCATAGTATTACCATCTGATCCCATCATTGCTCAATGGCTCCACGACAGTACTATTTATAAGGGTTCAAGGCAGTTTCCTCTATCATTAACATGATTACATTACCTTTACAAGAAACAAGAAGCTCTAAACCATCAATTTTCACACTTAAACCACATTTATCACTACATCAGTGCAAACTCCACCCAAACTCAAGCGTGCAGGGAGAACAGAAACACAACCATACTTACATCTATAACCGCATCTGTATTTTTAAACAGAAAACCCTTCTCCACAATGGAGGCCTGGGTTTTCCGCATTAGATCGCCAATATTTGAAAAATCCATGGTGTCGATAAAACCTTAGCTGTAGATTCTTGTCCAGAGATGCTCTTTAGCACAGACATAAACTCTTAGTTCGCAAAAATGTACTAAGTTCTAGCAGGTCACTTGTCATCTGATGTCTGTAATCCTGATCAAAGAGGACTATGGGTGACACTTCCTAGCTTGAAACAGAAAAGCGCACTTACACCCACTCGCACACACACACAAACACACTCAAATGAACAAATGCGTGATTATGCATTGAAATACACACAGTCACATTGTGTGAACGCACCAGCTGCCACGGCTGTTGTTTTGCTATTGACACAGCAGCGGCCGTCCCCTGGAGGGAGAGACAGAGAGAGACAGATACAGCACACCTGAACAAGCACTTTAATTAAGGTGATGTACAACAACTACAACAGAACCGAGCGAGAGGGAGGCTAACGGTGCGAAAAAACAAGCAGTAAGAAAAACATAACAGTCGACAAGTGTAGTGCCAGGAAGTGACTTCATTCTAAGTCCGTCAGCCTGCTGAATACCCCAACAAATGTGCATCTCCTCTGAAAGTCCAACACAGCTTTGCAAACTCTCATTCTTGTTCCCTATATTAGGCCGGTATTGAATTTCCAGCTCAAATCTGGTTTAATTCGATCTGTAAACACCCACATAGAATCCAGTTTTCACAAATCAGACACAAACTACATTTAAAAGCTCTATATCCTGTGTTTCAAACAAATTAGAACAGTGTGCAGTGAATATACGTCACACTTTACTTCATCTTGCTTTATTTGTTAGTCTCCTTTACTTGTCTGCATATTCCACTGCAGTGGCACAGAACTGACAGTTAGTAATCGGTGGAGGAGTCATAACCAAAACTAAACATGCTGGCTAGACAGACATGACATCATTTGCTGGCCAACTTGAGCATAACATGTCCAGCCCATTGACTACTGTACTTAGACATAGGGCTGTGCTGGTCAACTCGACAACCACCCCACCGGCGTTTGTACGCAAAAATACATTTTATGTATGTGAAAGCAGTTTTGATTGAATATTACGACACAAGTGAAGCTTTGTTGAAATAGGTTAGCAGTTAATGTTACATCGCAGCCATGGAAACATTTGGATTTGTGTCGAATGAGAGCGGTAATGAGCCCTCAAATTTAAGCCGTTTATTGGCCCTATGTTCTGTTTTGCAATCTCGTCACCCGATTTTCCACAAATTTAACTATAATGTGTGGAAAATCGAGTGACCAGATCGCAAAACGGAACACAAAAAATCCGACATGGCTTAAATGTTTGCCCTCATATACCGCTCTCATTCGGCACAAATCCAAATGTTTCCATGAGTTATTCAACTGGACATGGAATCCAAATATTCACTCACACCTCACTCAGTTGCTTCGGAACATCAGGTGAAGACATTAGACGAGATGGTCTCTGTTCTGCTTGTGTCCCACATCCCTCTCAAAGAGCAGAGTGGTATAAATGACATTATGTTTATTTTTGTGAGGAAATACATTTTTTTTTAATTTAATATTTAACTTTCTTATATTATTTAGTTGACCATTATTTAGTGATAATCATTGTAATGTTTTACAGTCTGTATTGCATCGTTTCACTGACAGAAGCACTGAAATAAAACAGATGTTTGAGCCTCATTTAATCATTATTTTTTATATATTTCAAAATGTATTTCATTTACATCTACACCCCCTTCCCCAAACACTGCATCACCACCGATAGCTGTCCATTATTACCGCAGCGGTAAAAAAAACCCGCCATGTCACAGCCCTACTGAGACATTTATATAAACACAGATCAACTTTCACTTTGATTAAGTTGCCTTTACGCCATATTAGATTTCTATACCATTTTTTTCTAAATAAACAATTAAAAAAAACATTAAAAACTGAAATCTATAATTTTATATAAATGATAATTCAGACAATCACAACATTACAATGTACAGTGTGAAAACTGAATATTCATTCTGATATGCTAAAGATTACATTTAAAATTGAGCATTAGATGATGGCAAAGATAATCTAAATGTAAAACTAGGGTTAATACATCCATTTAATATCCATATATATCCAAATATCATATAATATGTGCAATTAAATATCCGATGAATTTCATTGAATTTCCCAGGTCATACAAGGATCTTTAGATTCTGAGTGTGCATGTTATCAAGCATCAAGACGTAAAATCCCTTTGAGCTGCCAAAAGCCAACATAAAAGAATCCAATCATTCATTTAGACCAATAAATATGCCATAAAGAGAAATCCTTGTCCCCCCCGAGTCTCCTTCCTAAGCTACTTTCTCAAGAAACGGGCTTCATTACACCATTGTTCTAATGGATTTGCTTTCCTGCTCCCACCCGTTGTCCCCTTCCCCATGCTTGCTGGTCTATATGGCAAGCTACGCGCCTTTGCCATGTGCTCATTTTTTCCAAATGCTGCTCTGAAAACAAAAGACTGAAAGTTTCAGATATTAATCATTCTCCGAACTCCAAACTTCTTTGAAAAGTAAAGATCAAGGAGAGAGAAATTTGTGCTAACAAAAGGCACTGGGAAGAACTGAACAATAATTGCCTTTTGCTTGACCTTCCAATATCCAACCAATTTGCTTGGTTCTTGTGTGCAGAGCTGTGTCAGGGAGATCTGCCGAGTCAAGCTGCCTTTGTCAGCACTTCTCACATTCCAAAAAGACATTAGCAGCCTTTGGAAACAGACGGATAGGGACCAGAGCTATGATTACAAAGATTGATTTTCTGAAAGAGTGAACGAACAAATCAAACACTCCAATATTTAATTTCTCTAAGGGCAAGTCAGTGATTCTGTATAGTACTATTCCTGGTTCATGAACAAGAGGAGAATGTGCTGTGTATTTCTTTTCATAATTAATGAAGTCAGTGGATAAAGGGCACATTCCTAGATATCCAGAACAAAGCCATGTGTGCCTCCCCTTCTCACCAGGAATGGTGAAAAATGGTGGAGAAGAAAAGTAAATCTTGTCTGCTTGCTTATGATTTCAAGTTTTTGAGGTTACCAACTGTTTCCATCCCGATTGAGTCATCTGGCTCACTTTTTTACCTCGCTCTTCTTTCCTCTCCTGTTCGGTAGCAGGAAAGAACAAGGGGTGGAGATAGACTTTTGAGGACAGGCACAGCTACATTAAAATGATGATAGATTTATAAACATGGTTTTTTTAAGTATGGCCACTATTATTGTACCAACAGATTATTAAAACTACAAAAAGTCAACTTTTTGTGATTATTAAATATTACTATTCAATTTAAAATATTGTGTGAAAAGGCTGTCAAACACAATACATAATTTCGAGGAAATGACAGTGTAGTGGAAATTTTTTACGATACTTCAGACAAAAATAAAAGACAAAATGGACAGGTGCTGGTCAGTAATCAACTGGTCCGAGTATATTTACTAAAATGTGCACCGGGTTCCCATATTTGAAGAAACCCTCCTTGTGCTTCCCACACCATTAAAACGTGTGAGGAGTGTGAGTATTTTTTTTAATTCATTTATTTCTTTATTTTTTTTTGAAGAGAAGTGCTAAAAGATCAGACTCCTGCAGCTTGGATTCATCCAGCTGGTCAGAGGAAAAAAACAAACATTTTCAGCACTTCTCCAAATGTAATGCAACTTTTTGCCCCCGTTTTGCATGTCGACACTAAAGAGGTTATTCATAGCCATGAAACACTAAGTGCTTAAAACAGAATCAAAAGCTGCATAAAGACTCCAACTTGCACCTTTCTGTGCAACATATATCATCCTTTAATCAAGCCATATTCATCAAGAAATCTTCACAGAAAATGTCTTACAATGCTCACTTAATTACATCCACCCAGATGGCGAGAAATTCCCTTGGTGGCATTCAAATTCACGCCAGTTTGCTGAGTCGATGGCTGTCCTTGTGTTAAAGGGGCTGTGTTGCTTTGGAAAGTCAGCTGGTGGCTGTCAAACTCCAGGGGGAAAGTTGACAGACAGGTGTGACAGGCTCAGTCTAAACAGGTGATGAGTCTTTACATCATTTGAACCCCCTCCACATGCTGAACACATACTTTATATCTATTCCAAGTCAAAAAGTGTCCAGTTATTCTTCATTTCAGCCTGCCGGACAATGCGAGGCATTCATGTCCAGAGGGCATTTGAAGAGCATGAGTCAGGAGAACTGTAAACTGCCTACGGGACCGTCCCAGTATTTCTGGCAAGTTTCATTCTTAAAACGTGCATCTATAGCTACAGCCTTCCTTATCTAACCATTTCACATCTCCACGGTCAATCAGAGCAGCATGTCACTGTGTAAACTTCATTTCCTCTTCCTGAGATTTGGATATTCCTATGAGCAGTGCAGCTGCTTAGTAATTCAATAGAATCTCATATGAAACTGCACCATTTACCATAAATCTAATGTCAGGCATTCATCAACGTTCTGCAGTTATTTGCCTATGACAAAATGTGCAGCAAAGCTGAAACCTGATCACATTTAAAGCACTGCTAACCGCAAGGTGTGTTTGTTTGAATATGAAATGATGCTCTGCAAATGAGATTCGTAGCGTACCATGACATTGAATGGGTGAAAGGCCTCAGAAACTTAAAGCTCATTCAATTGAGGTATTAATCTTGAGAGCTTGTTCTCAAAGTTTCTGTTGGCTGTAGGAAGGTTGTGGATGACACAAACAGGAAGAAATGTAGTAGGGTGGAATGGCCCGATGACAGACGCCAGTTTCATTATCTCCCTCACTCTCTAGCCTGGAATTCAACAGTGACTGCTGCTGGTTCAAAGCCAGAGATTGCTTCACTGTGAGACGACACTATGGCATGAACACAGATACTGATAGTCAGAATGTCCGGCATGCAAGAAGGTCCCAAGATAGGATAAGCACCTGATTGGACCAATAACCTCCAAATCCTTCTTTTCAGACTATTTCTATCACTATTTCACTATATATTTGTGACTAGAGATTGGTCAATATTCATGCCTGTGCAGTTGATGTAAGTCTTCATTAATGAACAACCTAGTCAATGGATAATACATACAAAAAATTAACTTTTTAAAAAGTAAAAAACTGTTTAATTTCAGTGTAAATACCTACACCTAAAAGGTGCTATAAATAAAAAAAGTAAACATTTTTTTACTAGTATAAAATAAATTATATATAAATTTTGTACTATAATCACAAAAATAATGTATCTCTCTCTCTCTCTCTATATATATATATATATATATATATATATATATGTATATATGTATGTATGTATGCATGTATGTGTGTGTGTGTGTATGTGTGTGTGTATTTACAAAAGATAGACAGATAGTTATACAAAATCAATTATTCCATCATATTTGCATTCCAGTCATGCTAGCAAATCATTACATAATCTAAACACAAAATAAATTGATAACTTTGGACCAGAACCACATAGTTCACTTTCATAAGACCCTCGCTGACATTGCAGAAATCTCCCAGCTGCTTTTGTTTAGTGTGGAGCATGCTGTGATTCTTACCATGCCTCGATACTTCATTTTCCCGTTCTTCGCAGCTTGTTGTTGTTAAGTGTATGAGTTATTAGTATTTCCAAAACAGCGGCTCTCATTTGAGAAAGTGTGCAGAGTTTGTTATTTTAACTTTGTCTGCACCATGTGTGGGAGCGTCCCAGCTGCCATTTCTTCAGCTTTAACTTTCCTCTCCTTCCCTTCGTCTCTCTCTCTCTCTCTCTCACTCCCTCCCTCTTTCTCTCCCCCTCGCTGCCTACGGAGGCACGAGTCAGTCCTTCTGAAAAGTGACACACTCCCCCCTCTCTGCCTTCCTCGACTCATTTGCTCTGTCCTCCTGCAATGGGATTTACAGAGAAAGCCAAAACTTTCCAGCCCCCCTGTAGTAACCCTGCATGTGCCTGCCCTTAAAAACCATCCTGTGCCTCTTTAAGAAAATATTACAAACAAAATGAGTAAGAAATAATATAGAAAAACACGTCGTCTCATACTGACACTTGAGAATTCAGTGATTTGGTATTCAGAACTGAAGAAAACTCTGTAACTAGAATTGCATGTTGGATGAAATGCAGCTAGTGATTATGCCAAATGAATTTTCCTCCTCCTCCTTCCTCTCAAGCTGCCCAAGTGCATGCTGAAGCAAATCTGAGGCAGATTTCAGATAGGGATTCGTCAAGTAGGTAAGATTAATGTGCTGAAACCTGGCTCAGTTGCCCGAGAAAGAAAAAAGGCCAAGTGCAATTTACAGTGCACAGGTCACATTCACTTATGGTACTATACTTTTAATTTATAAGGTGATATCACTCACAGGCGTATCACTTTAAAATACAGATGATTTATGGCTATTGTTTCTGTGTGATAAACAGATAAAAGAAAGATAAAAGATAAAACCAAGAAGAAAATATTGTGTCAAAGACTGAAAAAATGGCTACGCATCAGCTCTTTTGATTTATAGAGTGTAGGACAAAGGGTTAATGTATGAAGACACACCCCATTTTCATCTCTCCACCCAGTAAGAACACAACACACCACCTGTTCACTCCACACACACACACTTGTAAAGACAGTAAAGTAACCAAGGTCACTTTCACTGCCCATAAAAAGAGCAGCACCCTCTACTGGACACTCCAAATGACATAACTGTGCTCAGGGAAACTGGATTTAATACAAGTTGCAAAACATAGAAGCGCAAGCATTGCACACTGTGATTCATATAAATCCTCCCCTATTCTTTCGGTCCCATCCATCTCTCATTCTCTCTCGCTCCCTTTTCCCACTTATGCCAACACAATCAGGGACCCCGCCTGCAGGAATCTCAGTAATATTTTCCAGACGGTGTGAGCTGCTCTCTCTTTCTCTCTGGGAACATTGACATTACAGGTCCAGCGTTTAAGAAGTGCAGGCATGATGATGTCACTGGGCATTACATTTGCTCGTGATCCGCTCATCATGCACACGCTTCTCAGTATATGTGATCTAGTAAAAATTTCATGAATTTATGGTGAGCGGCTGCAGTCAATGGATTACAATGTTGTCTAAGAAACAGGATAAATAAACAGGGGCTTCTGAACCAATCCATTGTCTGATCAGAGTAACTTTGGTCGAGCTTTCAAAAGCCGTCTCACCACCATCCTTTAATCTTGGGCAATAGGGCAATTTGTTAGCACTCCACCTTACTGTACTTAGAACTGAGCCAGATATGATAGTGCAAAGCTCTCCTGATAGAGAAAATGTAGACAGAACTTGAAGCAGTAGTTGCTTGGAAGATGTTTGTTTTGTTAATGCAGGTTTGGAACGACAAACAGTTCATTTTTGAGTTTTAATTTCTTTAAGAGATGGCATAATGCATCAACCAGTGAGTCAGACAGAGTGTGTCACTCTCTGAACTGAGTCTTCATTCAGGTCACTGTAAAAGCACATCCTCACATGGCCTTTTGGCAGAGAAACAAACAATCTGAGGTTTTGTTTGTTATGTGGGGCGTTCTATTCCTTAAAGTGGTCAAATGACATCCGTGGGAAATTAGCAATGGAAACTCTGTTTTTTTCCCTGCATGCCTGTTGCTTATACTCGCATTGGCCACTTTTAGGGCCACTGCCCTTCACTTCCTCTCTCTTTATCACTCAATTTACAGAATATTTTCCTTCGCATGCAAAATTCTCTCACTTCCGGAATTCAAGTTTCCATATTTATAGTCCACTAATACGCTCTAAAAGTATTTTTACTGATGATGGCAAAAGAGCTCTACATAAGATTTTTTTTTCAATGTTTTTGAAAAAAAAAAAGAAGTCTATTATGGTCTCCAATTTGATATATTATTTTTGATCTAATATTGTAATTTCATTAGATTTTATTTAGATTTAGATTTTATTTGATCTAATATTGTGAAATATAATAATTTAAAATAACTGTTCTCTATTTTAACATTTTAAACTGTAATTTATTCCTGTGAATAATTTTTCAGCAGCCATCACTCCAGTGTTCAGTGTCTCGTGAGGTTTCAGAAATCATTGTAATATTTTTGTGGAAACCATGATACACTTTTTCTCTGATGAATAAAAAGTTCATAAGAACACCATTTATTTTATTTTACTTTTTATTCGTTATAACTTAAAATTAACTTCAAAACTGTTGTACAATGGGTTGTGGGCAATATCACACAAAAACACATGGATGCATGCATACTTCAAAAACCTACCAGAAATAATAGGCTAAATTATCCGTCACCTTATCAAGGACGTTACTATAACTGAATTCTAATCTTGTATACTATTTAGAACGAACAATATAGATTGTGCGCCAATTCGAAAAAACCTCTCAAGAACTGAAACAACGGGACAACAATTAATAATGTGAATCTTAAAATACATGACTTCTTTTGATTTTAAATGGGGAAGTCTGTGCATGCAGCCGGCTCTTGTTCCACCCACAGCTGACGGCCACTCAGAGATGAGTCATAGTTAAGTCACTGGACTCCTCTATGTTCGCCAGCCTCTAAATCTCCCGCAAGCTCTGTGGAAAAGTCAATTAACCCGTGCATAAACAAAACAATTTTCAATCCCTTTTGTCCCTGACCACAATCATCTGTCTACGTCATTTATTTGGAATTAGATCCTGGTCAGGGCCTAATGATGTGGGCGAGAGGCATTTTAATTCAAATTATGTGTAATGAGAATTATGAAAATGTTTGGTCTTTGTACTTACTCAATCCCTTCCCACCTCTTTTACTTCTTTTTTTTCTCTCTCTCTCTCTCTCTCTCTCTCTCTCTCTCTCTCTGCCCCTCCCTCCTTGTCTCCGCCTACTCTGTTACAAGCCTATTTATACTCTCACACTAGGACAGGTCTATTTGTAGAAACGGTTGTGTCGGGCAGAGAACGGTACAAAGGGACAGAAGATCAAAGCTATAAACTGTGATTGTCATGTTATTTTTCGACAAAATGAATCTGCTAGCCAGCGTTGAGGTTAAGAAAAGACAGAAAGGAGATCCTGAGCGTAATGAATGAACTTCAAACACTAGCTTGGTTTAACTGGAATTTGCAACAAACTTCCTCTCTATTCTGGTTGACTATTAAAATAAACGAAATCCTCACCTCTAGAAGGCTGGGGTTTTTTTTTTGCTTTAATTGCTCTTACTTTGAGGTTCTAACTGCATTCTGAGCAGTTTTGAGATATTGAGCTTTAAAGTTTTCGCGTTCCATTCGACTTTGTAGATAGAACCTTATAAATAAAAAGTCCCCAAATGTGCACAACATAATGTAAATAGGTTATCACAAAACAAGAACGTGAATAACTCAATTTGACAAAAATGTCATATAGTTCCTAATAATTCCAAGGTGATGATTAGTTCATGACTTAAAGGGATAGGTCACACAAAAATGACCAAAAAATTCTTCCTTTCATCATGGAACGCAGGAGAAGAAATTTGAAATTTGAAGAACATCCTGGTCGCTCTTTTTCATGCAATAGCAATCAATGGGGACTGGAACTTTCAAGCTTCAAAGACGTCACAAAAACACAATAAAAGCATGACTTGTGCTGTATTATATAACCTTTGAAACCATTTGAAAGTATTTGATTAATGATCAGAGCTCATTCAAATCACTATTCACTCTAAAATGGACTGTTGAGGCTGGATCAGTGAATCAGTAAAATAAACCGTTTCTGAACTGGACCAATCATATTTATGAAACTTATTTATGATAGCGTTTCCAAGCCACATTTTCCATTCACATTCACGTATATTGAGCAGGAAGATCTTCAGAAATTCACTTGTGTTCTGTGGAAGAAACAACATGAGGGTGACATGTTTGGCTGAACAATCCCTTTAAGACTGTCCCTGAGAATCTGGTTCCAAATAAAAAAATACAATAAAAAAAGTCCTTTGTTTACTAATGTGTCAGGGCCTTGAGTAATGCGAGTGGTGAGAAAAGCCTGAAACTGGGAAAAGGCCCAAAGCATCATGGGAAGTGTAGGATGGCAACGAGTGAGTGAACAAAAGAAGATAACAATTTCACAATTATAAGACCTGCAGAGGGAAGCAAAGTATACCAAGAAGAGACCTGAGGGACGCCCATTAAACATGATATTTGAAAGGCAGTACATGAGGGATGAAGGGAGGTATTTGTTGGAGGCCAAAAAACAGAGGGAAAGCTGATAGTGTGTGATGTCAGAGCAGAAGAATGTAATGTGGGTGTTAAACAGTCAGCACAGGACTGGGGACAACAAGAGAAAGAGAGAGTGAGAGGTAAAGGACGGGGGAAACCCAAGGCATCTCACCACGGTGTGGAAATCAATGTTGTGATATAACTAAACAAGGTCACTGTGGTAACGTGCGTCAGGAAGTTGTATGTTGACTGAGAGAGTGAAGTTCACAGCTTCATCTACCTCTTTCATTTCCTCTCATCCCTTCTTCATCTGGGCTTTTTGAGTCATACAGTACCTCATGGTGGTGTAAGCTTCGTCCACTGAACAGGACGAATACATTTTCAGACAACCTGGATTTTTTTTATTATGATGTTTTTTCTGGACAAGAAAGAAGGTTCCTCTCCAAAACAAAACATGTGTCCATGGCACATTAATCATTCGGATGATTAGAAGAACCAATGGACTCAGTGTTCTTTATTCAAAAGGATGCACGTTCTTCCATATCATACAGCTAAAAGTATTTCAGATATAAATAAATGTTAACTATATTTGAAAAAATAATTTATATTCTTGCCACCTATGACATATTTTGTAATTTGAAGGTTTAAAAAGTATATTTTACATGGGAAAATTATATACGTCATAAAGTCAGACTTTTTACAATAAATATTTGGCATATATATGAAACACACAAACATACAATTGAATTCTTTGCCGTACGGGAACAGAAGCAGGCATTTCTTTGAGGTTTTCATAACGAAATAATCCATCAATGCTTTCCAGTCTAGGTGAAAAGATCTATGACGAAATAAATCTCCAACAAAAAAATATCAAACACTTTTCTAGCTCTCTTACTTGCACTAGGGGGTGGAGCAACACATTTAGGGACCGGAACCACCAAAAATACGCCTAATTCTGCAGCAGCCAACCGGTTATGAAGGAGGAGAAGAGGAAAGAACAAGCATTACTTCACTACAGCCTTAAATTTTCTCACCAAATAAGTTGCAATGAAGTACGAGCGGACAAGACTGTACTCGTCAGAGGAACTCCAAACATCCTACTCATGCAAAAGCCCTGCACCCAACCCCCAAGTGGCCCTCCTTTTTCCAGGACTGGTCTGGAAGCAAAGCACAGCGGCGCTGCTTAGGGCCAGCTGGATCTCCCATTGCTTTCATATACAGCAGCTGGGTTGGCAATGCTGTGGCCTTAAGTCTCCTCCTCCGAGATCTTAGAATACCCACAATGCCTTATAAGGGCAGGTTATGCTTCTGAGCGTGGGACAGGGGGTTCCCACAAGGGTTCCTGTCTCTATCCAATACTGAGCAGATGGAGGATGTAACAGTGATGACAACACCACCTCCTCTCTCTGTATTTCTTACTTTGGGCTCTAGCAAGCTGTTTTCAGGGGTTATGCATCAGCCAATAAAAATTCTTAAGAAAAATTATTAAAAGTCACATTAAAATTCTATAGTTTTTACCTATATACATTAAAAATAAACAGCAAAACTAAAATCAGTTCTTTTAGATGCTTTAGTTTAGGCATTACAACATTATAATGTACAATATGAAAAAGGGAGAAATTATAAATTTAATTGTAGTATTCAAATATTATTAGGGTTTAGAACTAAATCTAATGTAAATGTAAAACTAAGGGAAATAAGCATTAAATATCCAACATAGTCGAATACGACAAGCATAAAAAGCCTATAGCATCAGCTGCTAATCGATATGGTACCAATATATTGTTCATCCTAAATAGTGTACTCTTAGAGTTGAGTATATGATGAGATTATCTGAGATCTCTTCCTCTAATAACATGTCAATGCAGTTGAGCTGTCAGTGGTCAATTAGACATGTTTCTATTTCATTTTCAACACCACATCCACTGGAAATGGACTGCATAACAATCCTTGAAAATACAGATTTGGACCTTCCTGTTCTCCTTGTTTTCCGCTTCATCAGGGATCGTAACAATCAGACTGTTTCTAACAAAACACAAAGAGCGTTTGCAGATTTCAGAGTCCGACGGCCTACAGTTGCCCCTCTCACCTCAAAGTGTCCCACTCAAAGGATGTGTTTAAAACAATTATTCATTATAAGTGCGATAGTATGGAGTCAAGATAGGGCCATATATATCTGCAAAATAAAAAAATGTTTCGCAAAAAAAAAAAAATAATTGCAAAAAAAATTATATGTTTTGCAAATAAAAATAGAGTATTGAGAAAAAAAAATGCTTTTTTGCAAGTAAAAAAAAATAATTGCAAAAGAAAAGTTAACCACTGAGAGAAAAAATAAAGTTTAGCAAAGTAAAACTTCAGCAGCATTGACTTTGCAACATATATTTCCCTTTGCGCCGCTCCTTTAAATCCGCGTTTCAGTCATCCGTGCCTTTGCGGCGCACGCTTTCCTTTGCGTTTCCTTTTTCTTTGCGCCTCGCTTTGTGGCCCTGTTTTGACGTGGGGGTGTGGTCAAGAGGTTGGGGTGTGTACAAGGGACGAAGGCGCGTCCCTCTCGCTTACGTCATCAGCGCGAGCCCCAGACCGAGTGGATCGATCATAGGGGATGATCGAAATGGCGGAGCAGAGACATGGCGAACTTGAAGAAAGCTATCAATAATACATACCTGTGATCCATCACCCGCATGTCTCTGCTCCGCCATTTTTTTATTTTTTTATTCTGACTTCACAGTTTAATTTGAACGTGTCCTTGTGAAAGTCCATCATCCGGGGTTTTCCTCTGCCTTGTTCTTTTTTTTTTTATTTCTTTTTTTTTATTAACCAGACAAGTGTACAATATGCAGAAATTTACATATTACATATACAAAAAAATAAAAATACATATAAAACCAAACAAAAAAAAACATGCCAGAGTGTACAGACCATTGAGTCATTAAACAAAAACTGAACATTCATTAAAAATATGACAAGTCTTCCTTGCTTTTTTATTAATAATGTTCTCCAAGCTTGTGCAGTAGTCCTTCGTTTCCTGAAGAAAATGAATAAAATTTGGTTTGGATCCTGACCATTTTTTCTTGTGTATGTGAAATTTTCCCAAAATAATAAACAGTTGTACAATAAAAGTAAAATTATTATTGTCATTGGAATAATACAGACATATATCAAAATTATTTAATTTAAATATAATATTTGTTTTCCTCTTAATGAAATTTTCCACATCCACCCAAACAATCTTTGTGTAAATACAATCACAAAACAAATGGACAATAGATTCTTTTTCCATAGAACAAAAATCACATGAATAATCGATCTCTAAATGAAACCTCTCTAACACACTTTTAGCTGGATATATACCATGTCAAATTTTAAATGTAACCTCCTTCACTTTATTATTTAAACAGTATGGTTCACAAATACACCAAGCTTTTTTCCAATTTATATTTCTAAATACACTGGTCCACAATATGCTTTTATGAGTAGCTGTTTCATCTATTATAATATTCCTAATATGTTTATTTGTACAGCTGTGTTTGAAAATATCAATGTCTCCTATAAACATGCTGCCTTTAATGAATATTGTGTCACTTCTACAAGCTCTTACAAAATGTATGACTTGTTGAGGTATGGCGTCAAATACAACAGCATACTCCTTTGGTGTAACTGGAAACCCAAATTTATCCAAGAATTCACTATATGATAATAAATTACCATTTGAGTTTAAAAGTTGTCTAACTAACACAATATTGTTTTCGTACCAACTGTTATAGAAGAGAGATCTGTTTTTATATTGAATGCACCTATTATTCCAAATAATATATCTGTTTGGGGACCCTATGATCGATCCACTCGGTCTGGGGCTCGCGCTGATGACGTAAGCGAGAGGGACGCGCCTTCGTCCCTTGTACACACCCCAACCTCTTGACCACACCCCCACGTCAAAACAGGGCCACAAAGCGAGGCGCAAAGAAAAAGGAAACGCAAAGGAAAGCGTGCGCCGCAAAGGCACGGATGACTGAAACGCGGATTTAAAGGAGCGGCGCAAAGGGAAATATATGTTGCAAAGTCAATGCTGCTGAAGTTTTACTTTGCTAAACTTTATTTTTTCTCTCAGTGGTTAACTTTTCTTTTGCAATTATTTTTTTTTACTTGCAAAAAAGCATTTTTTTTTCTCAATACTCTATTTTTATTTGCAAAACATATAATTTTTTTTGCAATTATTTTTTTTTTTTTGCGAAACATTTTTTTATTTTGCAGATATATATGGCCCTATCTTGACTCCATACGATAGCTCTCTCCAGCACTGCAACTCGGCTTAAAACTTAAACTTAAAAATGATTGTATGAATAAACAAATGAATAAATCTTTAATTCAACTTCCTTACATTCCAATACAAATCCGCATCCTGTTTGTTTTATCAATACAAACTTAATTCAAATTCAGGAATTCACAGAAGACTGTGAAAAAATTCTCCTCCCAAAAGTAAACACTGGAAGGGCAAGACGGCCTATTACAACATCTCAGCTATGACTGAGCATGACACCATCATTTTATTATCCTGTATGGCACAAAAGCAAGTCATGGGGTGAGGCTAACACATAATTGTATCTGCATTGTTTAGTCGTAGACCATTTGGCACGATGGTCAGCTGCTGACCAGACGCTCAGTTGCTGCAAAAAAATGACAGTTTCATGCCCAGGGACCAGAGAGTCACCACACCCATTCATTCCACACATTACAGCCATAATTATGAGATATCAGCAGCTCCCTAAGGGAAATGTAAAAGAACAAATAACCTTAGGCCAGTGCTGACCCAGCGGGACTGTTTGCCGACATACTCAGATTAAGGATATACATTTTAGTAATTTTGTCTAACTGAATACCAAGGAGTAGGAGTGGGTGAGAAACCTTTCTTAGCATCTTATACTCAAATAATTTGTTTGATCAAAAATACAGTAAAGGTAGTAATATTATGAAGCTTTATTACTAGAATTGTTTTTTTTTTTAAAATTACTATTAATTTTTAAAAATGTTAAATGAACTGTTGTTCACTTTATTATCCCCGTGATGGCAAAGATACATTTTCAGCATCATTATTCCAGTCTTCAGGGTCACATGATCCTTCAGAAATCCTAATTTGCTGATTTGATGCTCAAGAAACATTTATTTCATTCGTGATGTCAAGTATAAGGATCTGTACGGACCAGACACCAGAGTTTAAAAAGCACGATTCTCGTATTAACTGCAAAGTTTGACCATCACACAATGAAAGTTTATCATCTGATTTTTGAACGTGTTTTAGGTCCTGTCAGTTTAAAATTTCAAACAACTAAGCCATTTGAGCGCACGAAGACGTGTGTACATACACAGAGCCATGCACGTGAACACCGAATTGCATTCTCTTCCACATCTATTTGTGCCTGAACGGGCAAATATGTGCAAAAAATTGTTAAAATGCACGTATAACATTGAGTATCCTCATAAACAAAGTTTCTTATGGCTTAGGTGACCTAAACAACAGAGTAAGAAAAACAGATGCGGTATTTTGGATCTGTACATTCAGTCTTAAAGTGACAGCAGCCTAATATTCCTGCTGCTGTCTGTGACATGAATGTTAATCACACATCAAAAGATAAAGTGAAATAATTTTTGTAGTTTTGACACAGATAATTATATTTAATTTATACAGTGCGGTCTATGCACTGCACTGTATATGCACAGACTATGCAGTCTTTTCAGTCATTTGATTACTCAATTTCAGTACTTGAATACTGTTAGACTTACCTGAAAATTATAAAGCTCTGTTTATTTCATTTGTATCCTTGTTCCATTATATTTATCTTTGCTTGTAATTTGTTAATTATTTTCAATGCATATCCACTCACTTGCAAAATCCCCCCCACTGATTCTAGAATGATTATTATCCAAAGAGAGCTATTCAAGTCATCTGGTAATTTTTTTTTCATATCACAATATATATTGCAAAAAAATTAAATATCACAATGTCAGTTTTTTCCCAATATCGTGAATCCCTAATTTAATGCTTCCTTGATGAATAAATTCCTTAATTTATTAATTTTTTAAAACCAACCCCAAAATATGCAGTTGAATTTAAAAATGTACCTGAAAACCATTTTTTGAACAACTGACCCTTCGCAAAGACCCGCCCCCTTTAGTTACTGTTGCTATGCCCGACAAGCCATGCGATCTCACGCATGTTCTCACGCAGTGAACAATACATCCTGGAGCAAAGAGGACATTGACAACATAACAGTTTCATATTTAAAATATTGTAATTTTTATAGGAATTTTAAACAATAAATACTGTATAGTGTCTCTTTAATGTGTCGTGACAGATCGCTGTAGCTCCTCAGTTCAATCGGCTCGTGAACCAACATCTCTTGATATTAGTTCATTTATAGCATCAAATAAACATCAGAAGAAATGCTGTTTCAAGTCCGGAAAGACGCGAGTACAATTTTTGAATTTCAAGTTCACCAACATTAATCTACTAACTCCCCTGACTGCTTTGTCAGACAAAATGGTGGATTCCGGGGTTATGATTGGTCAGATCGCCTGTCAATCAAACTGTTTGCGAAGGGTCAATTGGATGTGCTCAAGAATCTATGACAAATTCTAATGACAACATACATCCATTCTTCTCTAGTGAATGAATACATATAAAGATCTTTATTGTCTGGAAGAGCTCATGACTACATGTCCTACATAATAAATCACTTGTTTTTTTTTTTTTAACTGTCTCAGTCCACGTCTGCAAACAACTGCTGGGAAATGAGGTGCTTTAATGAGGTATAGAAGGCATGCTGAATCTAAATCTGAATGTAGAACGCTCTGAAACATGCCAGGACTAGGTTTCACACACTTTCTTTATCTCTACTGCAATATCACCAACAACAACATGCGATAAAATTCCTTAACATGCCTCTATAATAGGGTGCAAGAGCCCATGAATTTTGACTCTTCTAACTCCAGTAAAATTTCATTGAGTGCACACTGACTATAAATATGAACTCTTTCTTAAGGTGCGTAACATTTTGCACACTTGGCCAGTAGTGCGTTCACATTGAAAAGAAAAAAAAAAAGAAAAAGAACATCAACTAAGCTATATGTGCTGAAGCTAGCAGCATCACATCACACTTTTGAAACGTTATTTCATTCCACTGGAAGCACCTGCTCCAGTACAGTAAAACTGTGCAAGTCAACTAACATAGTGACACAACAACTTTACTTAGTTTTGTGTTAACCATTGCTTTACTCTATGCCACTGAATCCATCATTGATTTTCCAACCACCAGCACTATGGAGACAATATATGAGACTATATATTCGTCAAAAATGGTCAATGGCTCTGGAACGTTCAGACACAATATGCACATTTCTGCGGTCTGAGTGCAAGGCCACACCTGGCCTGAATTGCATGACTTATCTCTATGCAGGAGAGCGCTTGGTTAAAGGTTAACCCATGCCTTACAGATCTCAACATGATCGTGAGATGTGAAAGGAGCTCATAAAGTTTTCACTTCAAAGGTCTCTGATAAAGACCATTACTGAAATCTAAGACTTGATTTATCATGAGCAGTTAACAGGATGAGCATGTGAAGGATGGTACCATGAACAAGATAACACATAGAATGGCTCTCGTTCTCATGCTTTAAGGGCATCATGGTTTTATCAAGTGGGTAAGGGTCACAAAGGTCACTGAGGCTCGGGAAGGAAAATGAAGCAAAGCGCCTGCCTTGTTCATGTCTGTGGAGCATATGTGCTGAAACACAATGGATGCAAACAGGCATGAACAAGCTGATGTAAAATAACATGGGGGTAGTGTGAAAAGATGCAATCTCTACTGTAATCTCATCCCAAAATGCACCTCTGGAAAAAGGAACGTAACCTCAGCTCATGTTATAATAATCCCTCAACTCCAGGCCCAGTGTATGCCCTTGTCAATCACGGCAGACTGTAAGCCCAAGAGAAAGGATCCCCGATGGATTACAGAATATCTTACACCATCAGGTTAATCAGTAGTCTGTGTATGTGTGTCACTAAGCAGACCGAGGATCTTAAGCTCCGAAACTCCACAGTCAGCACGAGATGAGTAATATAAGCATGTACACACATCTGCAATCTCAGAACGGTCATTGAGCTTAATATGAGAAATGAGAAGTCTCACTTTCCTTAATAGTTCATGTGTCTATTGAACCCCAAAAAGTACCATGGCACCAAAAAAATATCAGAAAAGTGAAGTTAGTTCTGAAAAAGGTATCAGCATTATTTAATTACCAGTACTCTTGGTTTAACTATTTGCATCTATTGCAATGAAAGTCAGGCATTTTTAAATCATGTTAAAAGGTTCTAAGTGTATTAGAAATCAAATTCGTGTTGATTTAGTGCTCAAGAAACATTTCTTTTCAATGTTAAAAACAGTGTGCTACTTAATATTTTTTTAGAAACTGAAATTTTTTCTCAAGATTCTTTGAGGTACAAAAGAACAGCATTTATTTGTAACATTATAAATGTCTTTGATCAATTAAAATATTAATTTCTTCAAAGAATCTTTCTGACCCTAAACCGTTGAACGATAGTTTAAATAGAACACCATTAAAACAGAGCACCAGTAAAGTTTTAGAGTGCTAGATAAAAGTTTCTGGTTTGGCCTTTGCAGTTTTTCCCTGATATGGAGCAGAATGGAGTCCAAGGGCAGGGCCCTCGATGGGAAATTTCAAGTGGAAAAGCCACAGCTAAATTAAGAAAAACTGCAGATCCTACAATGAGCTCATGACTAACCACAGGGCATAAAGACATTTACTAACACAAGTCCACAGTCTCTTTCTTACCCTCTGTTCCCTCCACCTCCTTCCAGTTCTCACACTCAAAACTATATTAAAACCTGCTTTGCTCTTCATAATGTAAACAAACAGGCTATCAAATCGAACGCCACTCTGTTCCACTGTATGCAAACATTTCAAGCCAGACAATTACACAAACGCTTTTATCTACTCGAGAAAGACCTTGCATGTGGAGCTAAAGACTAAATGTTTAAAGTTATCATGAAAGGCGTTCACAACCCATTTACTCCAGTAATATGACCCATTTCCAAAGCAGCATATTGAGTAAGTAGTGTGGGATTTAAAGAGGTTGAATATTTCAATGAAAGAATACCAAGACAATTGTTCGCAATGAAACCGACAATGTGCATTACGAAGCAAATGGGGTTGAGTTCAACTTCATTTCAATCTTATGATAAAACAAATGTCAATTAGGGGCAGAATGTGGCTTGTAGCAGGTTAGAGACCCATTTATTTGCTTGGTTAACCCTGAGAACTTCCTGTTCTGAGAGTTTCAGACACAGGTGTATCCCCTCTGAGATCTCTCTGGAACACGTTGACAGCTGTCTGGTTGAAAGACCAGCAATGAGAGAAGGGCTTGGTTTGCTTTGCACAGCCACATATGTCACGAGCCCTCCCGCACTAAACCAAATATTCCTCCGCAATCTCACCATCTTCATAAACATGACGAATAGAGAGTAATTGGAAGATAAAGAAACAGACTAAACAAGAAGTCTCAA
Organism: Opsariichthys bidens; assembly: GCA_037194245.1. NCBI lineage: Eukaryota > Metazoa > Chordata > Actinopteri > Cypriniformes > Xenocyprididae > Opsariichthys > Opsariichthys bidens. Next base: position 15,962,050 of record CM074284.1, on the reverse strand, counting down.
CAGTGGATAAAGCAAATGTTTTTGCGTAACAAAGTTATTTCCTTGCACGATGGAAAAGTGGACACACACGGCACACTTACATGGCTCGCTGCTGACAGACGTAGAAACTCGATTGTCTGGGGACAGCAGGAAAATTGTTCAGTCTCCCGGCCTATAACTAAAAACCAGAGTCTAGTTGCTCTGAAAATATGTGCTATCCCAAAATATTTGACAGAGTCGACATGCATCAATTACATCCCTGAGTTAATTAGGTTTGCAGGGATGTCTTACTTAACAAGACTAGTTTTTTGCAACACAACCATTCTAAATGAAACCCATGTTGTAATAAGTTTTTGGAAAACGCCCAGCAAAGCTGGAACCCTGAAACCTAAGCAACTGTCTGCTCCTAATTGTTGTCGATTACACTGCTTACACCATTCGTGCAATGTTGCACAATAAAATAGATCTGCAGTCTCCCACTGCAAGCAATCCATTTCGTTTGACATCTTGGTTAGGTTTTGCAACACATGGAAACGGGAATGACACACAGGGGGAATACGAGCGAGGACACTTGAGGACATGACCCGCCAACGACCTTAAGATGTCATCAGTTCCGGGCTGCTGGACCGCACAGGTGACAGAGACACCTTTTTATTTACACCCTACACAGTATAGTAAACATAACACTTTCAACGATTTTACAAGCTTGGTCTCTGAGGGTGATGCTGATAGTATGTTCCCAGTGGAATTCCCAATGTAACTGGATTGAGGGAGGACAGATAATTAACAGCTGGTCTCCTTCAACTCCTCTTGTCATTCCATCTAAGAGTCATGGAAAAAATGTGGTCTGAAACCACCCAAATCACTCTCCTCACGAAATGGAGCTCAATGGACTTTCATGGTATTGTTTTAAAGCTTTGGGATTTGTTTGTATAACCATCATGCATTTGAATCATGATCTGAATAGTATTTGTAAGAATAACATAGGAGCAAAGTAACAGGTGAGATCCATGTGGTCATATAAACACTTGACAGTTGCTGTGCATTAAACCCTAGTGAGCTGCCACGCGCCAAGGATGCTCTAAAACGCCCTCAAAGTAAGGAGCAACAAGCCTAGTAAGCGAAAACGTCAAGTTTGACTCTTTTCCGCGAATCACTTCTTTCGAACGATTTGTTTAAAAAAAAAACACACACACACACACACACACACACACACACACACTTAAAAAAAAGAATTATTTTACATTATGACGCACTCACGTGGTCGCCTTTACAATAAAATAGTGCGTCAAATATTGTTTTTTTTTTTTAATTTTCTGTTTTAGTTCGGGGATTTCGCCATCAATTTAACCTCGGTTACCTCTCTTCAAATGCTCTCATGTGTAAAAGATAACCGTTGCTCTGACGAATTCAGTACATTTAACGTGTCTCATCCTCGAAAGAATCGTTCAGTTCGATTTTGCGAACCGTTTTAACCGATTCTTTGGAAAGATCCGACTCGTTCACCAATCGGACATCGCAAATACTCAAGAAACCAATCTTAGCGACATATATTATCAGGACAATCCTCACTCTGACACGAACATACACGCGTGCGAATTTCGTCATACGTCACGAAGCGTAAACGGACACGGTGTTTAAATTCTGACTGAAATGAATGGCACGTCAATCACTTACCTCGAATAAAACACGCCAACTTCAAATCCTGCAATGTCCAAAAGCGCCGGCCGCTCACTGTAATACTGCATAAGAGAAACTCGGCAGTGATTGGAAACTTGTTCTCAAACTTGAGCTGTCCCTTGTGTGAATCCCACCGACCAGAATATTCACCTCAGTATGACACAGAAAAGTCGCTTTTACAATCGATCAGATCACTTGAGCAGATGAAGGACTACTGGAGATGTGTTGAATGAACAGTCATGCTCTAGTTCGCGATGAGTACTGTGCCATAGGACATGTACTCAGTAATGGTTTGAAGCAAATGTTAGAAATTTTACCGCCCGGCACCCGCCCTCCTCTTTCTCTCGCTCACTCGCACACGCTCGAGACACTGTACCAGGAAGTTCCCGACCGATCCCTAAATAAAATCACATGTATATCTTGCACGTTCATTTCATCACAGTGAAAATATGAGCTTTTCATGAAAATAAATAGGGCGTTTCGATTAAGGCCAGCCAGTTTTTTTTTTTTTTCATTAAATAGCATTATATTTAATATTTTAAAGCAGAAATAACAGTTTGCATATTCAGAACGACTAGACTCGTTTGTGTGTGTAAATTCTGTCTCTATAAAAATAACTATATACATTTTTTTTATACAAATTAATCAATCAATCTTGAAGTAGATAGTGATAGCTTGCCCATGTTTATGGTTTTGAGATGGCACTCTGGCGTTATAGCGTCCTCTACTGATGGCACTGTTATTTTAGTATCACAAAGATTATATTGTCATCGTTTTTGTTTTTACTTTTATATTTTTCATGTTAATTTAAAGTTTAGTAATTTTGTTATGTTTTTATAATTTTATTAATATGTCTATACAGTTTTTATTCTTTTTTTTTTTTTTAGTTTGAGTTTGAGTTATTTTAGTACATCATATTGGCTTGGCAACTGTAGCTGAAATCAAATAAGTTTACTTTTTTGATAGGGATTGTTATTTCAGTTAATGTTTATTTCAAGTTTGTTTTTATGGTTTTAGTTTTCCATTGTACATTTGGATGCCTTAACTTAAGGCAATAAAACATTTAGTTCAAATGTTACTTTTTAACTTTAGCTTTGAGAAATATTGTATTGTAATGCATATGTATTTGCATTTATTTATTTACACAAAAATTAGTTATAATAATTCCAATATTTGGCAACCCCCCTGCAGTACAGCCACAAACTCCTATTGTAGTATAATGACATGAAAATGTATAATTTCAGAGCTTTACATCTGGCATTATTATCCTCAAATTAGCCATTTTCTCAGATTTTATTGCACCGGTCTTAATTTTATTATGTCATTCAGTAGCCAGTTCAATGTGTTACTGTGATTTGAGGGACAGAATCGCAGCCATTGATTCTGAGCTTCTCTTTTTCAGGGCACACACACACAGACACACTGTGTAACACATGCCCTGTGAAAGGAAAGCCGTGTCTAAACATTCCACCATATCAATAAACACTGCTGAAACAAAATCCCCCATGTCAAGGTGACCTCACGCCTGGTAATCCTAGTGAAGTGCGGTGTCTGCTATAGCCAGAGGGTGGAGTGATCGATTCTGCCCCTGTGCTCTTCAATGTTCGGACCACCAAACCCCGGACTGACATTAAGCACATTTGTGCCGATCGGCTGAACCGAGAGGAAAGGTTGTATCCTGTTGACAAGGCAAACATTGGACAGCCAGGCTGAACCAAAGGGTGTGTCGCTGGCTGGGTGGATATGGGCATTACGATTATTGTTCCTGCCTTTATCAGTTATTTAATAATAGTACAGCGTTTTATCTTTCTTATTAATGTCACTCCCCCTCTTTTCCCTCTCAAACTCACTCATACTCAAACACAGCAAGGGTGACATGACCTTGCCAGAAAGTCAGGAAAAGAATGCTATTCCGGAATTTTCTGTCATTTCCTCGTCAAAGTAGCATTCCATTCCAAACGCTATTAAATTGATTCTAAATTCTAAACTTGTAGCTTAACAAAATATGCGCAGAGCAGATTCTTATCAGCTAGACTCCAGCATTACACTATGCTATTTGAACCATAAAGAAAGTTCTTCAAACAGAACTAAAGTCACAAAGAATGATTGTGAAGAACGGGTTGTGAAACTCAGAGTCATAGCCAAACTCTTTTCCTTCATGCCAACCAAACTAGGGACAGTTATGCCATCCATAAGAAACATTCTAACTTCTGTCAGAGTTAATGATCATTTTCTTTGCGCACAGACAGATTTTAGTATACACCCCACATTCCTTGGACTGTATTATTATTAAATGGAGCAATCCAGACCTATTCCTCAAAATCATCAGTGGAAAAAATCTCTTCGAGATATACAAAACATGGACTGTATTTCTCATACAGTTCTGAGTTGGTCATCAATGTGTTGAGTATTGTGGAAAACAATGGTAGTTTGGTATTTTTTCACAATCTAAACCTGTCTACACCATGCATATTCATTGCTATCGCTTGCTTTTATTATAAACAAGCATATGCTGACAATCAAAATCTTGCTTACAGCATGGAAAATTCCAATGAGCCTCGGTTTTAGGGCATGCAAATCTATGGCATGCTTTGTTGAGCACAATATATCCTGACTGCTATGTTCACAATAAGCAATTTGTTAAGAAATTGCTGGGTGCAGTTGTCTTTATTTAGTTATGCAAATCAGTTTTGAATCTCTTTGCAGATTCTGTTCTTATCTTATTCATTTAGCAGGAGCTGACTTACCTTATTGCAGCTTTGGCAATAACTCTCTCCATTTTTCCCTGGAGGCAGTATGATTTCTCCCGTGGGTATGAGCTGGATCTGGAGCTCCATCATGATGTGTCTCTTTGACTTTGTGTCCTTTCTCACCAGCAGCCACTCTGTTGTGAGGGGCGCTTCAACCCTCACTGGTGCTTCTCCTCTGTTTGGATACAGAAGAAAGAGGGACGATATTCCTAAACGATGAGATATAAACAGAGAAAGATGAAGCGAATCAGGCTGTTGTAGAATTTACCTGTCGATAAAAACAGAGAGTCGATATAGATGTGTAAAGGGAGACTTGTTTCACAGCCAGATGTGGAGTATAATTATAAGTTCCCTGACGCTGAGCTGCTCCGAGCACTGAGAGTCTGCCGTCAGGGCTTCCTCTAGGCTTCAGCATCCTGTCCTCGACATTCCCGGGGTAAACACCGGAGGAACCCACTCCATTTCCCTTGCACACACTTGAAACAGATACACGTTACTGCGACAGACTTCTTAAAAAAAGATTTTCCTTTGAATTTTGATGATGACAAGTTAAAGGAAATATCTTTTGGGGGAAACGAGGAGGATATTGGGGGCTAGGTGGAATAATGTCTTCTTAATTTGATACAAACAATCTACTGACCTTTATCCTGAAAACTCTGACCTCAGCATTGCTTTAGGCTTTAGGGTCACATATGTACAGAGAATTGATATGTATTAAATTAATTAAATAATAATAAGATTTATATATCATATGTATATCTTATGAATGAAAATACATACAGCATATATATATATATATATATATATATATATATATATATATATATATATATATATATATATATATATATCAATAATGAATGTGACATAAAAATATACAATATATTATACAGACATATTCTTTCTTTTCTTTTTTTCTCATTCATAAGATATGTCCTCAGTGTAAAAAAAAAGAAGAATATATAGGTCTATAATTTTATTATGATTTACTCATTAACATTCTGGGAATGTTCACAAGAAGCCTTAAGAAAATGCTATTATAGAGCATTAGGAATTGGTTTCCATAAAAATAACCAAGCGGGAACAATTTGCTAACGTTAGGGGAACATTCTCTGTTTGCTGGGAAGTTCTTCTAAGTTCCTCTTAATCTGTTTCAAATTAACACATTGGGCATCTTAAGGGCATTTACATCAGAATGTGGTTCCAGAAAACGTGATAGTCAGTGTTGGATGTGTCTCTAAAATATAGCTTGTTGGAGGGGAAATGACACAGACTCACATCCTATGACCTGTGACATTAGTTGAGACATTCATGATTTCTGGGCATCAACAGGAAAGAGTGGCCTTGGCATCCCATGCACAATATGATCTAAATTTGGGTAAAGACGCAGATCTCTGTCAGCATAGCATTCAGTGAGTTACATAAAACTGACTTCTGAAGGTTTTATCTGCTGACAGTTTAATGACTTTAGTTGTCTTGCCTGCATATAGCCTGCTGTGATCACTAAAAACAGCAGATGGTCAGCATAAGAGCAAAGAGAAATGACAGACAGAATGAAAGAGCACCACCAAACACAGATCAACTGCAGATGGTTTAGAGTATGAGACTGTGAACGCTGGAGTAATGATATCCTGTTTGTAAAAGAGGGAAATCATGGACTCATTTGAGGTGTGGTAGGTGAGAATGGAAGAAGTTGCAGGGCAAAGATAACTACGGGTGTTTTGACATAGTAAATAGTACTGTCATTGTTCTGTAAGAGGCCATTTGGAAAAGCACTCTTAAATATAACTGGTAACTATTTTAGGGGGAAAAGGAAACATCACATATTTCAGTGGCATCCGATTTCCTCTGTCCTACAATTACTCTTTAGCAACTTTTACTGCAGTACTCCTCACAAATGTCAAAAAATGTCAATGTCAATGTTTTCTTAAATTTGACCACTAAAATTAATAGGTACAACGTATTTTGTTTACTCTAATATAACAATACATTTTCCTGTTCTCTTAAAATGTGGCCATGATATTTCTTAAATTGCATGCAAATTTAAACATACATCTATTTGTGATTTATTTGCAAGCAGCAGGGATTTCCAACCAATTGGTTTGTTGTTGATGTCAACATGCGCATCAGCACCACCTGCTGGCGCGTTTGGTTGCGTTTCCAGCTCTGGTAATGTAAAAGTAATGTTTAATGCTTGTTTGACACAAAATACTAACTAAATTGTTAATCCATATCGTTCCTGTATTGATTTTAAACTTTAAAGGCATTAATTTTGTGTGCATTCGTGGGCCTGTGAATGGAAATGCCTGTTTTTGCCTGTTACCACTTGTTTCTGTTAAACGCGTTTTGCGGATTTGCAAAGTAATTAAAGTTTCGGATCATGCTTGGTGGAGGGACAGCATTCTGAATTTTCAGACAAGTATCAGGCCAAGTGAGTAGTGACGGTTAATACAAAGTTATATAAATCATTAATATTATTTAAATAGAACTTTTTGAATAATTTTCTTAAAATAATGCATTCAAACGATCACGTGAACGTCATTTCCGCTTCATATCCGGTGTCATATCCGGAAGTTGGGCCCTACGCATTTTCTTACGTTCGGTTTCGTAACACACATAATTTCAGTTGAGGTAGTATCCTCCAGTTACGTAAAACACTTTCGTGAATCGAAAGATTATACGCACAACGTGCATGGTACGCCATTCCGCTGAGCACAAACCAAGCACACAACCACATTCACTGGCGAGATACTGCTTTTAACAGTAAGCTGTTTTGTTTTATGTGAGCGCATGCTACTTTTTATGTAATTACTTATTATTAAAACATTGTGTCGTTATCTCCGGTAATGCTTGATTGCAGACAGTTTGCTTGTGTAATAAGCGGCAAGCTAAGCTAACATGCTAACTCCTGCTTTATTGAGGCCAACGAAACAAATAGTATTGCACATCCATACCTACGTATTATAAGTATTTGTATTTGAGTTCCAGAATTTGTAAAAGTGTACGTGTTGGTTGTCTTAAATCAGCCAACATTAGCTTGCGAGTTTCTGTACGATAGGAAAACAATTCAGGCGCCATTGTCAAGTTAGTCGCTAAGTTCATTGATGTGGTTTAGATGTTTTGTTTAATACGAAGTTAGGTTTTTAGTTAAGGTTTTCTTTTACAATCAACAAACAAACTGACCTTTTCTTACATTTCACGTATAGCATCTGTTTTCTATGTCTTGTTCGTGTTTCTTATATGTTCGTAGTGCCGTGTTGTAATGCGAGCATCTTTAACGTGTATCTGTACCCATGTTTTTGCAGTCTTTATATGTTGTTTGCATTACTGATTTTCTTCCAGTAGACGCTGCCATGGCAGCTGCATTCCCTTACAGAGGTGTTCCTGGAACAATGCCTCCAGGTGTTCCTCCACCTCCTGTTGTTGCTCCAGTACCAGATTACATGACCGAGGAGAAACTGCAAGAGAAGGGTGAGTTCACATCACTTGATCATGCAGTTTATTTTTAACGCTCCATCCACACTTGCATTTTCCAAAAGTTTCTTGTCCACAATGTAACTTCGGAAAACACTGAATTCATCTTACTTTGCATGCATTAAACATAATTAAAGCTCCCTGAGAAGATACAGAGAGATCAGATATAATAAAGTGCTCAGGCTATTTTTCTGGCTTGATTGTTTTTATTGGCAAAATATCACACCACTTCTAGGTCACTTTGCAGGATGTCGGCACATACCCTTATAAAGATGGATACAATATGTCACGTGATTAAACATGCATTATAGTTTTTAAACAACTCCATTGTCATGGTCCACACTACAAAGTGAAAATTGAGATTTTAAATTTATCCAGCTGAGAAAGCATCTTCAGAATGCACAGTTTGACAGGACAAAAATATGGTCTCGGTGTGGATGGAAGGCCAAAACTTGCAAAAGATGCGTTTTTTTAATGTATCCAACTTTGAATGTTTAGTGACATGTTTCCCTTTTATTTATTGCTTTGTTGTAGCCCGGAAATGGCAGCAGCTTCAGGCCAAGCGCTATTCGGAGAAAAGGAAATTTGGCTTTGTGGACGCTCAGAAAGAGGACATGCCACCTGAGCATGTGCGAAAAATTATCAGGGATCATGGTGACATGACTAACAGGAAATTTCGTCATGACAAGAGGGTCTACCTTGGGTGAGCAGAATAAGCACGTTTACATTATTACGTATATAGTTTTTTTTTTTTTTATGTATGTTCATTAGTAACGGTATGTGTTGCTTTTTGTCCTCAGGGCACTGAAATATATGCCCCATGCAGTGCTCAAACTGCTTGAGAACATGCCCATGCCTTGGGAGCAGATCAGAGATGTTCCTGTGCTCTACCACATTACTGGCGCCATTTCCTTTGTAAACGAAATTCCATGGGTTATTGAGCCAGTATACATTGCTCAGTGGGGGTATGTGACAATATATAAACACATCACTTTTTTCATATTGCAATATCAGTTTTATTAAATGATTTTTTTTTTTTTTTTTCACCAGCACAATGTGGATCATGATGCGCCGTGAGAAGAGAGACAGACGGCACTTTAAGCGCATGCGTTTCCCCCCGTTTGATGATGAAGAGCCTCCATTAGATTATGCAGACAACATTCTGGATGTTGAGCCTCTGGAAGCGATCCAGATGGAGCTGGACCCTGAGGAGGACTCTTCTGTTGTAGACTGGCTGTATGAGCATCAGCCTCTAAAAGATACCACAAAGTGAGTGTCAGTGACAGTTGTAAAAATATGGTTTCCATGTTTCTTTTGCTCATGATTTATCTTTTCCCTTCACAGATATGTGAATGGGACCACATATAGACGCTGGCAGTTCACTTTACCGATGATGTCCACTCTGTATCGATTGGCTAATCAGCTCCTCACAGACTTGGTTGATGGAAACTACTTCTACTTGTTTGACTTGAAGGCTTTCTTCACCTCCAAAGCTTTGAACATGGCCATTCCAGGGGGTCCCAAATTTGAGCCGCTTGTCAGAGATATTAACCTCCAGTATGTATCGTGTCCTTCCTGTAGCATTATTGACCAATACTATTTATCTACTCTAAAAGTTTAACTTGTTATGGTTACAGGGATGAAGACTGGAATGAGTTCAATGACATCAACAAGATCATCATCAGGCAGCCAATCAGGACAGAATACAAAATTGCATTCCCTTACCTGTACAATAACCTGCCACATCATGTGCACCTCACCTGGTATGAAACATTGTATCATTAACATTATCATTAACAGATTGTTCTATACAAATTCTGAGGCAATGAAATCTGATGGTCCACGCAGGTACCACACACCAAACGTGGTATTCATCAAGACAGAGGATCCTGATCTACCCGCCTTCTACTTTGACCCTCTGATCAACCCCATCTCTCATAGGCACTCTGTCAAGGTCAGAAACGGTTTAATTAAACTGTGGTTGTTAGTTTCTTGGTTTCTTTCCACACTAATTGTGAACTTGTCTTTCCTCTGTAGAGCCAAGAGCCTCTGCCAGATGATGATGAGGAGTTTGAACTTCCTGAGTATGTAGAGCCATTCCTGAAGGAGACGCCCCTCTACACTGACAACACAGCTAATGGAATTGCGCTGTTGTGGGCACCTCGTCCATTCAATCTCCGCTCAGGAAGAACCAGACGGGCCATTGATGTGCCTCTCATTAAAAACTGGTTTGTATTAAACAGTGTTCTACATTTGTTCACCGCAAGGGGTTATTATCACGGAACACGTTTTTGCATTCTACTGTGTTGCTTTTCCGTTAAGATATGCACTAGATGGACGTCTTTGTTGCTCGTGTCTGTTCTTAAAATTAAAAATGTAAAAATGCTTCTAGTTCTTTTCACACTGCTCTGTGTCTCTTTTATAAATGGAATAATGTTCTGTGTGAATGGCCACTTACCAATGTAGGGTTTGAGTATTGTGAGATCATACAAGACTAATTTCTGAATAGAGGCTCTTATTTCTCCAAACACCTTCAGGTATCGTGAGCACTGTCCAGCAGGCCAACCTGTGAAGGTGCGTGTGTCTTACCAGAAGCTCCTGAAGTACTACGTGCTGAATGCTCTGAAACACAGACCACCTAAGGCACAAAAAAAGAGGTGAGGTTGCTATTCCAGAGCTTGTTCCATGGAAAAATGTGGATGTGTGTAATGATGATTTTCTTTACATTTTTCCTTCTATCTTCTTTAGATACCTGTTCCGTTCTTTCAAGGCCACCAAATTCTTCCAGTCCACAAAGCTGGACTGGGTAGAAGTCGGTCTCCAGGTATGCCGGCAGGGTTACAACATGCTGAACCTGCTGATTCACAGAAAGAACCTCAACTACTTGCACTTGGACTACAACTTCAACTTGAAGCCTGTGAAAACCCTCACAACAAAGGAACGTAAGAAGTCCAGATTTGGAAACGCGTTCCACTTGTGCCGTGAAGTTCTGCGTTTGAGCAAGCTTGTGGTGGACAGTCATGTGCAGTACAGGCTCGGAAACGTTGATGCTTTCCAGGTATGAGTAGTTTCTATGTAGCTAATCTGTTTCTGTGTCATTATTTACTAAAGTTATTTAGTCACTAAAGTCTTCTGTCTATCCTGTAGTTGTCAGATGGACTGCAGTACATCTTTGCCCATGTCGGTCAGTTGACTGGCATGTACCGCTACAAGTACAAGCTCATGAGGCAGATTAGAATGTGCAAAGACCTGAAGCATCTCATCTACTACCGCTTCAACACAGTGAGTAACACAAAATGCAAAAAAATACATAATTTTGTAGGGTGAATCAAAGTTTTCTGTAACTGTGTTTGGATCGGTGCTATACCTTGGATCTAAAGTGACCTGTTTTTTTAGGGCCCAGTTGGAAAAGGTCCAGGCTGTGGGTTCTGGGCTCCAGGATGGAGAGTCTGGCTGTTCTTCATGAGAGGCATCACCCCTCTTCTGGAGCGGTGGCTTGGCAATCTTCTGGCTAGGCAGTTTGAGGGTAAAATTAGCTTTTCTTAAAATGCTAAAAACATATAGAAAGTTGTAGTTAAATATGTTACTATGTTACTACTAAAGTTAATATGTACTAATTGTGCAATGCCATTTAGGTCGACACTCTAAGGGTGTTGCCAAGACTGTGACCAAACAGCGTGTGGAATCTCACTTTGATCTGGAGCTGAGAGCTGCTGTGATGCATGACATCCTGGATATGATGCCTGAGGGTATCAAGCAGAATAAGGCCAGAACCATCTTGCAGCATCTCAGCGAGTCATGGAGGTGCTGGAAGGCCAACATCCCTTGGAAGGTACTTTTTTCTCTCTTTCTTTTTTTTTTGCTGCCCATTAATGGCAAGTTATTAAATTTCAGAGTTTATCATTAAGTCATAATTACTTTTTTTTTTTCAGGTTCCTGGGCTTCCAACCCCCATCGAGAACATGATTCTCCGCTACGTGAAGGCCAAAGCTGACTGGTGGACCAACACAGCCCACTACAACCGTGAGAGAATCAGAAGAGGAGCTACTGTGGATAAGACTGTGTGCAAGAAGAACCTGGGACGTCTCACTCGACTTTACCTGAAGGCAGAGCAGGAGAGACAGCACAATTACCTGAAGGTACATTTCTTGGGTAACATAAAATGTCTCTGAAGACTTTGAACAGGCTGCTGTTACCGTGAAAAAACACATTGACAAGTGATTCATCTTTTCTCTTATAGGATGGGCCTTACATCACTGCTGAAGAGGCCGTGGCCATCTACACCACCACAGTGCACTGGCTGGAGAGTCGACGGTTCTCTCCGATCCCCTTCCCTCCTCTCTCCTACAAACATGACACTAAGCTGCTCATCCTGGCTTTGGAGAGACTCAAGGAGGCTTACAGGTTAGGCCAGTCCTGTAACCACAACCTGGGTGGATGTGCTGGTTTTGTTTGGATGATTGCATCTTTTCTGACTTTTCATTTTTCCTTTTTAATTAGTGTGAAGTCAAGGCTGAACCAGTCACAGCGTGAGGAGTTGGGTCTGATTGAGCAGGCCTATGACAACCCTCATGAGGCTCTGTCCAGAATCAAACGTCACCTCCTCACTCAGAGAGCCTTCAAAGAGGTTTGCACACATGCAACGTTTCAATGCATTTCATTTAACCACAAAGATCATCTAAGCCCATTACCGGTCCTAGCTGGCATCTAAAGTGGTTCATTTTCTCTGTAGGTGGGCATTGAGTTCATGGACCTTTACAGTCACTTGGTGCCGGTTTACGATGTTGAACCTTTGGAGAAGATCACTGACGCGTACCTGGATCAGTACCTGTGGTATGAGGCAGACAAGCGCAGACTTTTCCCACCCTGGATCAAGCCAGCTGACACAGAGCCACCTCCACTGCTAGTTTACAAATGGTGCCAAGGTGAGATGTTCATCTGTTGGACCGAAATGTTTTTAAATACAGTTTACTTTCTTGGTTTAAAATTTTATATCTAATAATTTAAATAGTTGTGAATCTCAAGTGCTGTTGTCAAAATGTAGGTCATTTTTAGGCATACAGAAACTCATCTGTTTATGCCAATAATTAAAAGTGGCAAATAGCTTCAACCAGTAATTGTGATTTAGTAGTCTTGATAAAACATCAAACTATTTTAATGTTATTCTAGATATCTTGATATAGTAATTTGGATAAATGATTAAAGGATGTGAAATTTCAATTTCATGTTTAACATTCTAATCGTCTACTAGGAATCAACAACCTGCAGGATGTGTGGGAGACAGCAGAGGGTGAATGTAACGTCATGCTGGAGTCTCGCTATGAGAAGATGTATGAGAAGATTGACTTGACATTGCTGAACAGGCTTCTGCGTCTCATTGTTGATCACAACATTGCCGATTACATGACGGCCAAAAACAACGTTGTCATTAACTATAAGGTCTGTTTATTGCACATAATATAGTCCATTGCTACAATTTATGCTTCCCTCTTAATGCGTTTGAGAAGTTTATATAAAAAAATTCGATTCACTGCTTGGTTTAATTTTAGATATCGGTATTTTCTCTTTGCAGGACATGAACCACACAAACTCGTACGGTATCATCCGTGGTCTGCAGTTTGCCTCTTTCATCGTGCAGTACTATGGGTTGGTGATGGACCTGCTGGTGCTGGGTCTACACAGAGCCAGTGAGATGGCTGGCCCTCCTCAGATGCCCAATGACTTCCTCAGTTTCCAGGACACTGCCACTGAGAGTGCCCATCCTATTCGTCTATACTGCAGATACATAGACCGTATTCACATCTTCTTCAGGTTAGTAGTGCAAATGAATCTAGTCTGCTTTGCAGTATTAAGATTTTATTTCCAAAAAGTTGCTGTTGTAGAAGTTGTTTGATCTTCTGGTTTTGGTGTGTGTAGGTTCTCTGCTGATGAGGCGAGAGATCTGATCCAGAGGTACCTGACTGAGCACCCGGATCCCAACAATGAGAACATTGTGGGCTACAACAATAAGAAATGCTGGCCCCGTGATGCTAGGATGAGACTGATGAAACATGATGTGAACTTGTAAGTGCTCTAGACTTTGTTCCTTCTGAGTACCGTAACAAATCAGACAAATACATCATTGATTTCCTTATAATCGCACAGGGGCCGTGCTGTGTTCTGGGACATCAAGAATCGCCTCCCTCGTTCAGTGACCACTGTTCAGTGGGAGAACAGCTTTGTGTCTGTGTACAGCAAAGACAACCCTAACCTGCTCTTCAACATGTGTGGCTTTGAGTGTCGCATCCTCCCGAAGTGCCGCACTAGTTATGAGGAGTTTACACACAAAGATGGTGTGTGGAATTTGCAGAATGAGGCAAGTAGAATTGCAGACTATCTGTAAAATAACTGTTGGCACAGAAAGGATGGTGGATAATTGTATGTCGATTTTAGGTAACAAAGGAAAGGACAGCACAGTGTTTCCTGCGTGTAGATGATGAGTCAATGCAGAGGTTCCACAACAGAGTGCGACAAATTCTGATGGCTTCTGGGTCCACCACCTTCACTAAGGTATGATCCTTGAACCTTAACAGCAAAACATCTATACTTGTGTACCATGTAGTGAGTAACGAGTATTTCCCAATTTGCACGTGATTTTACATAATGTTGCTCTTCTTAGATTGTGAACAAGTGGAACACTGCTTTGATTGGTCTGATGACGTATTTCCGTGAAGCTGTGGTCAACACTCAAGAACTTCTGGACCTGCTGGTGAAGTGTGAGAATAAGATCCAAACCCGTATCAAGATTGGTTTGAACTCTAAAATGCCCAGCCGTTTCCCACCTGTGGTGTTTTACACCCCTAAGGAGTTGGGTGGACTGGGAATGCTTTCCATGGGACACGTACTAATCCCACAGTCTGACCTTAGGTAAGTTGTTTGCAGTTTTTGTTTTTTCCTTGATCAGTTACAACTCATTAATATGCAACCACAGATTCAGGCTATTAATTTGAAGTTCTGTTGTTTTCTGCTCAGGTGGTCCAAACAGACAGATGTGGGCATCACTCATTTCCGGTCTGGTATGAGTCATGAGGAGGATCAGTTGATTCCTAATCTGTACCGCTACATCCAGCCATGGGAGAGTGAGTTCATCGACTCTCAGAGAGTTTGGGCTGAATACGCCCTCAAGCGTCAGGAGGCCATTGCTCAGAACAGGTACTGTCCTCTTAACCATTCCAAATCTTGAAGATAATGATTTGTTCAAGCTTACTAATATGAATTTGATACTTCTCAGACGTTTGACCCTGGAGGATCTGGAGGACTCCTGGGACAGAGGTATTCCACGTATCAACACCCTCTTCCAAAAGGACAGACACACTCTTGCTTATGACAAGGGCTGGAGAGTCAGAACAGACTTCAAGCAGTACCAGGTAAGACTGATCTGGGAAGATCTGGGAAACATTGCATGCAGCAATACAGCAATGCCACATACCAGTCAGATCTATTTTGGTGGTGTTTTAAAGAATTTTGAATGTGTTTTCAGGTTTTGAAGCAAAATCCATTCTGGTGGACTCACCAAAGGCATGATGGGAAATTGTGGAATTTGAACAACTACCGTACAGACATGATCCAGGCACTTGGAGGGGTGGAAGGCATTCTTGAGCACACTTTGTTTAAGGGAACCTACTTCCCCACCTGGGAGGGTCTCTTCTGGTAAGAGCTTTTTATGTTGAAATATATAAAGTACAGTTTACCCATATCGTTTTTTGATTTCATAAACTTATTGAATTAAGCTTAAACTTTCAATTTAGTCATTAATTTTGGCAAAAATTTTAATTTAACTTTTATTCACATTGTTTGATTATTTTGATCTTCTATAGGGAGAAGGCCAGTGGTTTCGAGGAGTCCATGAAATGGAAGAAACTCACCAATGCTCAGAGATCTGGTCTGAACCAGATTCCTAACCGACGATTCACTTTGTGGTGGTCTCCTACAATCAACAGAGCCAATGTAAGTCTATGAGAAGCAACTGCATTTAGATGGAGCATTCAAAGCTTTTTTTTTTTTAATTGAGTCCCACTCCTTTTTTTGATGTTCTTGTAGGTATATGTGGGTTTCCAAGTGCAGTTGGACCTCACTGGAATCTTCATGCATGGTAAAATCCCTACGCTCAAGATTTCTCTGATCCAAATCTTCAGAGCTCACTTGTGGCAGAAGATTCACGAGAGCATCGTCATGGATCTCTGTCAGGTAAAGAGATGTGCTTCCTTGTGTCAGGATATTATACAATGAATAGAATACATGCTTATTTAGTGAGACGCTACAATAGTCTGAGGAGGACTATGGTTTTACACTTTAGACTGAACTTACTAACAATTGACACATTCAGAGTTGTGCTGAAGAGTGCCATCAGTAAGTTTCTGTTGGCTTTTTGTAGGTATTTGACCAAGAGCTGGATGCTTTGGAGATCGAGACGGTCCAAAAAGAGACAATCCATCCCAGGAAGTCTTACAAGATGAATTCCTCCTGTGCTGACATTCTGTTGTTTGCATCCTACAAATGGAATGTCTCACGTCCCTCGCTTCTAGCAGACTCCAAGTATGTGACTGAGCTTAATATGTTGAGTTCTAAGAAATCAAGAGGAAGCAATAATATAAATGTCGCAAGTATAACCATACAGAAAATGCCATCATAGTTTATTTTGTTTCTTTTTATAGGGATGTTATGGACAGCACCACCACGCAGAAGTACTGGATTGACATTCAGCTCAGATGGGGTGACTACGACTCTCATGATATTGAGCGATATGCCAGGGCCAAGTTCTTGGACTACACCACTGACAACATGAGTATTTACCCATCACCCACTGGAGTTCTGATTGCCATTGATCTGGCATACAACCTTCACAGGTCTGTGTTCTATATCATATTGTTTATGTGATTTAAGTACAACTTTAGTTACGCATTCCAAAAACGGCGACAGTGCAGCTGTTGAAGTATTTGATTTGCTCTCTCTCTCTCTCTCTCTCTCTCTCTCTCTCTCTCTGTGCAGTGCTTATGGAAACTGGTTCCCTGGAGCCAAGCCATTGATCCAGCAGGCCATGGCGAAGATAATGAAGGCCAACCCTGCCCTGTATGTGCTGAGAGAGCGAATCCGCAAGGGTCTGCAGCTCTACTCTTCAGAGCCCACTGAGCCTTACCTATCTTCCCAGAACTACGGAGAGCTCTTCTCCAACCAGATCATCTGGTTTGTGGATGACACCAATGTGTACAGAGTCACCATCCACAAGGCAAGTGAATTTAAGATCATGAAGATGTCACTAATGGTTTTCATATTGTCGTCTTGGGTTGTGTGTTAAAATGTCTTATTTGTTTTCATTTTATGGTTTTAGACCTTTGAAGGTAACTTGACCACCAAACCAATCAATGGAGCGATTTTCATCTTCAACCCCAGAACTGGACAGCTTTTCCTGAAGATTATTCACACTTCTGTATGGGCTGGGCAAAAGCGTCTTGGGCAGGTCAGTCTGTCACGGTCTTGTTTTGTCTCCATGCAGTTATTTTGTCTTTAGTCAGTGTTCTGCTCAAAGCAGTCACTCATTTGTTTGTGGTTTTGCTGAGTTATTTTTTCCTGTTTATGTAGCTGGCCAAGTGGAAGACTGCTGAAGAAGTGGCTGCCCTGATCCGATCACTGCCTGTTGAAGAGCAGCCCAAACAGATTATCGTGACCAGGAAGGGCATGTTGGATCCCCTTGAGGTTTGAAACACCCTTTAAAACTGTAAAAGTCAAATTAGCTGTTTTAAAGCACTGGGAAGTTACTCAACGTCTATATGTTATCTTGTAGATTAACAGCTGTCTGTTTTTCTCAGGTGCACTTGCTGGACTTCCCCAACATTGTAATCAAAGGCTCTGAGCTTCAGCTGCCTTTCCAGGCCTGTCTGAAAGTGGAGAAGTTTGGAGACCTCATTCTGAAGGCCACAGAGCCTCAGATGGTCCTGTTTAATCTGTACGATGACTGGCTGAAGACCATCTCCTCTTACACTGTAAAATTCACCTCTTATATTAGAATTTTGACCTAACCATTTATTGCTTCTGAGAGTTACTCTACTAATAAAGTCTTTAACCATTGTACATTTTTGTTGCCTAGGCATTCTCTCGTTTGATCTTAATCCTGAGAGCACTTCATGTCAATAATGACCGTGCCAAAGTTATCTTGAAGCCTGACAAGACCACCATCACTGAGCCTCACCACATCTGGCCCACTCTGACTGATGAGGAGTGGATCAAAGTGGAGGTGCAGCTCAAAGATCTCATCCTGGCTGACTATGGCAAGAAGAACAAGTGAGTACTATGCAACAAATGCATTTTACAAAAATGTATGTTTTGCGGTGTGAATTCTTTCTCAGATTTTAACTTTCCCCCCTCTCTTTTTCCACAGTGTGAATGTGGCATCTTTGACCCAGTCTGAAATCAGGGACATCATCCTGGGTATGGAGATCTCTGCTCCATCCCAGCAGAGACAGCAGATTGCTGAGATTGAGAAGCAGACCAAGGAGCAGTCTCAATTAACGGCCACACAGACCCGCACTGTAAACAAACATGGAGATGAGATTATCACCTCCACCACCAGCAACTATGAGACGCAGACCTTCTCTTCCAAAACTGAATGGAGAGTTAGGTGTGGAAAATTTACCATGTCACACTTGTCTTTTTAGTTGTTAAAACACAGCTGGACGTGGTTAAACTGTTTTCCTGATCTCACAGGGCAATCTCTGCTGCCAACTTGCACTTGCGTACTAACCACATCTACGTATCATCTGATGACATCAAAGAGACTGGGTACACTTACATCCTGCCCAAGAACGTTCTGAAGAAGTTCATCTGCATCTCAGATCTGCGTGCTCAGGTTAGATGAAATGTCCTCTTAACATGATTCCTCTTCCTTTGCTTCATTGGTAGTATCCTAAACCTTTTGTCTGATTTTTTTCTTTTCTTGTGCATAAATATTTTATGCCTATAGATTGCAGGTTATCTATATGGAACCAGCCCTCCAGATAACCCTCAGGTAAAGGAGATCCGCTGCATTGTGATGGTGCCCCAGTGGGGTACGCATCAGACGGTTCACCTGCCCAACCAGCTGCCACAACACGAATACTTGAAGGTCGGTATTTACACACAATGAAATCTCTGTAGTTTGGTGTTGTCAGCAGTCTTCATCCTCCCCGGCTCTATCAAATCGTTGAATGCCGTCTTTATCTTTCATAGGAAATGGAGCCTCTTGGATGGATCCATACACAGCCCAATGAATCGCCCCAGCTTTCTCCTCAGGATGTCACCACTCACGCTAAGGTCATGGCTGACAACCCATCTTGGGATGGCGAGAAGACTATCATTATTACTTGCAGGTACATATTTTTCATACTAATGAACTGTGGCTGCACTAACTTCCCAGAGTGTAATGATGATCTGGTTAAAAATTTTGTTTGACACTGCTTTTGTGGGTTTAACATTTGGTTTTGCTTATAGTTTCACTCCTGGTTCCTGCACGCTGACAGCCTACAAGCTGACTCCCAGTGGGTATGAGTGGGGTAGACAAAACACAGATAAGGGAAATAACCCCAAAGGTTACTTGCCCTCTCACTATGAACGAGTACAGATGCTCTTGTCTGACCGTTTCCTTGGCTTCTTCATGGTGCCTGGCCAGGTTTCCTGGAACTACAACTTCATGGGTGAGTATAGCTTTAAATTAATGGAATATTTTAAAGTGATTTAAACCATTTAAATAATTATCCTTGCAGATGTCACAATGTGTTTTTAACCTCCCCCCCTCTCTTTCTAGGTGTTCGCCATGACCCGAACATGAAATATGACCTACAGTTGTCCAACCCGAAAGAGTTCTACCATGAAGTTCACAGACCATCTCACTTCCTCAACTTCGCTTCCCTGCAGGAAGGTGAACTCTACAATGCTGACCGTGAGGATATGTATGCATAATAGTACAAACATGAGCTATATAAAGTAAAGCACCCAGCAGGCTAAAGCAAAACTTTTGTACTGTTTTATCACCAAGACTCACTCTATACTGTTTGCAGTAATGTAAATGCTTAGATGCTCAAAGCATGTCATCTGTTGATTGCTTTATCATAATTGCCTGGTATTGAGTTGATTAAGCACATTGTTGAAAGCACATTTTGTGCTCTGTCTGTAGATGTGAGATTAATTACCATCCAAAATATGTATCGTTTTTCGTAGTTTGTAGTACGTTGTGTTTTTTATGAATCTGGAATAATTTGTCTACCCTGTAGCTATGTTGTGCATCTGTTATGTACACTGTAGTTTGGGTTTAAATAAAGATTACCACTTTTATAAGAATTGCAGCTTGATGTCATTTCTGTTTGTTTTGTGGAATAAAATCATTGGTGTGTCCACTGAAGGAACAGTAGCTGCTCTATCTCGAGCAAGGACACTATGTCTTCAGAGCAAACCAATCTGCATGCATATGTTACAGTTCAGTGAGCACCTTGGGTCTAAACATATGGCAAGTTGTGTTTACATTTATTCCTTAAAGATTAGTATCTGATTGGATGTAGTCAACACTGTCAGGACATTGTGACTCATGTTTAGGCTTTATGAAGCACCCAAGAGTGTCAACAAAAAGTTAATCCTGGTAATGTACATATTTAAGAATTATTTTTTTTAGGAAACTATTATTAGATTCTCAATGCTGCTGCCCTTCCAGTTGGTGTAACCTTGTGAACATTTACAGGAGAGCATCAGTGGCTATTATTTTATTACAAAATTGCTTAAATATTGTTTTCCACCTTAAATGATGCTGATGCTCTTGACTGTTTATGAAATGTTAAAATGAGTCACAATGAACTCATGCTGAACTCACCCAACTAGATATTTATTCAATTATCTGCTTTTGTGTTCTGCAGAATACAGTCATACAGGTTTGGAATGATGTGAGGGTGAGTACGGTATAAAATGTTGGGTTCTGTCTTTGTTGCTCTACTTTTAACCATCCCTAGTTTGTTTCACCTGCACTAATTACAAGCTAGTATTGGTCACCATCCCAATAATTAAAGCAACTATTTAATTGTTACTGGTAACGAATTGCTCATTTGACTATGGGGCTCTGGTTCAGATAATATTTTCATTACATTTATGAGCACTAGAGTACCATGATGACCGACACGTCAGTTTAACACAAAGAATAAAGACATGGTTACTTTTGTGTATCAGAATAATCAATTGTGTCAACGCATTCAGATACACCACTGTATCAGTGTCCAAATTTGCATGTATATATTTAATTTGATGATGAAATATGTGCATACACCATACCGGTTCATGTTTGGTGCAGGAGAGTGTGAAACAGGTCTATAAAAACTTTTTTCCACTGTAATGCAATATCATGCGAATATGCTTTCTATTTGTGCTGGTGGGCAACAGCTAAAAAAAACCGCCCACACCAACACTTAAGCACCGGTCGCATCGCAGGGAAACGCATTTTTGTATTGTAGCACTGAGGAAACAAGCACCTACGACACATTTCTCTGAATGAGACAGAAGCAACAGAAGTGATAACTTCCTTCCTCATGCATAACAACGCAGTTATAATCGTACAAGCTTTCTCTCATGAATAAATGTAGAGAAGCACTCAGAACCGAGTGATGTAGAGTCACCCCTGTAAACCTATCTACACACTCCGAAGCCCAAATCTACGTCAGATTCTGTGACGTAGCTTTGACTTTGCTTTTTGCTTTTGCTTTTCAAAACGGACGTACGATAACTTTTTTATTTTATTTTTTATTAAGTTTGAGATGCTAAGTCATTATTATGAGATACCAAGTCATTATTATGAGATACTAATTCATTATTATGAGATGTTAAGTCATTATTATGAGATACTAATTCATTATTATGAGATGCTAAGTCATTATTATGAGATACTAAGTCATTATTATGAGATGCTAAGTCATTATTTTGAGATACTAAGTCATTATTATGAGATGTTAAGTCATTATTATGATATACTAAGTCATTATTATGAGATGTTAAGCCATTATTATGAGATACCAAGTCATTATTATGAGATGCTAAGTCATTATTATGAGATACCAAGTCATTATTATGAGATGCTAAGTCATTATTATGAGATACTAATTCATTATTATGAGATACTAAGTCATTATTGTGAGATGCTAAGTCATTATTATGAGATACTAAGTCATTATTATGAGATGTTAAGTCATTATTATGAGATACTAAGTCATTATTATGAGATACTAAGTCATTATTATGAGATACTAAGTCATTATGAGATGCTAAGTCATTATAATGAGATGCTAAGTCATTATTATGAGATGCTAAGTCATTATTATGAGATGCTAAGTCATTATTATGAGATACTAAGTCATTATTATGAGATGCTAAGTCATTATTATGAGATGTTAAGTCATTATGAGATGTTAAGTCATTATGAGATGTTAAGTCATTATTATGAGATACTAAGTCATTATTATGAGATACTAAGTCATTATTATGAGATGCTAAGTCATTATTATGAGATACTAAGTCATTATTATGAGATGTTAAGTCATTATTATGAGATACTAAGTCATTATCATGAGATACTAAGTCATTATTATGAGATGCTAAGTCATTATTATGAGATGTTAAGTCATTATTATGAGAAAGTTTCTAAAAAAATAAAACATTTTTTTTGATTAAGTTAGATGCTAAGTCATTATTATGAGATGTTAAGTCATTATAATGAGATACTAAGTCATTATTATGAGATACTAAGTCATTATTATCAGATGTTAAGTCATTATTATGAGAAAGTTTCTCAAAAAATAAAACATTTTTTTATTAAGTTAGATGCTAAGTCATTATTATGAGATGTTAAGTCATTATAATGAGATACTAAGTCATTATTATGAGAAACTAAGTCATTATTATGAGATGCTAAGTCATTATTATGAGATGCTAAGTCATTATTATGAGATGCTAAGTCATTATTATGAGATGTTAAGTCATTATTATGAGATGCTAAGTCATTATTATGAGATGTTAAGTCATTATTATGAGATACTAAGTCATTATTATGAGATGTTAAGTCATTATTATGAGATACTAAGTCATTATTATGAGATGCTAAGTCATTATTATGAGATGTTAAGTCATTATTATGAGATGCTAAGTCATTATTATGAGATGTTAAGTCATTATTATGAGATACTAAGTCATTATTATGAGATGTTAAGTCATTATTATGAGATACTAAGTCATTATTATGAGATGTTAAGTCATTATGAGATACTAAGTCATTATTATGAGATGTTAAGTCATTATTATGAGATACTAAGTCATTATTATGAGATGTTAAGTCATTATTTTGAGATGTTAAGTCATTATTATAAGATACTAAGTCATTATTATGAGATGTTAAGTCATTATTATAAGATACTAAGTCATTATTCATTATTATGAGATACTAAGTCATTATTATGAGATACTAAGTCATTATTATGAGATACTAAGTCATTATTATGAGATGTTAAGTCATTATTATGATATACTAAGTCATTATTATGAGATGTTAAGTCATTATTATGAGATGTTAAGTCATTATTATGAGATACTAAGTCATTATTATGAGATACTAAGTCATTATTTTGAGATACTAAGTCATTATTGTGAGATGTTAAGTCATTATTATGATATACTAAGTCATTATGAGATGTTAAGTCATTATTATGAGATACTAAGTCATTATTTTGAGATACTAAGTCATTATTATGAGATGTTAAGTCATTATTATGAGATATTAAGTCATTATTATGAGATACTAAGTCATTATTATGAAATACTAAGTCATTGTTATGAGATACTAAGTCATTATTTTGAGATACTAAGTCATTATTGTGAGATGTTAAGTCATTATTATGATATACTAAGTCATTATTATGAGATGTTAAGTCATTATTATGAGATACTAAGTCATTATTTTGAGATACTAAGTCATTATTATGAGATGTTAAGTCATTATTATGAGATATTAAGTCATTATTATGAGATACTAAGTCATTATTATGAAATACTAAGTCATTGTTATGAGATGCTAAGTCATTATTATGAGAAAGTTTCTCATTATTATGACTTACGGAATATTTTTTTTTTCTCAACAGTGGCGGGAACAGGCTTCCATACATTTGAGTGGGTTGGAAGTTGCAATGTTTAGTTTTAGTTTGTCTGTATGAGACTTAACGGTAAGCTAGATCAACATTATATTATCATACTGATGATATTCTAACGCTTCGACGTGTTGAGCTATATAACATTGATTAGTCTTATGTTGCCTACATTTGCTTAACTTGTCTAATAACGAGCAAGAGCGCCGTCTCTGTCAAGTCAAAGTTTGTCGCAAAGCTCTCGCCATCTCAGAAATGCCATGCCGATATTGCTCCTTATTTCTCCTTATGTCCCAAAGCTTGTTTGCCATGGTCAGTGCCGCTTGACATTACGCAGCTGCCCGTGTCTGTTGCCACGGTTACTGTGCAGCACAAGCGGAAACCCCTGCGTCACTGACAGGCGACAAGAATGACAGATGCTATTTAAAATGGTCATTTTCTCTGAATTTAAAAATTCTTGGAAATATTTAGGATGATGGAAGTACATAGCTTAACGAAATATATAACATTGTGCAAGTAGTTTTTGTGGATATTTTAATATGAAAATTTTACATATTGTGCCTTTAAGGAATAAATGTTAAAACTGCTTGCCATATGTGCTGCGTTAAAAGCTCTCGGGTTGCATTGGGCAAAGAAGGAGGGAACAACCATGGCAAACAAGCTCTGTGGGCTGTCATGTATCTCTGTTCAACAACCCTTCATAAAAGAACACTATGCAAACATACACGGCCAAAATTCATCTGCATGCTAGTGCCGTGAGCGTTGAGCGTCAAGTTATGACATGCAAGTCTTTACACTGCATAGACGTGTCGGTTTTATAACTCGCTCGTGTTTATTAGAGCGTATCAACAAAGGATGTAGTTATAAAACAAACTGGGGCGAAAATGCATGCATTTAAAAGTGAAACAAAAAAAGCTGAATCACAACTGGACGCATGTTGAGATTCGACTGACGAGGAGTTTCGATATTCGCTGTTTGAATTCAAGTTCATCTGAAGTGCGTTATGGAGACTTGCGTGATAGCCGTCGAGGAAAACCAAAACGATATCGTCAAGACACATTCGTGTTTCGAGAGGACGTTTGCATCAATGACAGTGGACGACGTGTATGAAATCGCTAAAGTGGTGGGATCGGAAGTGGAGAAGCTCATCGACACCTATGGGAAGTCGAGTGTGGAGGGACTGGTGTCTCACATAGTCAAAGTGTTGGAGCTCTTGGAGAGTTTCGCATCGAGAAATCAATCTCATAAATGTAAGGAAGAGGAACTGTTGAAGGCCTTTGAGACGTTACAGTTACAGCAGCAGAAGAAACGACATGTGAAGGACTGCGAGGAGACCAGCAACTGCTTTGAGAGTCGGGTAAGAGCACGACAACATGGTCGACATGCCAACACTGTTACTGTAGCAAGACTACTCCTTTTCAAAAGCCTGTGCGGTTATTTTATGGATAATTGTTTTATTGTAATGGACAAGAGTTGAGAGTGACGCCTTTAATCCAGCTGGACTTTTGATTCGTATCGTGACACGTTGATCGATTTTAGGAAATGCCAATAGGGGGAACTTCCGGTCAGTCCTGCCCCTCAATAAACATTAGGAGAACATCATGTACTATTCAGTAGTAGTGGGTATTTTGATCTGGAATTTACCTCATATAGTCACTATAATCGGTTAATTAAAGGGACAGTTCACCCAAAAAAGAAAATACTGTCATTATTTACTCCCCCTCAAGTTCAAGTCCAAACTTGTGTAAATTTCTTTGTTTTGCTGTACACAAAGGAATATATTTGCAAGAATGTTTGTAACCAAGAAGCTATCGCCCCCCATTGACTGCCATAGTAGGAAATAAACATACTATGGCAGTCAACGGGGGGCGAAATCTAGTAAACGATGATAGAATTTTCCTTTTTTGGGTGAACTGTCCCTTTAAAATGATCCAGGTTAAATAATTACACCAGGCTACTTATTGTGTGTTATGAACAAGTTATTGAATCATTTATTTGGACATCTCGTTTGTTCATAAACAGGTCAAACATCCCTCAGCTAGTAAGATGTTTGTTTGGACTGCTTAAGTACATGGGCCTTTGTAAATGGTTTACAAGTCACTGTTCTCAAGTTAAATTGTTATGGTTTTGAAACCAACGTCAGGGTGACATCTGGTAGTCTCACTTCATGTGTTTGTGGTTTGGAAGGATTTTTGCTGATTCCATTTTGTTTTTTCTTCAGGACTGGCATCAGAAAGAGAATAAACTGAGGGAGAACGTAGAAGTGTTACAGTCCCAGGTTCATCAGCTCAAAGAGGAGAACCAGGAGCTTCTGACCCGCTTACAATGCACACACTCCAAAGAAGGTAAAATGACTAGGGACTCGCAATCGCACATAACAATATTTGAATGAACACATGAGTTTGTTCGTTTATCCAAAATGGATGTAATATCAATGTAATTGCCATTTCCATTGTAATAATAAATGAACGACACCTTCTGGAATGGAAACTATCATGAAATGTTTTTGGTTCAAATGGTCTTCATTTTTGTTTTTTGTATTATTCAAAATAAAATATAAATATTCATCAAAAAATCCTAATGAAAAATTATTCAACATATTATAATTGTTAATTTTTCATGGTATTACCTGGAGTCTTAAATGTTTTTATAATTATTATAGGCTCATTTTCTTTCCTTGTAGCACCAATTTAACTTTCATTTTTATTGTTGTGTACGGTATAAACTAAAGTCCAGAATGTAATTGCTGGTCATGAGATCTCCAAAAAGACATGTTGAGCAAATGAGCTCTCATTCCCTGAGCAATTGAGCTCTCATTTTCTGTGAGTAATGTTTCAAACTCAATAAAGCTGTTTATCTTATTTAAGGGAGGGATGTTTCTCCTTCATTCGTTACATCTAGGTCAGCGGTCAGGAATGCTGAACTCCTAGTTGTTGTCAAATGCAAACTACACACAAATAAAAAACTACCATACCAAAATCTCTACAAATGCTCACAATTTGGATTCGACAATAGCTACATTCATTGAATCGCAGCGATCAATATGTGCCTGTTAAATAAATAACTCAAGGATCAGCACAGATGAGCCATCTTAGGGAACCACCAGGCACATGTTCTACTGCGTTTATCCTGTCAGTATCACAAATAGTGTTATATATGTTTATAATATTTACATTATTTTACTTAGGCTTTTAAAGTTTTTGTAATTCTTATTTTAGAGCATCACTGTCTTCATGCACCGTTTTAAAATATGACCATACATTTGTTTCCCCATCTTTTCTCTAGACCGCACACAGCGTCAGGAACGAGAAGTGATGCTCAAGCTGAAGGAAGTGGTGGATAAGCAGCGTGATGAGTTGAGAGCCAAAGTTCAGGAGATATCCAGCATGTCCAAGGAGGTGGAAGCGGTACGTATCTGATAGAACTGTTCTGATATCCATTTCATGAATCACCCTCAATAGGTTTTGAACCACGAATCTTTTGGTTACAAGGGGCTATTTTGCTCCAAAATATTGTTTTCTTGTACTTCTTGCAGCCCCCTCCCAAACTTTTCATTGTCCCTATGGAAATGAATGCTGGTAACCAAGTTTTTCACCCACTCTAAAACAGCATGAATTCTTTTCATCAGAACTAGTTTAGCTCATTGAAACATCAAGGTTTCCTTTTTTCGAATTCAAACACAGTGTCAACATTGTGTCACTCGCAGAGCACCTGTGCCACAGAGTAAAAAAGTGGCATGTCAACAGTCGTGGCTGACAAGTAGTTGTTCATGAATTGCATTAGAGGCGTATATCTGTGGTTTGGCGCTGAGGTTTATAGTTTTCTGTTTTATGTTTGCCTTGCCTTGGTTATAAAACTGGTCAGACCAGTGCCACATAGTAGATAAATTCATTATATTCTCTTAAGCTAATTTAATTTTTAATTTTTAACATTCAAAATTGGTTTGAGTGAAAAGAGGTGTGTGTGTGTGTTATTTAACATGTTTGTGTTTGTTCTTCAGCTCCAGGAGCAGCAGGAGCGGCTGATGAAGATAAACGCAGAGCTCAGACACAAGCAGAACATCATACAGACTCAGCTGAAGAGCGCAGTGGAGAGGAGGACCGACCTGGAGGCCGACTTGTGTGAGAAACAGAAAGAGATAGAGTGCCTGAACTCACAATTAGAAACAGCCAGCATGAATACTGCTGCTGAAATGGTTAGTCAAGATAATATTACTTTGATTCTTACTAACACATGAGCTGTCCTGCATTGGGTTTGTATGGGGGTTTGAGGTATTTATAATTTTTGTATTTCCTAAAAATGTAATGAGACAGAAGCTTCTATGTTCCTCTTGTGGGGGTTTAGGTATTAGTTTGTGCCATTGCAGTTCATAATTTCTGCTTTGGTTGGTTGGATGTGACTTATATAGGTCATGTTTGCCCTTACAGGAGTGTAACGGACATGTTTGTGCACAACTCCCCTTCAGCTTACAAACATTTCTGGATGCTTGATTAAATTCTGACATTAAAACCTTGTCAGAATCGTTTTCACTTTAGTTTCATCTTAATCAACAGAGAATTCAAATTCATAAATAAATAAAAGCTTTTAGAAATGAATAAGTTTGAAAAATAAGGACGTTTAATACACTGAATATCTGTAGTATTATTTAGAAAAGAACTGTTTTGTTATTTTATATTTAAATATATTAAATTGCTTTATATTAATATTTACATTGTACTGTTTTTTTATGTTTTAAATTTAAATTTGATTAAAGTAAATTAATAACAGACTAACATGATTTGAATTCATAAATAAAATGTTTTTAGTAATTAGCAAAAATGAAAAATATTATATAGTTATAATATAAATCTTTCTTTTTTACATTATATTAAACTGTTTTTGTTTTATTATTTTCAAAATTGATTTTAATTTAAATCTAGTTCTAATTTAAATGGAATCATCTTAACAATAACAGAGATGATGTAAATAGAAATAAAATAAGCTTTTATGTAATGAACAAAAAATGGCAAGTAATATTTATTACAATATAAATAATTATAAATATAAATAATTTAGAAAGGAACTGATTTATTATTGTCAAACTTAATTAAAAACTGTATAAACGTAATTATATAAACTATAATTATAAACCAAAAGATAAACTATATGTTTATAGTTATGTGCAATACGTGTGCCGCAAAAGTCTTACCAAACTGTCTTTAAAAAAAAAAATGAATCAGCTGCAGATTATCAACTGTGATCAAGTCAGACGTTTATGGTATTTGACTCACATACTCCAATAATTCCACCTTTGCTTCCCTCAGAGCAATTCAGCCATTGACCTCACAGATAAGATGATCATTGACTTGAAGGATCCAAATCGGCCTTGTTTTACCAAGCAGGAAGTACGGGATATGCTTTTTGAGAGAAACGAGTTGAAGGCCAATCTCTTTCTGGTGAAAGAGGAGCTTGCATATTACCAAAGGTAAGACAGATGTTTGTGACGAATTCTACCGTTTTATATCAGCACAACATCCTTTCTCAATCTGGACACACATTTCTCTGCGTTTCCTTAGAGAAATCCTGAACGATGAGAGATGTCCAGGATTCTTACTCGATGCTGTGCGCTCTGCCATAAAGAAGCAGAGGACCGTCATAAAGTCTAAAATGCTTGGCATACCTGTTAGCGAATGTAGCACGTGAGTACACTCCACAAACATACTGGTAGTATACGGTGATTACATTTGTTTAACCACGTTTCACTGTCATATAGAGATGAGACAGATGGCCCTTTGTTTGAGAGGAGTGGAAATGAAGACAGTGACACTGACAGCAGACCCCAGGACTCACGCATCAGAAACCTGTGAGTGCTGCATTCATGCTAAAACCAGACAGACCTTTAGCGATAACTTATTTCAATGCAACAGTCTACTTAAATACTAACCTACTTCACTAAAAACGGGTTTCAGAAGAATTAGGTTATGGGATAAGCCCGCCAGTCTTGTGTACAATAAATACATTATGAGTGTGAAAGATTTAGTTTGTTTTTGTAGTGTAAGATGTAGTTTTTGAGCAACCGCAGAAATTCCTCTTGGTGCTAATGGAATAAAAAAACCTGTACAAGATTTGCACTTGATATGGTTGCTGTTGATGTGTGTAATTTTTTCACTTTTGTTATGCAGCATTAACAGTGTATACTTTATGCAGTATTTTTTAATGGTGCTGCTAGTCCAAAGTTGTGTCACATTATGCACTTTTATGAAGCAAATCTGCTTGATTTTATCCTTAAAAATGACCTCAAGTTGTGTAATTTAATGTAGTCAGATTTATTCTGTATTAAATAATATTTTGAGCCAAAATTCATTTGTTACCAAGGTTAATTTAGATGTTACCACTCATTATCATTACTACATATTTACATTGCTAACATTTCTTACCACATTTTTAGGTAACAGACATTTGTTTTTACATTTACTTTTTTTTGTTTACATTTCTTTCCACATTTTTATGTGGCATGACAAACATTTTTACTTTGTTGCCTGTGGGGCAGGTTGGGCTTGTTAAACTTTCCCTTTAAAAGTATGCTGGTGCCAAAAAAAAAAAAAAAAAAGTGTGCAACTGACAATATACACCTTGAGAAGCTCA
Organism: Opsariichthys bidens; assembly: GCA_037194245.1. Lineage (NCBI taxonomy): Eukaryota > Metazoa > Chordata > Actinopteri > Cypriniformes > Xenocyprididae > Opsariichthys > Opsariichthys bidens. The sequence goes on along the minus strand of CM074284.1, from coordinate 15,931,368 downwards.
TGTGTCACACATTTTTAAATAAGGATCTGCTCTCTTCTCTATGGAAGCTTGTTTCTGCTATGGGAAAAAAAAAAAAAAACTATTTAAAAGATAATTGCGACTTTTTATCTCTGAATTCCAACGTTTTTCTTTAGTTTATATCTCGCGTTTTTGACATTATCTTACAATTATGAGATGTAAACTTGCAATTGCGAGTTATAAAGTCCAATTCTGAGGAAAAAAGTCTTGCAATTTTGACTTTATAACACAATTGTGTTATAAATTTTATATCTATTCAGTTTTTAATTTTTTATTCAGTGGCTGAAACAAGTTTCCATAATTCTCTGTGTATAGTATAATTTGTTTGATAAATGGACACAAATGGCTTCATACTATACTGTATATTCTGGCTCTTTGCAGCTATTTATTCTATATGTTCTTGGGTGAACCCTAAGCTGATTTTAGAGATCTCTTAATCACATTTCTCTCTTCAGCTTAGTAACCTTAGTAACTAAGCATGCCAAATAGCTACTGAAACTGAACTGTTTCAAAAATAGTACTGAAATCCCCCGTCTGTCATTCTTCTATCAGTGATTTAAAGCTCTCTTATCTCCTGTGACTCAAACCTTTAGATTTGGTTTCCTGACGCGGTCCAGTCTTAGTAGGAACTCCGTTTCCCAGCCCTCTGGCCTTCCGACATCCAGCTCCACGTGGGAAATCATCGATCCAGATGAGCAGGGAAATGAGGGGGAGACACAAACCCTCAGCTCCTCCTGAGAACCGTCCCATGCGTTACTCATCCTTACCTGGGTTTGAAGAGAGAAGTTCAAAATATGTTCTTGATCTCATTTCGGTTTCAAACGAAGGAACGAACTGAAGATTGTATTGAGAGAAAACAATTTCTCTATGTATTTGGTTATACAGACATGGTATTTTTATGGTTTTTGCCTGTGCAGTAATTTTACTTGTGGTATAAGTCAGCACTTCGCTTATGTTAAATTACCTGATAGCTTGATACCTTAAGCCTGATGGTCAGTCAAGAGAAGACCTGAAGATGCGTTTAGACTGTGTCAGTCGCATACAATATTTGGTTGTTAGTTGTTTAAACCTCTGTTCGAAAGTTTGGGGTCTGTAAGTTTTTTTTTTTTTTTTTTTTTTACATTTCTTTGAAACAAGTCTCTTTGTGCGCACTAAGGCTGCATTTATTTGATCAGAAGTACAGTATAAACAGTAAGATTGTGAAATTTTACTACAACTGTTTTCCATTTTAATATGTTTTAAAATGTCATTTATTCTTGTGATGTCAAAGCTGAATTTTCAGCATCATTATTCCAGTCTTCAATGTCACATGATCCTTCAAAAATCATTCTAACAAGAAACAATCAATGTTTGTCAATGTTGAAAACATTTGCGCTTCTTAATAATTTTGTGGAAACCTATATTTTTCATTGTTTAAAAGACAAACAAACAAACAAAAAAAACAGCCTTTATTTGAAATAGATATCTTTTGTAACATTATAAATGTATTTACTGCCCATTTTCTTTTAATCAATTTAATGCATGCTTGCTAAAAAGTAATAATTTCTTTAAAAAAAAAAAATCTTACTGACCCCAAACTTTTCAGTGGTAATGTATATATGGTTAGGTGAAGTGTGCATTTTTTTCACTTTCTCCTATTCCAGTTTAATATGCTAATACAATTGTAAGTAAGACATTTGATTGCTTTTCCAATGGCTTTGTGGCACTTTCAAACTGTTATTATTTTAAGGCCCAACATGTCCACTTCTGGTTCAACCAATGGCATGTGGTTGGGGCAGGGCTGCTTGTAATATGCTGTTCTGCGGGAAATTTACTTGGAAGGGATGGTAGGAGGGGTTGGAAACAATCATTATTCTTGTAATTTCATTTGGTGGTGCATAAATGAATGCAGACTGGTGCACTTAAAAACATGGGAGTAATCTGCCGTGTTTTGATAATCATAATACACCTGGCATTATATTTTAGATGTCTGGATGGAAGCTACAGAGAATTATAGCAGCTATTTTTATAGAGAGTACATTTAAATTTAATATGCATAAAGATACTGACATTGTATTACCAAAGATACTGACATTGTATCAGAGATAATCACACTGACCCTTTAATGTCACTAGGGGGCATTAGAGTATTTTGTATTCATATTCTTCAATTATATTTTCTTATAAAACATTAGCTGTCCTTAAAAAGTAACCATTTTTTATAAGGTGTCAATAAGGATTATCAGCATGTTTTTAAATAGAAATATTTTAATATTTGCATCTAATATGTGGTTTTATTAACATCCAGCAGTGTCAGTGTGGAAATGTCCTCTATTAACGTAATGTTAAAAAAAAGCAATGCTTAAACGTTTATTGTCTGATCTGCAACCTGTTTTGCAACAGTTCTACTGTTAGATGTAATGTAATTACCTTGATAAACTATGCATCATTAAAAAGATCTAAGACCCAAGCTTCAATTTGAACCTGTTTTACACTGAAAATCTTATAGTGACCGTATGATTGTGACGATATATGGTTTATCTGTGTTCTTCATGCCATGTCGGGCATTTTCCTAATAGTCGATTATATAATGCAATGCTAATCACCATAGCTTTTATAATTGTGCATAATACAGTAAAATTTTACCGTTTTTTTTTATTATTATCCTAAGCCATATAAGATCACAGAAGGTTATTTAAAATACTCAACTTGTGATATAAAGTGAGTTTGGAGCATACACTTGGTTTTATGCCATCTATTATTATTGGTGTGCTAAGCTACATGCTAGTCTTGGATGAACTGCAACCTATCTGTTATTATTATTATGAATCATTTTGAAATGTAAAGCTCACTGAAATGTTTTCTTTTTTCAAGAAGGGTATTTGATACAGTTTCAAAGAAGGTGAAGCGAGAAGCCGTATGAAAGAAATGAAGGATTAAATCTATTTGTATAGTATGTCGCCAGTAATTATGATTAAGAAAAAATAAAAGAGTAATCAGAGCCATAACCAGACTGGAGAGGTGTGAATGTTTGCAGGGGAGACTGAAACTGAATTGCACCACAAAACAATAGAGACAAAACACTGAATGGATGCTTAAAAGATGGCAATAAACAGCAGTTAGCATTTTAGAATCATATGACATGATCTTGACATTTAATAAAACTCAAGAGTTTTACACTTCAGATTTTAAATATAACATGGTCAGACATGTGGCCTTTGCTGCAGTGCATTTCTAGATTGCAACAAGGCCGACTTCAATTTTTTTAAAAGATAAATTTCTAATAACTTTAGCTATTTATCTATATTTTGTTCATTAAGACAGTAAACTGCAAAGTGTCTGCTTTCAAATTAGATCATACTTATGCTTTTAGAGCAAAAGTTCATGAACTACATCTGTTTTAGTTTGGGTGCACCAATTCTTGGGATTTCTTTCAAAAGCGGGGGTTCAGGCTAACAGGTTAAAGGCATAGTTCGCTCAAAAATCCTCAGCTTTTTGTCATTCCAAACCTGTTTGACTGTCTTTTGCAGAACACAAAATAATTTCATATGTTAAGACATATGTGAAGAATTTCGAAGAATGTTCAAACCAAACAGTTTTGGTTACCACTGACTTCCATTGTATGGACAAAAACACTAGATATTTCTCAAAACATCTTCTTTGTGCTCCACAGAAGTAAGTCAGTCAAAAAAGTTTAGAACAACATGACAGAATGTTAATTTTTGGGTGAACTATTTCTTTAACAAGTTGGCACTTTGCCCTGTTCAGCCGTTCAACTGATCAGACATAGTGTGTGACACAGCCTTTATCTTGAAAAAAAGTAGAAACGAGGACGTGATTCAAATATACTTTGTATGCGTCTTAAGGTGTTCCCTGATTGAGAGGAAGTCTGTGTTTCCTCAGGAGGAAATTAGAGATAATGGGTGCCCATATATTTTAAAGGCCCTTAGTTGTCTGTGACTCATCTTTGGACCTTTGGATTTTTAAAAGTTATGGACCTTTTTCTGTATATTTTATTTCTGCAAACATGTTTGTTACTAGAAAGTGCTATAAAGCTAAATAAAATCTTTATTGTGATGTTTGTGCGTGTGTTTTTTGACCTGAAGAGATCATTGTACTCTGAACAAAAAGGCCATCTATACCTCGTAAAATATTCTAATATATGTATTTTTACATGAAAGTAATTGGTAAAAGGATGAGAAAATGTTGGCAGGCAGACTGACTATTAAAACTACCCAACTCCTCCCCAAAATTCTGGGCCTTGATTTTTTCTTTAAACAACCAATGGCTTATTGAATTAGAGGAAGCTAGCTTTTCTTCCTCAGGAAACTTGCAGAGGAAACAAAGGGAATTGCTACAGAGACTGGACTTGATCTTTTCTGTTCCAGAAGTACAGAACTAGCCTGGGCCAGTGGCGTGGTAGGAGAGGGGGTTCGGTTTTGGTCGGTCCGGAGGGGATGGACAACTTTCTGACCTCATTTGGACTGATGCTCATATGTGTCCAATGTTCAGCTCAGAGACTCAATCCAGCCGGGAAGAATGTCTGCCTCAGTATCAGGTACTGCCCCAAAACTCAGTTATGCTGAAGTATCTTTGTCTCAAATGTTTCTCCTAGAATTCTTCAGGAAAAAATATAGAAAATGTGTCACTGTTCCACATAATAATAGAGAACTATAAAATAAACGTGAATCGCATAGACGAGACTGTTTTAAAGTCTCGATGTGAAATGTTTGGTCAAATTAAAAAATCATAGATATTTTAGATCATTTTGAGACATTACTGAAATCTCTGAAACACTATGGTATTTTTGTCAGGAGAAAAATCTGAGAAGCCAGAGACAACTTTCTTTACAAATTTCTTTACTGTTCAAGAGAAACAGTCGAGATCTTAGAGCTCTTCTTTGTCATTTGTACTTCATAAGAAGTTTCTCATGTTATGAATCCATTTTTATTTGTCTCTCTGTCCAACTTTTTTCTATTTTTAGATGACAGTAGATTCAATACATGGTAGCATTGATAATGTCTGCAAAATTTTCTCTAAAGGGATTCTTCTCCCACATGTTGTTCTGGATGGGGCCAACATGGTGACGAATGCACTGTCCGTGAGTACTGAAATCATTATACAAAATCTGTTACATTGTTGTTTTATTAATGACACATACGGTTTGTTTCCTGTAGATGTCAGCAGTTTTGTGAAGCTGGGCTTTCAGGTATTGTTGTCTGTAAAGTCTCCCTTTTTGTTTTCTCAGCGCTCTGTGAGGGTGAAAGAGCCTGTCTGCAGGACGAAGTGTGTGTTTACCCTGGACTTTGTCGATGTAAACCTGGATTTTATGGGTACGGGTGCAAAACCCGTGAGTAATATTATCATCACCTAGGCTTCTGTTTTCAAGACTGCATTTTGAATTTGTACTGCGGTGGCCTTTAGGTTAGAGATTCATCAATATCTCACGAGCAAGAGTGGATGATACACGTGTGATGCTGCTTTGTATCAACAATTTAATATTGAGTTATTTCCGTCAACTAAAATAGTTCCAAAGCAGAATCAACCTGTTTCCGAGCAACATCTCCCAACAAAGCTTTTCAAAACTCTGAATCAAATGAACCATTGGACCCTTCGCCGGCAGTTTGATTGACAGGCGATCTGACCAATCATAACCTCGAATCCGCCCTTTTGTCCGACAAAGCAGTCAGGAGAGTGAATAGATTAAGTTGGTGAACTTGAACTTTGAAATTTGTACTTTTTGCAGTTGAAACAACATTCCTTCTTATGTTTATTTCAAGCTATAAATGAGTGCATCCATTATTAATGCGCTCAAATTGGAGAAGAGCTAACAATTCTATAAAAATGATCTCTGACAAAACTAAACTGGATAAATGTTCCTTTCTAACACATAATATTCATATTATTTTCTATTGTTTTCATTGTATGTATTACTGCATTTCTAGTTATTGTATGGATCTGAATTCTTATATCTCCGCAGGTTGTCCTCCTGAATTTTGGGGTGCGGATTGTCGTGAGCCCTGTCCCTGTCACCCTCATGGGCGCTGTAACCCAGTCACGGGTGAGTGCTCGTGCCTACCTAACCGCTGGGGCAACCAGTGCCAAAACAGCTGCAAATGTGCACGTCATGGGAAATGTGATCCTGTCTATGGCAACTGCACCTGTGAGGAGGGCTGGTGGACGTCCACTTGTTCCAAAGCCTGTCAGTGCCACCTCGCTTCATCCACCTGTGACCAAGCCACAGGCCGCTGTTCATGTAACGAGGGTTACTGGGGCCCAATGTGCAGCCTGCGCTGCAACTGCTACGTGTCCCCCTGCCGGCAGCGCACAGGGGAGTGCCAGTGTCTGCATGGCTGGTGGGGTCCATCCTGTGACCGCCGTTGTAATTGTAATCTCAGCCATTCTGACTGCGACCTCCAAACTGGCACCTGTTTGTGCAACCCGGGTTACAAAGGCTCTGTTTGCAATGAGCCTTGTGACAGTGGAATGTACGGCAGAGGCTGTAAGAAGAGGTGAGGGAAAAGGCAAGATTAAAGGGACATTTCATTAATTTTTTGGTTCATCCCTGATTTCTGTGTTCTATCTGTGTGTGTGTGTGAGCGTAGCTGTGGACACTGTGAAGGGGGCAGGTCTTGCTCTAAACAGGACGGCCTGTGTGATGCCTGTGCACCAGGGTGGAATGGCACTCGCTGTGACCAGCTCTGTCCTGCTGGTTATTATGGTCATCGTTGCCGAGAGGTGTGTCCGAATTGCAGAAATATGGACCCATGTGACCCGGAAACTGGAAAATGCTTAAAATGTGATCCTGGCTGGACTGGACCAAGGTACAGATCTGTTGCGATTCAGCTCTGAAAAGAACACCCTATTGTCTTATTTTACTGTGCCAAACTACATTAGCTTAAAAAGGACCATTAAATTGTGTGCATTTAAAGGGTTAGTTCACCCAAAAAGGTAATTTCTGTCATTAGGTACGCACGCTCATTTCGTTCCAAACCTGCAAGACCTTTGTTCATCTTCAGAACACAAATTGAACCGGCGTTCGTACGTAAAGACTGAAGCTCTGCAGTGTGTTCACTGCTCCAACTGCGTGACAGACTGACAGGGAAGAGGAAAAACTGTTGAATAAAGTTATAATTTTTGTTTTGTTTCTGCGCATAAAAAGTATTCTCGTCGCTTCATAACATTAAGGTTGAACAACTGTAGCCACGTTGACTATTTTAACAATGTTTTTACTACTTTTCTGGACATTGAAAGTACAGGGATGCAAAAAGGTAAGGGGGGAAAAAGGTTTCTGATTCACAAGCGACTCTTATGAGTTGGTTTTTATTGGTGAATCAGAACCATCAGACAGTGTGGCCAGTGTAGTTTGATTCACGAACAAATGACTCTTATGAACTGTTTCTTTATAGTGAATCGACAACATAGAGGACACAAACAGTGTCTCATTCACAAAAACATTAATCTGATGAATCAGTCCATTTAATAGTTCAAAAAGATGAGTTATAGGTTTTAATAAGTCTGGACCACTGCATGGCATAATTTACAGCAATAGGGTTTTTTTTTTCTTTCATATGTAAGCAAACTTGATATGATGAAATATACCTAAATTAATATGAATTTAATAAAAATTAAATGGAATTGATCTGAATCGAGAAATCTAGCGATACCTAATTTAACAAACATTATTATACAGCAATGAAACTCATATTAAGTGTGGCTTACATTTACATTTACATTTAATCATTTAGCAGATGCTTTTATCCAAAGCGACTTAAAAGTGAGGAAAACAAACAAGCGATTCTTCATGAAGAGGCAAACAGACACAGGAAGTGCTCACAATACAAGTTTCAGACGTTGCTCAGTAACATAAGCTAGAGTAGGAAGGGAAAAAGGAAAGGATAGATTTTTTTTATGAAGGGGTTAAGTGTTCACGTGTGAGATGAGTTTTCAGCTGTCTCTTGAATATTGCCAGGGAATGTCCTAACACTTTTTTGGGCCACTAACATTTTTTTCTTGTGTGCATAATTCAAAATTAAATCTGCTGTGCTATCTTAGATTTCGACACAGGATGGTTTTCTATCTTTTAGTTGACTTTATTTTGAGCTTCTCCCTCTCTGCAGATGTGACAAACCCTGCACAGATGGCACTTACGGAGATGGCTGCCGCTTCCTGTGTAAAATCTGCAATCATGGCCACTGTGACCATGTGACAGGAAGTTGCATTTGTCTTCCTGGCTACCAGGGTGAGAGGTGAGAGAACAGTGGTATTTATAGGTTGTTTTTAACTTGGTATATGATTAAAATGAGTGTCTCTCACTGTTCAATCCCTGTGTTAGCTGTAACAGCTCATGTCCTCTGAACCTGTATGGCGTCAACTGCTCCTCCACATGTGACTGTGGGAATCATGTCTGCCATCCAGCCACAGGGGCTTGTCCAAACAGTATGTACAGACACTACATGTGGTTTTCACAGCTGGTATCCGCATCTCCCTCATCCATTTTTTTTTGCATGTGTTTTTACGCTAGGTAACAGAGCAGGTCTCTTAGCAGGGCTTTTGATTCCTCTGTGCATTTTAATACTCGCCTTGTTGTTCTGCTGCTGCTGTTGCGGCGGGCCAGTCGAAGGGAAGGAAGGGTATGAATTTGTTATTTGGCAGCTGATATAATATAAAATGTCTTTTAATTTTGTAAACAGTAAAAAAATCTTCTGTTAAATCTGTCTTTCAGAGTGGCGGTTGGGGATGGGAGCCCTACAGTCCGCATGAAGCACCATGTTTACACTGTATTGGCCAACATGGGTTCAGCCATGCCGTGCATTTCTCTTTGGTCGTCTGGTTTACCCAGGGTTACAGGTAATGCATCAATTTTTATTTGCAGCTGTCACTGAGAAACATATGCAGGTGAGATAGTGTTTTGGTGAAAGTAAGTGGACTTATAATGTTCTCCGGTGTGTCTTCAGTCTCTCATCATGATCCTGAGCTCACATTTAACCACAGCTTCATTGAGCAGCCATCATCCGGCTGGGTGACTGATTCATTTGAAACTGATGAAGAAGGAGAGGCCATCTACTGTGAACCGCCCAGGGAAGGTAAAACTGTTATATTTCTAACCTCTTTCTGTCGTTTTTTTGCTCTGTAGTTCTGTCTGCAGCTCTGTGTTTTGCATGAAAGCCCGTTTCCGCTACTGAAAAAATAAAATAAAAAGAAGATTATTGTGACTTTTTATCTCACAATTCGGAATTTTTTTTCTCAGAATTGTGAGATATGAACTCTCAATTGCGAGTTATAAAGTCAGAATTGCGAGATATAAACTCACAATTGACCCTTCACAAACAGTTTGATTGACAGGCAATCTGACCAATCATAACCCAGAATCCGACATTTTGTCTGAAAAAAGTTTTCAGAAATTGTGTGTACTCACACGTCAGCGCTTGAAACAACATTCATGTTTATTTGATGCTATAAATGAACTAGTAAGAAGAGATGATCTTTCACGAGCCGATTGAAAGAGTTGCAGCGATCTGTCACGACACATTAAAGAGCCACTATACGGTATTTATTGTTTAAACTTCCTTAAATAATACGATATATTAAATATGAAATTGTTTCATATGTCTGTTGACGCGTTGTCAGTGTCCTCTTCGCTCCGCGATGTATTTTTCACTGCATGAAAACATGATGTGTGGTGTTAGAGTGGCATGGCTTGTCGGACAAAGCAACAGTAACTAAAGGGGGCGGGTCTTTGCGAAGCGTCAATTGCGAGATATAAAGACAGAAAGACTTTTTTTATATCTCGCAATTCTGACTTTATAACTCGTAAATGTGAGTTTACATCTCGCAATTCTGTGAAAAAAGTCAGAATTGTGAGATAAAAAGTCACAATAATCTTCTTTTTTTTTTAGTGGCGGAAACGGGACTCCATAGTTTTGCCTTGGCTGTTCTTTTTAGTTGTTTTTGTGAGCTCCCATTAGACAAACCAAAAAAGAGCTCTCTTTAATATATCAGTTATATTTAATAATGTTTGATGTATTATACATATGCATGTGTATGAGTATACAGTACCATTCTTAAGTTTTATTTTTGAAGGAAATCTCTTATGCTCACCAAGGCTGCATTTTTATTTAAACAAAAATACATTAAAAACAACAGGTTTTCTATTTTATTGTTGTCAAATGTAATTTATTTCAGTGATTGCAAAGCTAAATTTTCCGCATCATTACTTCAGTGTCACATAATCATTCAGAAATCATTCTAATATGCTGATTTAGTGCCCAATAAACATTTGTTATTATTATTTTTATCAAAGTTGTGACTCTTAATATATTTGTGTTACATTTATGTTAACGTTTATTGGAAATAGAAATCTTTTGTAACATTATAAAGGTTTTTATGGTCACTTTTAACCAATTTAATGCATCCACATTTTTTTACTCTTACAGACCACAAATTCATTTATTCTTTGTTTTAGAATTCGCACATATTTGCATTTATTCCACCTCTGACTGTTCACACTAAACTGACTGCACCACATTGCAAAAAAAGTAATATTTGTTATTCACACTGTCACAATCTGTGTCACTAGCTTTGTTTTCATCCACCTATTTTGTGCACCTTTTGGGATATAGCATTAAAAAAAACTCTGGATGGAAATGGCAAGATGCGCATGAAAATGCGCATGGAATAAATTGCAATAATGAGAGAAGAAAGTCAGATTTATGCCATATTCAACTGCAATGTGAAAGCATATATTTTCAAAGCAATTTCTGAGCAATATACTGATTCATATTTACACGTTCTCTCACAGATGTTCTTACTGTAGCCAGTGGAGAGCTTCAGGAGCTGAACTCCAAGTGTAACTTCTTCCCTGACCCATCAACCTTCAGCAGCGAGGACATGTCACAAGCTTTTGGTATCCCTCGTACTTCCAGCATTGCGAAATCCAAACGCCCTTCAGTCTCTTTCGCAGAGGGCACAAAGTTCAGCCCTAAAGAGCGCCGCAGCTCGACCCAAGATCTGCCGGGAACTACTCGGAAACCCAAAGCCTGGGGTGTGCTGATGATCTCTGCCCTGCAAGGAGGACAGGGAAACCATAGTGAGATAGAAACAGAAAAAGAGGAAAAAAACAATGAGGAGAACATCTCCTCTGAGGAGCAAGCAGCTGCCTCTGAAACATCCCAATCCGACTCAGAAAGATATAGTTCTGGCCCGCTCAGGACTTACCTTACTGTGCCCGGTGGGAGAAGACGCACACTTTCCAATACCAAGAAGAACACCCAGCCATCTGATGGCAACCAGGATGCAGATTCGGAGAAGTTAACAACTGTTTATGTGACTGTGGGCACGGCCCAAAAGATGGGTAAGCAAGAGCCTCCTTCGGAAGGGCCCGTTCAAGCAATGCTGCGCAGACTAGGCAGCCTCCAGAGACAAAGAGAGGAGGCCGCTCAGCCCAAAGGCAGGGGTCAGACGATTGCCAAGCCCCCGCGGAGGAAACTGGGAACACGGGCCAGTGCGTGGGAGCAAACTACAGGGTCAGGCCAATCAGAGGTGGTCATGAGGAAACCTAGTCGCAGGAAACACAGCTCCCTCAGCTCTCCCTGCACAATAGGGGCAACAGACTTTCCTCAGGAGAACAGCACCCCCAAGAGGCCCTTGTCCTCTATTTTAAAAAGTGTTCCAGAGAGCGATATGCTCCATAGTTTAGAAGTGGAGCAAGACACTGAAGTAGATGGTGAGACTCTGACAGAGCACGCTTATGAGACTGTAGCTCCGTCTGATGGGGTCTCCACCTCTCCAGAGATCATTATTAATGAAACAGTTATGGACCAAGCAGAAAATGAGCCAAATTATGAGAATGTTTATGTAAAGCATGCATAATATTCCTGAACCTTAAAGCATTATTTCCCTTTTAAGTTGTACTGTATGTAAATTTTGCATAAACTACATAAACATATCTGCATCATTTTCTTCCTTTGATATCCATTAAATGGTAACATTAAAAAAAAATTACCTTATTTTTAGATATGTTAAAAAAAAATATATATATATATATATATATATTCATAAGTAGTTTATGTTTACATAAAACTGACATTCAAATGTTCTTGGCAGCGTGACACCGATTACTTGTAATGTGGGATATAATCAGTCGTTGGATATAGCAAAAAACCACAATAAACTAATGAAATGTGCCAAAACACTTTGTAAAAATTTAAATTGGTTGTTGGCAAATGACAAGAAACACCTGTAACACTTTATTTTACAGTGTAACATTTACATATGTTACATGTATTTACCATAGTAATAACTAGAAATTATGCATAATTACATGAAATTAACCCTAAACCAAACCCTCATACATGTAGCTAATTTTCATTTTCATTAAATGTATAATTACACTGTAATACTGACACCTTAAAATAAAGTGTAACCGTAAAAACCCTTTTAATGTGCTGGAGAAGCTAAAACCTAGAACTTTTTTAAGAAATATGTTCATATTTTTTGAGAGGTCTTTCAAAGGCACACCCTAATAAGATTATGTATAATTACGTACAAATAATGACAATATTTTTAGATCAAAAAACTTTGTTTATTGAAGGATTGCACAACAGTGCCTCACTAAAAGTTGTTGCGAAGCTCATGGTAACTTATTTGACAGTTGGATTCATCTCTTTTCTGCTCCTGAAGTGTCTTTGCAGCCAAGCCAGTATTTTCCTATAGGTCTTGGATATGGAGGGTTTGCATAGTCAACCCGCTTCGTTCGGAGATTTACTCTGTAGTACATAGCTGTAAAGAAAAAGTTTGACATCATAATTATAATATAATATAATATACTGTCGGCTAATATAATATTCACATTTCAATTTCAGTACCTCCTTTGAAGAAGTAGACACTCTGTAAGGGCCGACTCCTGCTCAATATGTCATAGACAATGTCTTCTGAAGGATTGTATCTGTTGTCATAATCGTAGTCATTTTGTCTATGATAATAGTCTCTGCGTCTGTCCTGATCTCGGCGTCTGTCCTGATCTCGCCACCTGTCTTGCCCAAACCTCTGAGCGTACTCCTGTCCAATGCTTATGCCCCTCTCAGCCATAGTGTCCCAGTATGGTGACCTATTCTGTCTGCGCCTGGAGCCCCACTGCTGATCCCACTGCTGCCCATACCGTTGACCCGACTGCTGCCCATACTGTTGACCCCACTGCTGGTCCCAATCTTGCCGATTTCTGTCCTGATGCCTTCTGTTGGGCCAACTCGGAGTGATGTAGAGTCTGCCGGCTAGCACAGCATCCACAGGAGATTTGATGCCAATCCAATCTTTGTTAATGAAGTGATGGCCACCGTGATGACTCTGGGCTGGAAAAAAAGCAATTAAATGTTGTGTTTTGGAAGCTTTCTCAGGTGCATTATATTGATATCTTGCTCTAAAAAAAAGTATTACCTCCACCAAAGAGCTGGTTGAAATGGTCAACCCATCGGTCATAGTAAATATTAGTGTATCTGCTGAAGAGTGCCGAGGGCGATCTCAGTGACATCTGAATGCACTCCTCATGGGATGGCTGGTGCTTGAACTCATACTGGTAATACTGATCTCCTAGAAAGTTTAGTAAAGATTAATGAATTTGAAAATAAAATCTAAAACTGAATTCAATGTGAAATACATATATATTGTTAGGCTTGACCTTTAAAAAAATAAACTTTCTCTTTGCCATGATGGCTGTGAGCAGGAATGGCAAAGCCAGCATCAAGATGGTCTGGAATCTTCTCAAATCCCACAGATATCTCCCGTGGGAAGTCTTCATCTAGCACTCCATCATCAAACCTCCAGTATTTATTACCCTGGGAATAATATAATAAAATATTGTATATTGCAATTACGCAGTGAAACATGTTAAAAAACTTTGATTAAATAAATTTGAGTAAATTTACTTTATTGCAAATAACACAAATTAATCTTTTCACACTTTATACACCAAGTACTTGAAATTATAAATTTCAATGCGAGGCCATTCATACTTTGAAAATGTACGATTTTCCTTGGCAGTTTATGCGGGTGAAGGCAGCATCTATCGGACCTTTTATTCCCCAGATGTCTTCGATGAGCTTCGGGTACCCCGGTAATACGGATTTCTCATCAAGCTCAAAAAAATATTCTCCTGGTGACATATCATATTTTTAATTAGACAAAAAGTGTGTAAATAAATAAATATAATAAGAAGAACAAACATTGTTGGGTTCATAAGAGTATAATTTCAGTAATACTGCAGAAGTTCTTTATTTTTTTTCCTTTTACCTTCTTACCATTTTTTTATTAATTCATATATTTGTAAAAAAAATCTACGTAGTAAATATAATTGTATGTACATTTTTATATTTCTGTTGTCACGATAGGTGGGTGTTGTAGAGAAGTGCACAATAAAGGAGTAAAGAACAGAAAGACTCTTTAATAAAAACAGGGAATAAACAAACACAACCACCTTAAACTACAACAATACCAGACAATAAAACAGGAAACTGAGGGCTTAAATACACAGAGGATGATTGACTGAAGCAGAACAGGTGTAGAGCTAATGAATTACCAAAGAAACTTGGAACTCAAGAAGGTAAAACAGGAACGCAACAAAATGAAATGAAAATGAAACCAAAACTGACTACATGATACAACTGTAAAAAAAATTTAAAGTCGTTTTGTATACTGCTTACATTTTTGTTCATCTTTGCTGTGTGAGGCACTTACCTCTGAATGCATATATAGAGCCATTTTTGAGCTGCATGAAGGAGTCAAATGGTCTGCCACTGCAGACCTCAGCGTCAGGGTCTTTGGCTTTTGTTGGTGTGGTATCAGCAGTTGAGGTTGTGAATGCTCTTGTGGTTGGGATCTTGATGGTGGAGGGTAATGGAGAGTAAGGTGTAGTTGGAGTGGTGATAGTGGCAATCACTGATGTTGGGTCATCATTTATCGTTAAATTCAAGACTTGAGAAGTTGGAGCTAATAGCCTGAATATTTCAGCAAAGGTTGTTGGAGAAGGGGTCAAAAATTTTTGCTGTGATCTGGATCTGATTGGCACCCCTGTGCTATTTGTTTCCCCATCATAATCATCCTCAGGGTAAGAAGGAAAGGTGTCTCCACGGGCTGCAACAAGAATAGTTTCTCATGCACCTGTTTGGTCATCGCATTTCACATTGTTATGAAACGGTTAATGAAACCACACTGGTAAACTTACTTCTAATACGACATAAGGACTCATAGTCTTTACAACAGCTCTTGTAGTATGTACACATAGAGTCACACTGGCAGCTCTTGGTGGCATCAAACCCATTTTCACAGCGCTCAATACACGACTCTGATAGGAAGAGCAGATTTCCAATGTAACACAGAAAATATATTTCAAAAGGTTATAAAAAAAGTAAGCGTTCTTACCTTGTTCAGCTGCATATGTGAAGAAAAGCAGCCCTAGCAGCAGAAAAAGCCTCATCCTGGTGTTTAGCGACTGAAGAACTGAGACCATCAGGACCGAAGAGAAATCAGTGGATCAATGGATTCAGAGGTCACTTCTTTTGTTTACTTATTTTTTGCAATATGTTATAGTGTTTGTTCAACTGTAATCATTAAAACCAGACAAGGATTTTTTCTACGATCTAATAATAATAACAAAAACAAATGTGTCATTGTTATAAGTATATAATATACTCATTTTATAAGGACTTCTTTATGTAACATTTCATTTAACTTGGTTAATAATTCCAGTTAAAGCAAATGACTTTGATTGTTTTTTGTGGATTACACTATTTTGAGGGATCAATTTAAAAGTATTAGATAACAAATAATGCTTAATTAAATACAAAATGTTACAAAATGTAGCCTGTTTAACACAGTCCACCATAATGTATTTTACTAAACTAATGTGGGAATGCATTACTAGAGACAAATCACCCTGTTGACCTCTGCGAAAAGTGAATGATTAATAGATCCATTGGACGCAGGATGCCATTCTGTAACCTGTCAGCGTCAACACACAGACTTCACCCTGCAAACTGCTTATTTGCTGTCCTAACAAGTCAGTTCTGGGAATTTCACACTGTAGATTTGTGAACACTAGTTTAGCATTCATATTTGTTTATTTCTTGCTTATTTGTTCCTTCTGAACAGGTAAAATAATACTGATTGGCACGTTTCATTAACCGCCTCTGTAGCCATGTAAAGTGCATATGTTTCTTTAATTCAACTCTCTTTTTGAGAGAGTATCTCAGCCAGCATGGAGAAGAATCATCACGGTAACTCATAATAAAAGTTCAATGAATGTGAGTACTGTTTTAAGACAGACTAGAAAAAAAGATTATTCTGTCCAATACGGTCTGCCAAGATCATATACAGTATATGTGATGACAAAACTAGATAATAAAAAAGTAGGCTTTACTGCTGAGTGGTTTGTGACTGTAACTGTGTGTACCTTTGTTTTGAATCTCTATCTTATTGTCATGCTTTGTCACTTAAACTGCTAAGCAAGTACAGATCAGCGAACGAAAATGGAGAAAACAATTAGCAAAACATGCAGTGTATTAAAAGCGAAGTCAAACATTTTGCTTGCAATTTATTTATTGTTTCACTTTCAGAGACATTTTATTCAGTTTCTATGAATTTTTTCGTTAGTTTCTTAAAAAGTTACGTTCGTTTTTTTTTTTTTTTTTTTGGCACAATTCTAATTCCATACAGGAACACCCCTCAAAACATTCCGTTGACTCGCCATCACGCTGCATAACATTGCATTATCGTCTTTCTCCAGCAGGTGGAGCCAAGCATTGAACTGAACTTGCCACTGTGATGTCGAGGTTTATTCTGCACATCGAGTCCGAGATACACTGGGCGGGTCTACAAACGGACGCTGAGGATGCTTGAGCATCCATTCTCAACAATCGTGACATTATTCAAAATATAACAGCATCGCATTGTTTTATTGAATAGGAATCGCTTGAGTTGGCTTTCGCAGGAATCTCACCGAGGGTGGCAAAAGGACATGGAAATAACGTTAGTCGTCTTTGTCTGACAAAACCTGACAGGTTGCCAGTGTACATCAACAAACCGGCTTATTTTGTCAGTTTTTCCCCCCTCAAAGATCAAGTCATTCTCGTTATTCGATTGTTTTTAACCAAGCTTGATGGACATTTTCTAACGGTGGATTCATAAAGGATATCTTAAAGGCTTTGTAACGTCTCTGACGTCATTTGTGATTATTGTGTTTTCTGACATCAGCAGAAACTGTGGTTTTGTGCAAACAGTCGCTGTTAATGAATTAAAACTGTTTCGCATTGAACAGTTTGCTAGGAAATGAGTTGACGAGATCATTTCTTTGTCACAGGTGAAAGACAAAGAATCAGAACTGTTTTAACAACAGACACACAGCTGGTAGATGTTTTTGTCCCTCGTCGTTTACATCAGCAAGATTTGCCGTTATTTCTCCATGTTTAGCTCCGAGAGACTCACGGTTCCTGAATATGTCAGTAGTCGGCTACACAACCGGAGGACGGGCTCCGACCCCAGGGCAGTGTCCCCGGGGATCAGCGCCGATGTCCAGACCGTGTTGGACGTCTCTCTCCCCGCGTTGCGCTCCGCAATCAAAACGCTGAAGTCTTCCAAAGATACTGGAGACATGGAAGAGACTCGCCGAGCCATTGCTGAGACTTTCCAGCTGGTTGAGGAGGCCTGGGTGCTGCCCACAGTGGGCCGGCAGGTAGCAGAGGAGATCTGCATCAGGATCCGGTTGGATGGGGGCCTGGAGCTGCTCCTGCAGCTGATGCAGACACCTGCCGTAGAAATCACCTATGAGTCTGCCAAGCTGCTTGAGCAGGTGTTGGTCTCAGAAAACAGGTAAGGAATGTCTTTGAAAAGTAGGTTGTTCAGATGGGCCCTTAAAAGTATTTGTCCATCAAGTCACAGTTAAATATGAATGCATGTTATTCATCTTAAAGGGACAGTTCACCCAAAAATGAAAAAATTGTCATCATTTACTCACCCCCAAGTTGTTCCAAAGCTGTATAAATGTCTTTGTTCTGCTGTTCACATAGGAAGATATTTGGAAGAATGATTGTAACCAAGCAGATTTCGCTCCCCCATTGACTGCTATAGTAGGAAAAAAAATACTATGGTAGTCAATGGGAGGCGAGATCTGCTTGGTTATCCCTTTGATATCAAACAAAGTGGCGTTTATTTTAAAGAAAGATTGCTCAAGCATTTCACAGAAAGTTTCCTGGGATCTCATTCTTTTCAGCCAGTTAGAAGGCTTTGAGGGCTTTTTGGACTCAATAGGTGGAGCTTGAAGGTCCAGCTGCACCCCAACATTAACCTGACCCTTCCTTAAATCTAGTCAGGTCAAGCTCTACTCATTAAGTCCAGAGAGGGGGAGCTGAACGTCAGTTCGGCTCAGCAGTGAGTGCCACTTGGCTTTAAATTTTGCATGCTAATACTTGCTTGTTTACAGCGGGCAAGTCCATATATGGGAAACCGGAATTAGGTCCGTCACAATTAAACATAGTCCTGCATAAATTCGTTGTCAAATTTTGGTTAGATTTTATTGTTTCTTACAGCAGTAAAGTTTACTTTACTGCATCCCAATTCAAAATCAACGCTTTACAAAATGTACGCTTCACAGCTGTCAATTGACCCTTCGCAAACAGTTTGATTGACAGGCGATCATAACCCGGAATCTGCCATTTTGTCCGACAAAGCAGTCAGAGGAGTTCGTAGATTAACGCTGAACTTCAAAAATTGTGTGTACTCACGTTTTCCCGTACTTGAAACAACATTCCTTCTGACGTCCATTCATGTTTATTTGATGCTATAAATGAACTAGTATGAAGAGATGTTGGTTCACGAGCCACTTGAACTGAGGAGAGTCACGACACATTAAAGAGCCACTATACGATATTTATTGTGTAAACTTCCTTAAAAAATGACGATGTATTAAATATAAAACTGTTTCATATGTCTGACGACACATTGTCGGTGTCCTCTTTGCTCCGCGATGTATTTTTCACTGTGTGAGAACATGATGTGTGGCGTGAGAGTGCATGGCTTGTCGGACAAACAGTTACACAGTTTGAATCTTTGCGAAGGGTCAATTGTCCTTGTTTGTGTGACAAAAATTTTACAGAAAATACATTTGAGATACAATAATTAATAATATCAGTAATTATAATTGATTTCCGTTCTATAAAAGTAAAGCTTTTCATCTCTGGATGGAGCTGAAATGTTCAAAGTGTCAGGAAAACAGATGCCAAGCTTGCTTTGCTTTTGCCTGTTACACCATAGTTCTACCAAAGTAGGCAGAAGTTCTCGAACACCTAGCATTGCTTTATTATGTTTGTTGCCATTTTTGTGAGCTTAAGTCCACTTTATGAATTCACTAAAAGTAAAATGTAAATACAGAAGGGTCTTGTGTCATTTATGTATAGTTGTGCCACTTGGTTGGATATTATTCTAAGGGTTTATCTAATATTAGTGTAGTATATTTGTTGGAATTCTTTCAAATGCTCGTTTGTGTATTTCTCTGCAGGGATTATGTGGCACGCATGGGCCTTGGGGTCATACTGAACCTGACCCGTGAGCAGGATGATGCCCAGCTGGCGCGAAGTGTGTCGGGCATCCTTGAGCACATGTTTAAACACACAGAGGAGACATCTGCGCAACTCATCACTAATGGGGCACTGGACACCCTCCTGTACTGGTGCCGTGGAACAGACCCAACTGTACTGCGGCACTGCGCTGTGGCCCTGGCAAACTGCGCCATGTATGGTGGGCACCGCTGCCAGCGTCTGATGATCGAAAAACAGGCGGCTGAATGGCTGTTCCCTCTGGCGTTCTCCAAAGAGGACGAACTGATCCGGTTCCATGCCTGTCTGGCCGTGGCTGTGTTGGCCGCTAACAGGGAGATCGAGAAAGAGGTGGTGAAGTCTGGTACTCTGGAGCTGGTGGAGCCCTTCATCGCTTCATTAGACCCTGATGAGTTTGCACGCAACCTTTTGGACAGCGCAGACAGCATGCAGGGCCGCACAGCTGCAGACCTGCAGCACTTGCTGCCCTTGCTGGACGGCACACGTCTAGAGGGGAAATGCATTGCCGCATTCTACCTGTGCGTGGAGACTAGTATCAAGTCTCGGCAACGTAATACCAAGGTCAGACAGACACTATATTCACTTACCTAGGCCTTCCCCAAGTAACAAATATATGTCCCAGTGAACGTCTTGCTAATGTTCCTATTAAGTTACTTTATTTCTAAATGTTCTTAGTGGGCATTCAAAGCATCCAGTTTTTTAAATGTTTAAAAAACAATTCTTGGCTATGTGAGTGTTAGAGAAAACATTAAGGGAATGTGTTCTCTATTTTATCATTTTTGCAAGTACTATGGGAATGTTACTTTTGAATGTTCTCTAAACCATCTGAAAAAAGTAGTTAGTAACATTTTAAAAACATAAAATTATGTCCAACTAAAATGTTTTAAATGAATGAAGTATAAATAATTTTTTTGTGTGCCAATAATGTTATTGAAGACCAGGTAACTTTGAACATGGCTGGAAGAACGTTTGTTCATTACTTTCAGAATGTTTTGAGAATGTTCCCTGTTAGCTGGCATGTGTGAGAGCATGTATCTTAGTATATAATATAAATTAATATTTTATTTATAGATAAAACATCTTTCTCTCTCTCTCTATCTTTCTACCTAGATATTTCAGTTGAGTGGAGCTGTTCAGGATCTGATAAAAGAAAAAAATATATTTAAATAAAAAAAATCTAATAAATTGTTATTATATAATATATTGACGTAACCCCTAGTAAAAAAAAAAACTTTACCAAAATCTATTTAAAATACATTTATTTCATATTAAGTATACTTCAAAGCCATTAACATATTATATGACATATCACTTAAGACTTACTGATTTAAAATTAAAATGAAAATTTATTTGGAGTATTTGTTGATTGCACAATGCACATTTATTAATATTACACCTATAATGTGTTTTAATATCAGCAGTTTTTATATTAATAAGGATTGTACGATCTCTGTATAATATCAATCTTTAGATGCAAGACATTTAAAGTTTACTAGCAATAGTTCCACTTTAGCACAATAAAATATACTTAAGTACTTCCACACAATTAAAGTGGATTAAGTACAGAATTAGTTGTTCTAATTTAACAGACTTTAAGGATACCAGTTTAGGATACCGAAAGTACAATTGCAGGGTATTTTTATTTAGCAAATAAAATATATTTATGTATTTGTAGTATACTTAGCACAAAATGATTTCAAATACATTTTAGTATTTTTTTTCTCTAGGGACATATAATAATATAATAACTAAGACACAAGTTTACATAATAAATAAAATAAAATATTCATACATTTAATGAATATTATGTATTGCATCTTTCTACTCAGATATTTCAGGAAATTGGGGCTGTTCAGAGTCTAAAGAAGATCGTCATGTATTCCAGTAATGGGACCGTCTGCTCTCTGGCTAAGCGGGCCTTAACAATGATGAGCGAGGACGTCCCGAGGCGTATTCTGTCATCTGTACCCAACTGGAAGAGCGGGGAGGTTCAGACCTGGCTGCAGCAGATTGGCTTCAGTGCATTTAGTGAACGGTTTCATGTTTGTACACAGCTTCCATTTCCTGTTCAGCTGACCAAGATAAAGGTGAAGGCTTTGTGACTGAATCACAGTTTTGTGTACCATTACTCTCAGGAACTGCAGGTGGATGGAGATCTGCTGCTTAATATCACAGAACAGGATCTGATCCAGGATCTGGGCATGACTTCTGGGCTCACTCGTAAGAGGCTAGTGCTGCTTAATTCTTGGAAGTATTTATAAAAATGTTAAATATGTATAACAATCGTAATTTTAACCCTAAATAACACATTGAAAAACTGGGATTTAAATATCTAAATCAAACATGGAAATAAACCTGGACTTTTTAAGATTTTGAGAAAATGAAAAAGAAATGAAAGGCTCAATTTATTTGGTTTAAGCAATTTAAAACAATGCTTCTATAAGTTTCAATCATTCCGAAATGCTGATTTAGTGCTTAAGAAATATTTATTTTTATCAGTGTTGAAAACAGCTCAATATTTTTGGTGGAAACTTCCAAATAAACCCTGTTCTTTTGAACTTTCTATTCATCAAAGAACTCTGAAAAAATATACATCAGTTTCCACAAAAATATTAAGCAGCAAAAAAAATCTTTCAACATTATTAAAAATAAGACCCATTATTAATAACTAACCAACAATAATAATTGATAACAAGTGAGGACAAAGTCAGCATAATAGAATGATTTCTGAAAGATCATGTTTAAGAAGTAATGATGCTGAAAATTCAGCTTTACCATCACAGGAATAAATTACATTCTAAAATATAATTCACAATATTACTGTTTTTACTGTATTTTTTATCAAATAAATTCAGCCTTGGTAAGCATAATAGACTTCTTTCGAAAACATTAAAAAATATTAATTATACCAAACATTTGCATCAGAGTGTAAATGAAAATAAATAAATGAATTTTATTATAACCCATTGCAATTCTTTGATAACTTCTGTACAGGTTTCTTAGAGATCTGCGTGTACTGAAGACTTACGCCAACTACTCCACATGTGACCCCAATAACCTGGCAGACTGGCTGGCCGATGTAGACCCACGATTCCGTCAGTACACCTACGGCTTAATTCAGTCTGGACTTGATCGGAACAATATTGCCCACCTTACAGACCAACAGTTGCTGTCTGACTGCCATGTAGAGAATGGCATCCATCGTGCCAAGATCCTTTCTGCTGCCCACCGCCCTGCTAAACCCTGCTTAACTGATTCCCATCCCACGGGCCCTGATGTGTTCATCAGCTACCGTCGCACTACGGGTTCACAGCTCGCCAGGTCAGATCACAAATGAGATGGCTCTTGTACATCTTATCATCGTCCGTTCAGTTACCAAAGTTCCATTTTAATAATCGGTACCATGTTGATGATTGGATATTTAATTGTGCATGCACATTTATCCTATTTTTTACACTCGGCCATAATTCTTTCTTAATCTTTAAAATCACTTAATACAGTTAAATGTAATCTTGAATGCTCTCTTGAAATTCTTAAATGCAAATCTCAAAATGTAAATCCGTTTTTTCATACTGTGAAATGTGGATGATTTACCATTTTTCATTATAATGTTGTGATTTCTATAGTCACTTAATTTTTTTAAAATTTATTTCGACAAAGTAGTGTAGAATTTTAATATTGACTATATATTGTTTGATGTAACAATCTCTCCCCACATCTCTTTTCTTTGTCTTCAGCCTTCTGAAGGTGCATCTACAGTTACGTGGTTTCAGCGTCTTCATCGATGTGGAGAAACTGGAAGCCGGCAGGTTTGAGGAGAAGCTGATCACGAGCGTGCAGCGAGCACGAAACTTCATCTTGGTGCTGTCAGCCAATGCGTTGGACAAATGCATGGGCGACGTGGCAATGAAAGACTGGGTTCATAAGGTTAGAGTGAGAAATCCTTCTCCGATTAAGCTTTACTTTTATAAATAAGGTCATTTTTACTTTGTACATTGTACAAATGAAATCCTGAAGGCTTCAGTAATTACAGTCATCATTACCTAAATCCTTATTAGAGAATTCGTAAATCTGTTCTCAGAAGATGCCAAAATGTCCTTCTGCCTACAGCTTGAAATATGCAATGTTTATTGTCAGTCTGCCATGTGGGGCTAAACGTTTTGATCTAATATCCGCAGGAGATAGTCACGGCTCTGAATGGGAAGAAGAATATTGTTCCTGTCACTGATAACTTTGTATGGCCCGATCCGGCCTCTCTGCCCGAGGACATGAGCACCATTCTCAAATTTAATGGCATCAAGTAAGTCACACTCTGTCTGACTAAACATGTTGGTGCAGTTACTCTTAAGGGTTAGTTCACCCCAACGAACATTCTGTCATTAATTACTCACCCTCATGTCGTTCTAAACCTGTAAGACTTTTGTTTATCTTCAGAACACAAATGAAGATCTTTTTGATTAAATCTGAGAGCTCTCTGTCCCTCCATTGACAGCTACGCAACTGACACTTTGACGCTTCAAAAAGTTCATAAAGAGATATGAACAACCGTTACGCAGCACGTTTGAGCTTCCGGAAGAGGTTTATTTGTTTACATGTGAGTAAAAAGCTTAAATTAAATCTGTAAATCTCATAAAAACTGATCGAGTCTCTTCAGAAAATTTGAACTAAACGGCTCAATTCATGTGGATTGAAATTTGATTTGAGTCATTTCCATGTCTGGAAAAGTATGGAAAAAAGAAAGCAGAGTATGGAAAAATCTTTGCGTTTCCAGGCTATTGCCCCTATTTAGTTTTCTATAATCAAAAATTAAGAATTTAATGAAAATAAATTTATCAAACAAGAAGTGGTTTCTTATGACTGCTGTTTAATGATTCTTTAGTGATAGTCAAACGCAACTGAATGAATTCAAGACGCACTTTTTCATTATTCAAAAAGACCCTTGAAAAGGACCTTTACAAAAATAAAAAATATAAAGTCACGAGTATAGGACAATAGACAAAATCGGACAATACAGAGCCACCATTTCACGGTGTGGTTGTCTTGGCCGCCACAGAGTATGCGTTAAAGCTGACCTAAGGCCTTGAATATGACGTACTGCCCTAACAAAAGCCACATTTTGAAAACTTATTTACAGTACTGGTCTTTTTTATATTGGACTTTAGGTTTTGATATTACACGTACTACCCTATGGAAAGCCAAATTTTGAGCAAATAGATCTCTATTAATTCATATGCATCTGTGCTCTTGTTTTCATAGCAAGTTGGAATAGGTTATAGTATAAATAGGCACAGAAAGCATCTTCATTTGAGTTTTGAAGATAAACGTAAGTCTTACGAGTTTGGAATGACATGAGGGTGAATAATTAATGACAGAATTTTCATTTTGGGGTGAACTAACCCTTTAATATATAATATGTAGTGCTGAAGTTTGTGCCTGCTCAGTAATTTGCCTGAGAAAAAAAAAAGATCTAATCTTATCCATTACCAATCTAATTGGAAAAATAATTAATCTTATTAAATCTAAGTAAATCTTTTAAGTAAATCTTTTCTCTCAATGTCACAGGTGGTCCCATGAGTATCAAGAAGCCACTATCAGCAAGATTCTGCGCTTCCTCAAGGGATGCCCCAGCCAAGAGCAACCAGATGCTGCAAAAACAGGCAAAAAAGAGCCAGAAACGGAATAATGCATTCCCAATAATGGCCGTCATGTAACCAGAACACACCTGTTACCCCTCAGAGGCCACTGTTTCCTTTGGTTGTATGCATGTAACTAGTATAGATAGATTACTGTTGAATTTTTTTGGGGAGAAAAAACATAAATGTAAGCTACTCAGAGATGCATTGGGACTTTTAAAGGGTTTGTTCTCCCAAAATTCTTTCATTAACTACTCATGTACTCAATTAATCATTATTCGTCGTTCCAAACCCGCAAGACTTTCGTTCATCTTCGGAACACAAATGAAGATCCTTTTGATGAAATCTGACAGCTTTTTGTCCCTCTATAGGCCACTACACAACTGACACTGTGATGCTTCAAAAAGTTCATAAAGAGAACATTAAACTAATCCATATGAATTGAGCGGTTTAATCCAAAGTCTTCAGAAGAAACACGGTTACGGGTTTGGAACAACATGAGGGTGAGTAATTAATGAAAGAATTTTCATTTTTGGATGATCTAACCCTTTAAACGTGGTTGCATTAGGGAAATTTTGGCGAAATTGAACAAGGTCTGTCTCTTGTCAATAGTGTGGCGATGTATGATACACAGGGCCAGTTTCAAACAAAGCAGCATTTTGTGGATTTGAAACCCGAAATCTTTCGCCCTCACACAAAATTTGCAATTGCGTGGATTCCTATTGTAATGACTGGAATTCCCTGAACAATAATAAATGTGATGCACCTTAAGGATTATTCCAAGTTATTTACAGCTCTATATCTGTAGACAGCATTTTTGGCTCTAAACAATACTGAATATTCCTCAATTGTAGTATAGTAATCATACTAGCTATGTACTGAACTTGTTCCCAGAATTATGTGGGACATTTCTGTAACTCAGGAAGTTGAATCAATTTCTCCACTCTCAATTGCATTTATGACATCAGCATAAAGCATAGTAGAATCTCTGTTTATATTATAGATAATACTAGATAATCTTGCATTATAGCATTATTGAAAAAGGCCTTATGAACTAATAATTTTTCTTTTTTTTTTTTTTTTTTTTAAATTGGTTCGCAGTAGGTTACTCAGGCGTCAAAAATAATACTGTAGTTCCATAAAAAGTTTGTTTTCACAGGTTTGTGCAGTTTAAGTTGTTAAAGGTAGGGTAGGCAATTTTTTTATAAACACATTTTGTTCTACTGGTTGAAACATCCTGATAGAAATCAATAACAGAAGTGGTCTAAATATTAAATGTAAATATCTCTTTTGTGGACGTCTTAAGACCAAAAAATGTTCGTTCAGTCATTGTATTCGGCTCAAATGCAATGATACGATGTGGTACCTCCCTGTCACCATATGTATTTCCATACCTCCATGCTCCTGCTCGCGCACACATCACACATCATCAGCGCAGTCACCGAGTGCCACAAACAGCAGCCGCATTTTACAGTTCCTCTTGAACCAAAACAACGAGCTTGTGTTACGTTCATGGCATGTCGTTACAGTAATTATGAGATGGCAACCTGTGACGTTCTACCCTGTTCACGTCCTCAGACTTGGATTTATGCGTTTCTATGTCAGCACTATCAATGGCGAAATTATTCTGTAGCAGTCGGGTGGTACATCTAGAGCTGTCTAAGTTTATGTTCATTATTATTGTATGTTAAGTGCTTTGAGGCATGAGGTAATTTAATGCCATCTCTCATCTCATGACGCTTTGCAGACTCTGCTGCGTGAGTTCATGTTTTGAAGTAGCGTGGCTTTGCAGATGCTCTGAAGGGACGGTGGGATATTATACTTTCAAAGCTTGTAGAGCTGCACGATTAATCGTAAAAAAGATTGCGATCTCGATTCAAACACCCATAGAATCTTATTTTATTAATCACAACGATTTGCCCGTGTCTATAAAACTGTAGACAAAATCATTCCGGAACATTCAAATTTGTGTTCGTTGTGTGTACTGTCACGCTGAGTTTTGAACCACTCAGTAGTTATTTCTGTGTTACAAATCTTTATCACAGAAGTACTGGGATAAAAGTTTACAGTTAGGATATAAACACTGATGTCTATGATCGCAGTCAAAATAGAGCAGACCACCTTTTGAAACAAACTTGACACTTCAAATAACGGTTGTATCAATTGATTGGTTGTAGCCTATATTCAGAATCGAGGGAGATTCACGAGTTCACACTTACAAATAATCAGATAGAGTAATTAATATGCATATTTGGCGTGCTGTCCGAGGAGAGGGCTCCGAGCTCGGTATTTGGCCCGAGCCCAGAGTACTCCCCCCGTATTCTGGTTTAGGAAGTAACCAGGCAAGTGTGAGGAGACGGGGTGTTGGAGGGATGCTGAAACTGTCCAAAAGCATGGGTGAGTCGACTGCATCGATATATATATATAGGATTCTGCTCATGCCGATTGGGCAGGCATGTTGATTGCTGATTAATGACAGCTGGTTGGAGTGATGTGATGATTAGTTAGATCATTTGAACGTGTTCCTCCCGAACTTTGTTAATAAAACATCATATCGTGACCACTACTTGAAACCAAAAAAATTGTGATTATTTTATTCAGAATCGTGCCGCTCTACTAGCTTGCTATTGCTAGCCTCTCTGAAATTGCCTACCCTACCTTTAAGTTGTTATATGAAGTACCTTGCATTTTTCACCTCTAAATCATAATGGTTACTCATCACCTCAAGCAGTATTATGGAAAAAATCCTTTTAAACAGTTACATGACTTGAAATACTGCTGTAGAGGCTTTCTTAGGATTTGCAAGAATATCATGCAGCAGATTTGAGTCAGATTTGACTGATACATTTGCAGACACTGTGAAGATGCGACAGTTCAAAGAAAATACTAATGAACGTTTACTAACACCTCTTGACACGTCAAGCTTTATCCTGCTATTACATTCCCTACTGTTGCCTTATGATGTTTGCCAGTCCGTCTTTCATGTTATACAACATGTACATGTGTACAATGAAATAATGTATATTCTTTTT
Source organism: Opsariichthys bidens (assembly GCA_037194245.1). Taxonomy (NCBI): domain Eukaryota; kingdom Metazoa; phylum Chordata; class Actinopteri; order Cypriniformes; family Xenocyprididae; genus Opsariichthys; species Opsariichthys bidens. The sequence goes on along the minus strand of CM074284.1, from coordinate 15,903,106 downwards.
GAAAAATAAACAGCAATAAAACTCGTTTTGGAAAACATCCCTTTATTCTGCATGTCCAAATGTTTGTCACAATAAAAATTGCACTGTAATCAAAGATTCTAGTACAAAACTGCTTAGATAAAGGATTTGACACTTTCAGACAAGTACAAAACACCAGATGTAATTTTCACTTCCTGTTAGTATACCGCAAACGACAAACCAACGAGATAAACGATTTGACACACTCAGACAAGCACAGAGCCCTAAATGTAATTTTTACTTCCTGTTAGTATTCTGCAAACGGCAGAGACAAGTCATAATTGCAAGAGTCTTCTCTCACGTCCATGTCTAGAACACATGGGAAAACATTTAAATGTGGTGAATTAGACTAATAATAAATTGTTTAATTGTCTTCAATAACAATAGAAAGTTTAAATTGCCATTTATAATGTTCATCTTTAAGAATACATTTCCCATCATGCTTAGGGTGAGCGTAAACAGTAAAGAGAAAAAAGAGAGACGTGATTAATTCAATATGTGTGTGCTACATCCCTGTATAAATCTGCACAAGAGTTTGTTTTATTGTAATGCAAATCATCGGCGGTCATTATTGCTTCCTAAAGAGAAGACACTTGTGATGGAAATATTTTGTGTAATGGCCTCAGAATTGTTCAATAGGGTATTCTAACATGTGTGCAAATGTGCAGGAAAGTGCAGACTAAGGGATGTTCAGGTCAAATACCATGTAAACATCACATGATCAGAGAATCTACACTTACCCAGAAAGTGCTTACCACAGTAGAACAGTCATATGATTAGCTTAGATCAGGACCTGAGAAGGAGCAGTTGAGAGTATATCGATGCTAAAGACCTGGTGCTCGTGTGGTTTGAGGTAGTGTTAGTAGCGTCTAGACGGGATGCTGACACCATACCCATAGAATTTGGGAAGCTGGTACTCGAGTTTGAATTGTCCGTGGTAAAGAAGTCAGATTAGGAGGCGATTTTCCCTGACACACCAGTGAGACGTGACTAAACAGGTTTCTCAAACACTGCCACCACTGGTCAGCAGATAATTCTGACCCAAACTCACCATTGGTTGAGCTAATGTTGCTGTGTCGTGCTGGTCAGGATGAAACAATGTTTTGACAGCACCACAGAATAAGTCTTTACACTTTTTGGGGAAATCCTCATACCTATGGCTTACAGTTGTCTCCAAACACATCCACATTTAAAAATAATAAAAAAATTCCAGTGATGCAAAGCTTTTCAGCATTATTACTCCAGTCTTCAGTGTCACATCACATGATCCCTCAGAAATCATGTTTTGGTTTTTGAGAAAAAACAGTTTGTGCTGTTTAAATTTGTGGAAATTGAGATTTTTTTCTTTCAAGATTATTTTAGAGAAATAGAATTTGAAATCGAATTATTTTGTAACATTATAAATGTCTGTCACTTTTGATCAATTTAATGCATCTTTGCTGAATACATTCATTGATTCATCTTCCACCGCTTATCCGGTGGAATAATTTTTATAATATAATAATTGCTGAATAATTTCTTTAAAAAATTATTATATTATGGTCAAAAATGTTGATGGAACATGTCTTGGCAAAAAGGAATATGTCATGTCATCAGGAATTGCACACATTTTGTGCGCTCTATCGGCAGTCAGCTTTAGGATCCCAGTTCTGCAGACGATCATTGGTTATTCTTAAAACTCACTCCGTCCTTTGCTGTTCTAGTTGTAAAACTCAGACTCAACGTCAGGATATTCCAGAGCCTTCTCCGTTTGTTCTGCTTTCCCTCTTCTCCTGACAACCCAAGCCCCTGTACACATTATAATAAAATTACATAACATTTTGTGGTTATGAATCATTCACAAACTGAGAGTCTAAATGATGACCATTGAGGGTCTTACCCAATAATGGCAGCTGGAATGAGGAGGATGACGGCCCCAAAGAGGAAGGGGAATCCCCTCATAAAGTGTAGGGTGGCAGGGTACATGGAGTTAAAAACCCCACTAGATACTAGTGAGCAAAGACCTTCTACACATGCCACTGAAGCAAACAGAGCACCTACAAAAAAAAAAAAAAAACACATTAAATAAATAAAAAAGCAAAACACTTTATTCCACTTGACTCAAATGTGACATATTGCTGTCCTTGTTTCACCTTGTTCTGAAGGGTCCACCAGCTTGGACAGTTTAGATCTCAAGACTGGGGTAGAAGCCATGAAAAGGAAGCACAGGCCATATCCTGACAAAGACAGATATATAAGCAACTTCTGCAAGTTCATTTCCTTAATTCATATTACTGCAGCACACCGGAGAGCAGTGTGAGGTGGCATCAGTAATTTCACAATGTCAAGAAAGAGTGTCTTGACCTTTATCCTGTAATGTAGGCCTAATCTAAATAGTAGAACATTAACAATGTCTTCTAGTCATTCAGATAAATGCTCTGAATTGTATACGCTTGTTATATTTCAATGTTTTCTGACATTTTGCAATTTTCAAGATTGTGTTAACAGGTACATGATCAGTTTTAAACAACACAATGCATTATAATCAATACATAGATATTCATTCAACATTAACATTCATTATATACATTAATACAATTGTCTATGTAAATTTTACATAAAATATATTATTATACACACTTATATTTGTGCATAAGATTTGTTTTAAGATTTGCATTACATTGCATTAAGTGACTTTTCCAATGTTACAAAAAAAACAAAATCCTGAAAGAATATTACGGTCTCTATAAAAATATTAAGCAGCACAACTGTTTTCAACATGGATAATAACAGGAAATGTCTCTTGAGCACCAAAACAGCATATTATAATGATTTCTGGAGGATCATGGGATGCTTTAGATGGCTGCTGATCATAGGAATAAACTGAATATTCATTTACTAAAATAGATTTAAAATATCAAAATGATATTTAATATAATTAATACATTATAACTGACATTAGATAACATTCTAAATTGTAATATTGCTGTTTTTAAGGTATTTTTGATCAAATAAATGCAGCCCTGGGGCCGGTTGCACCAGCTGGACGCACACCCAGTCGTAAGACTAAGCTTAACGTAAAATGCATTTTAAGTCCTGCGTAGAATTAATACCCGTTGCACCATCTGGGCGTAGCGCACGTCTGAGACTAAATCTTACGCCTAGTCAAAAGTAGGTATAAAGTGAGAAGTCTTGACTTGTTTCCATGATGAAAATAAAGGCAAATAAAAACGTTAGGTGATGGCGCGTCTGGTACGTTATGCAGGCTCCACGATCAGCGGGCTGTCGTTGGGGTTTTCAGAGCTGTCCTCGGTACTAAAGGCGGGTCGGGATTATCTGCTAAATTTGAAAGCGTTATTAAAATATAACTTGCTCCAAAAATTTGTGTTGGCTACTCTGTACACCGTGTAAACCGGTCTAGCCTACAACTCGCTCCATAAATTTGTACACCGTGTAAACAGCTGTTCACTTTTGTCCGATTTTTTTAAATTTATTTGTTACTGAATTGTTTTGCTTGCATACAGAAATATGCATATACTTATTGAATTGCTCAATAATTTTTCTTGTTTTACAATCAGAGTAATTTCATTTTCTTTTTTTTCGGCTCAATTTTTCAGCTATTCGTCTATTCGATGGAGCCAATAAATTCACATTTGTAACCATAGTAACGTGAACGGTGTCTCAACGAACAGTGCAGCAGAGCATATCAGCGTGTGCGCGCATCGTCTACGTTAAGCGTAGCTGCGCCTAGTCGTAGTTTTCGATGGTGCAACAGGTGTAAATACTTATTGGAAAGCTGGACGTAACAAGGTCCAGCGTAGAGCTTAAACCCAAATTTTTTATGTCCAGCTGGTGCAACTGGCCCCTGGTGAGCATAAGGTACTTCTTTCAAAGATGAATTTTTTAAAAATCTAACCGACCCCAAACTTTTGAAAGGCGATGTATAAATTATATATATAGGAGATCTTACCGGTAAACATCAGAGCTGTGGTGTCAGCGATTGAAATCACAATCAAGCCAACGATGTTAGAGGTAAGGCCCACCACTGCCACCCAGGAGTCCTCCAGACAGCATTGCATGACCCTGAGCCCTGTCAGACTGGTGAGGTAGGCCAGATTCTTGGCCGCAGACCCATAACCAATCAGCTCTGGACCCCAGCAGAGCGGAGCACTCAACTCATAGAGCACATAGAGGTCACTGCAGCCCAAATGTACAGACACCACCAAAAAGAAGCACAGAGTGTAAAACCATAGTTTGGTTCTGCGTCCCTGCGGTGTGTCAGATTCATAGAGGCGGTAGATGGCCCGGTGATGCCTGGTGGAGAGGAGTTTTGCTTCGGGGTCGGGGGTAACGGTTTCAGGCACAAACAGGTATGTGTAAAAGGCCGCTGCAAGATTTGTGGCCAATACTAACCAGAAAGGGTTGATATACCTGGAGGGAAACATGACATTGTTTTTTTTTTTTTTTGCATCTTTAATCTCAGATATATAAATTTTATTTTATGCATGAAAAGCTGCTGAATACCCTTGTGCCCGTCGCCATTTTCCTCCGATGATGCTTGCAAACATGCCAGACAATCCCAGACAAGCCTCTAGTATCGCCACACGAAAGGTGCGAGACCCCCTGCCACTCGTGTCGGCCACGTACGCAAAGCAACCGGCCAAAATGGCATTGAAGTCCCCGGAGAGGCCGCTGCAGATCCTCCCAATAAGGAACCAGTACACGGGTAGCTTCAGGTACATTACAATCAAATACACTGCTGCCTGAACAGCCAGGCCAAGGGATGGGATGATCAGAACCAGACGCCGACCTGCACGGTCGCTCCATGAGCCCAGCAGGGTCACCATAATCAGCCCAACTAGAAAACCACCCAAATTAATGTACAGGTTCCAGTGTGCAGTCAGAGTCTCCACTTCCTAGACAAGGAGAATAAATGACATAAAAAAGTTATCTTTTGGAAATATATAATTGAGCTTTTTAGTATTTGAAACACAACATGATAATGAAATAATAACTTCCGATTGAATATATCATAAAACAAATTACATTTATAATCCACTAGTAATAAAAAGAACCGGATAACATGTAATTCGTTCAGAAATCGAGTTTGTGATTTACTAAGGGGAAAAAGCAACTCCTAAATGTTCGGGAATCGAACTATATTATTGTATTTTCACTGAAGATTCACTGACACACATGTGTGTTTTTGATTTACTAAAAAAAAAAAAAAAAAAAAAAAAAAAAAAGTGTCAATTGTTTTGGAATCGGACTTCATTGGTCATAATTTGATTCATACTAGTCCAATTTTGTGACTCACAACAGAAAAAGGCTCAGGGTCATTCGTTTGGGAAACGAACCACACTGGTACTGCAGCTCTGTGTAATTTCGGTTCACTGAAAAAGATCGGCTCATTACAGCCGTTCGTTCGGGAATCGAACTTGCGCTTTTGATTCACTAAAAAGAATCGGCTCAAAGGTGTTATCTGTTCGAGAATCATGCTTTACTGATTCTTTTTTCCATTCAGATTTCTGGAAGAAAAACGGTTCTCGGTTCCAAACCCAGACAACGTTTTAGACATCTGTTACCTTCTGCAGAGGGTCGTAGACCGTAGATGCATTACAGCCTCCTGCTTTTGTTCCATTATAACCCACATCTTCACTGAGACGATCCCACAGGTACTGCGTGTATAAAGGCATCTGGAGAACTATGGAGAACGTGGACAGGAACATAACG